>RPFO01000629.1:389300-409300 GCA_009746045.1 Mesostigma viride
AGGGGGTGGATGAGAACAAGGGGTGGATGAGAACAAGGTGGATGAGAACAAGGGGGTGGATAGAGAACAAGGGGTGGGATAGAACAAGGGGTGGATGAGAACAAGGGGGTGGATGAGAGCAAGGGGGTGGATGAGAACAAGGGGTGGATGAGAACAAGGGGTGGATGAGAACAAGGGGGTGGATGAGAACAAGGGGGTGGATGAGGAACAAGGGGGTGGATGAGAACAAGGGGTGGATGAGAACAAGGTGGATGAGAACAAGGTGGATGAGAACAAGGGGGTGGATGAGAACAAGGGGTGGATGAGAACAAGGGGTGGATGAGAACAAGGGGGTGGATGAGAGCAAGGGGTGGATGAGAGCAAGGGGGTGGATGAGAACAAGGGGGTGGATGAGAGCAAGGGGGTGGATGAGAAGCAAGGGGGTGGATGAGAGCAAGGGGGTGGATGAGAGCAAGGGGGTGGATGAGAACAAGGGGTGGATGAGAGCAAGGGGGTGGATGAGAACAAGGGGGTGGATGAGAACAAGGGGTGGATGAGAAGCAAGGGGGTGGATGAGAACAAGGGGTGGATGAGAGCAAGGGGGTGGATGAGACAAGGGGGTGGATGAGAGCAAGGGGTGGATGAGGACAAGGGGTGGATGAGAACAAGGGGGTGGATGAGAACAAGGGGGTGGATGAGAGCAAGGGGTGGATGAGAGCAAGGGGTGGATGAGAACAAGGGGGTGGATGAGGCAAGGTGGATGAGACAAGGGGGTGGATGAGAGCAAGGGGTGGATGAGAACAAGGGGTGGATGAGAACAAGGGGTGGATGAGAACAAGGGGGTGGATGAGAGCAAGGGGGTGGATGAGACAAGGGGGTGGATGAGAACAAGGGGTGGATGAGAGCAAGGGGGTGGATGAGAGCAAGGGGGTGGATGAGAACAAGGGGGTGGATGAGAACAAGGGGTGGATGAGAACAAGGGGTGGATGAGAACAAGGGGTGGATGAACAAGGGGTGGATGAGAACAAGGGGGTGGATGAGACAAGGGGGTGGATGAGAACAAGGGGGGATGAGAACAAGGGGGTGGATGAGAGCAAGGGGGTGGATGAGAACAAGGGTGGATGAAGCAAGGGGTGGATGAGAACAAGGTGGATGAGAGCAAGGGGTGGATGAGAACAAGGGGTGGATGAGAACAAGGGGGTGGATGAGAGCAAGGGGTGGATGAGAGCAAGGGGGTGGATGAAAGCAAGGGGTGGATGAGAACAAGGGGTGGATGAGAACAAGGGGTGGATGAGACAAGGGGGTGGATGAGAGCAAGGGGTGGATGAGAAGGGGGTGGATGAGAGCAAGGGGGTGGATGAGAGCAAGGGGGTGGATGAGAGCAAGGGGTGGATGAGACAAGGGGTGGATGAGAACAAGGGGGTGGATGAGAGCAAGGGGTGGATGAGAACAAGGGGGTGGATGAGAACAAGGGGGTGGATGAACAAGGGGGTGGATGAGAGCAAGGGGGTGGATGCGAGCAAGGGGGTGGATGAGAGCAAGGGGGTGGATGAGACAAGGGGGTGGATGAGAACAAGGGGGTGGATGAGACAAGGGGGTGGATGAGACAAGGGGGTGGATGAGAGCAAGGGGGTGGATGAGAGCAAGGGGGTGGATGAGAACAAGGGGGTGGATGAGAGCAAGGGGTGGATGAGAGCAAGGGGTGGATGAGAACAAGGGGGTGGATGAGAGCAAGGGGTGGATGAGAACAAGGGGGTGGATGAGAGCAAGGGGGTGGATGAGAGCAAGGGGGTGGATGAGAACAAGGGGGTGGATGAGAACAAGGGGGTGGATGAGAACAAGGGGGTGGATGAGAACAAGGGGTGGATGAGAACAAGGGGTGGATGAGAGCAAGGGGTGGATGAGAACAAGGGGTGGATGAGAGCAAGGGGGGATGAGAGCAAGGGGTGGATGAGAACAAGGGGGTGGATGAAACAAGGGGGTGGATGAGACAAGTGGATGAGAACAAGGGGGTGGATGAGAACAAGGGGGTGGATGAGAACAAGGGGGTGGATGAGAACAAGGGGTGGATGAGAGCAAGGGGGTGGATGAGACAAGGGGGTGGATGAACAAGGGGTGGATGAGAGCAATGGATCAGAACAAGGGGTGGATGAGCAAGGGGGTGGATGAGAACAAGGGGGTGGATGAGAGCAAGGGGGTGGATGAGAACAAGGGGGTGGATGAGAACAAGGGGGTGGATGAGCAAGGGGGTGGATGAGAACAAGGGGGTGGATGAGCAAGGGGGTGGATGAGAACAACGGGGGTGGATGAGAACAAGGGGGTGGATGAGACAAGGGGTGGATGAGAGCAAGGGGTGGATGAGAACAAGGGGGTGGATGAGAACAAGGGGGTGGATGAGAACAAGGGGGTGGATGAGAACAAGGGGGTGGATGAGAACAAGGGGGTGGATGAGAACAAGGGGGTGGATGAGAACAAGGGGTGGATGAGACAAGGGGTGGATGAGAGCAAGGGGGTGGATGAGAGCAAGGGGGTGGATGAGAACAAGGGGTGGATGAGAGCAAGGGGGTGGATGAGAGCAAGGGGGTGGATGAGAACAAGGGGTGGATGAGAGCAAGGGGGTGGATGAGAGCAAGGGGGTGGATGAGAGCAAGGGGGTGGATGAGACAAGGGGGTGGATGAGAACAAGGTGGATGAGAACAAGGGGGTGGATGAGAACAAGGGGTGGATGAGAGCAAGGGGGTGGATGAGAGCAAGGGGGTGGATGAGAGCAAGGGGGTGGATGAGAGCAAGGGGGTGGATGAGAACAAGGGGGTGGATGAGAGCAAGGGGTGGATGAGAACAAGGGGGTGGATGAGAACAAGGGGGTGGATGAGAACAAGGGGGTGGATGAGAGCAAGGGGGTGGATGAGAGCAAGGGGGTGGATGAGAGCAAGGGGGTGGATGAGAGCAAGGGGGTGGATGAGAACAAGGGGGTGGATGAGAGCAAGGGGGTGGATGAGAACAAGGGGGTGGATGAGAACAAGGGGGTGGATGAGAACAAGGTGGATGAGAACAAGGGGGTGGATGAGAACAAGGGGGTGGATGAGAACAAGGGGTGGATGAGAACAAGGGGGTGGATGAGAGCAAGGGGGTGGATGAGAACAAGGGGGTGGATGAGAACAAGGGGGTGGATGAGAACAAGGGGTGGATGAGAGCAAGGGGGTGGATGAGAGCAAGGTGGATGAGAACAAGGGGGTGGATGAGAACAAGGTGGATGAGAACAAGGGGGTGGATGAGGACAAGGGGGTGGATGAGAGCAAGGGGGTGGATGAGAACAAGGGGTGGATGAGAACAAGGGGTGGATGAGAACAAGGGGGTGGAGGAGAACAAGGGGGTGGATGAGACAAGGGGGTGGATGAGACAAGGGGGTGGATGAGAGCAAGGGGGTGGATGAGAACAAGGGGGTGGATGAGAACAAGGGGGTGGATGAGAACAAGGGGGTGGATGAGACAAGGGGGTGGATGAGAGCAAGGGGGTGGATGAGAACAAGGGGGTGGATGAGAACAAGGGGGTGGATGAGAACAAGGGGGTGGATGAGAACAAGGGGGTGGATGAGACAAGGGGGTGGATGAGAACAAGGGGGTGGATGAGAACAAGGGGTGGATGAGAACAAGGGGGTGGATGAGAACAAGGGGGTGGATGAGAACAAGGGGGTGGATGAGAACAAGGGGGTGGATGAGAGCAAGGGGGTGGATGAGAACAAGGGGGTGGATGAGAACAAGGGGGTGGATGAGAACAAGGGGGTGGATGAGAGCAAGGGGGTGGATGAGAACAAGGTGGATGAGAGCAAGGGGGTGGATGAGACAAGGGGGTGGATGAGAGCAAGGGGGTGGATGAGAACAAGGTGGATGAGAGCAAGGGGTGGATGAGAACAAGGGGGTGGATGAGAACAAGGGGTGGATGAGAACAAGGGGGTGGATGAGAACAAGGGGGTGGATGAGAGCAAGGGGGTGGATGAGAGCAAGGGGGTGGATGAGAACAAGGGGTGGATGAGAGCAAGGGGTGGATGAGAACAAGGGGGTGGATGAGAACAAGGGGGTGGATGAGAACAAGGGGGTGGATGAGAACAAGGGGGTGGATGAGAACAAGGGGGTGGATGAGAACAAGGTGGATGAGAACAAGGGGGTGGATGAGAACAAGGGGGTGGATGAGAACAAGGGGGTGGATGAGAACAAGGGGGTGGATGAGAGCAAGGGGTGGATGAGAACAAGGGGGTGGATGAGAACAAGGGGGTGGATGAGAACAAGGGGGTGGATGAGAACAAGGGGGTGGATGAGAACAAGGGGGTGGATGAGAACAAGGGGTGGATGAGAACAAGGTGGATGAGAACAAGGGGGTGGATGAGAACAAGGGGGTGGATGAGAACAAGGGGGTGGATGAGAACAAGGGGGTGGATGAGAACAAGGGGGTGGATGAGAGCAAGGGGGTGGATGAGAGCAAGGGGGTGGATGAGAACAAGGGGGTGGATGAGAGCAAGGGGGTGGATGAGAGCAAGGGGGTGGATGAGAGCAAGGGGGTGGATGAGAGCAAGGGGGTGGATGAGAACAAGGGGGTGGATGAGAGCAAGGGGGTGGATGAGAACAAGGGGGTGGATGAGAACAAGGGGGTGGATGAGAGCAAGGGGGTGGATGAGAACAAGGGGGTGGATGAGAGCAAGGGGGTGGATGAGAGCAAGGGGGTGGATGAGAGCAAGGGGGTGGATGAGACAAGGGGGTGGATGAGAACAAGGGGGTGGATGAGAACAAGGGGGTGGATGAGAGCAAGGGGGTGGATGAGAACAAGGGGGTGGATGAGAACAAGGGGGTGGATGAGAACAAGGGGGTGGATGAGAGCAAGGGGGTGGATGAGAGCAAGGGGGTGGATGAGAACAAGGGGGTGGATGAGAGCAAGGTGGATGAGAGCAAGGGGGTGGATGAGAGCAAGGGGGTGGATGAGAACAAGGGGGTGGATGAGAACAAGGGGGTGGATGAGAACAAGGGGGTGGATGAGAGCAAGGGGGTGGATGAGACAAGGGGGTGGATGAGAGCAAGGGGGTGGATGAGAGCAAGGGGGTGGATGAGAGCAAGGGGGTGGATGAGAACAAGGGGGTGGATGAGAACAAGGGGTGGATGAGAACAAGGGGGTGGATGAGAACAAGGGGGTGGATGAGAACAAGGGGGTGGATGAGAACAAGGGGGTGGATGAGAGCAAGGGGGTGGATGAGAACAAGGGGGTGGATGAGAACAAGGGGGTGGATGAGAGCAAGGGGGTGGATGAGAACAAGGGGGTGGATGAGAGCAAGGGGGTGGATGAGAACAAGGTGGATGAGAGCAAGGGGGTGGATGAGAGCAAGGGGGTGGATGAGAGCAAGGGGGTGGATGAGAACAAGGGGGTGGATGAGACAAGGGGGTGGATGAGAACAAGGGGGTGGATGAGAACAAGGTGGATGAGAACAAGGGGGTGGATGAGAACAAGGGGGTGGATGAGAACAAGGGGGTGGATGAGAGCAAGGGGGTGGATGAGAGCAAGGGGGTGGATGAGAACAAGGGGGTGGATGAGAACAAGGGGGTGGATGAGAACAAGGGGGTGGATGAGAACAAGGGGGTGGATGAGAACAAGGGGGTGGATGAGAACAAGGGGGTGGATGAGAACAAGGTGGATGAGAACAAGGGGGTGGATGAGAACAAGGGGGTGGATGAGAACAAGGGGTGGATGAGAACAAGGGGGTGGATGAGAACAAGGGGGTGGATGAGAGCAAGGGGGTGGATGAGAGCAAGGGGGTGGATGAGAACAAGGGGGTGGATGAGAGCAAGGGGGTGGATGAGAGCAAGGGGGTGGATGAGAGCAAGGGGGTGGATGAGAGCAAGGGGGTGGATGAGAACAAGGGGGTGGATGAGAGCAAGGGGGTGGATGAGAACAAGGGGGTGGATGAGAACAAGGGGGTGGATGAGAGCAAGGGGGTGGATGAGAACAAGGGGGTGGATGAGAGCAAGGTGGATGAGAGCAAGGGGGTGGATGAGAGCAAGGGGGTGGATGAGACAAGGGGGTGGATGAGAACAAGGGGGTGGATGAGAACAAGGGGGTGGATGAGAGCAAGGGGGTGGATGAGAGCAAGGGGGTGGATGAGAACAAGGGGGTGGATGAGAGCAAGGTGGATGAGAGCAAGGGGGTGGATGAGAGCAAGGGGGTGGATGAGAACAAGGGGGTGGATGAGAACAAGGGGTGGATGAGAACAAGGGGTGGATGAGAGCAAGGGGGTGGATGAGAGCAAGGGGGTGGATGAGAGCAAGGTGGATGAGAACAAGGGGGTGGATGAGAACAAGGTGGATGAGAACAAGGGGGTGGATGAGGACAAGGGGGTGGATGAGAGCAAGGGGGTGGATGAGAACAAGGGGGTGGATGAGAACAAGGGGGTGGATGAGAACAAGGGGGTGGATGAGAACAAGGGGGTGGATGAGGACAAGGGGGTGGATGAGACAAGGGGGTGGATGAGAGCAAGGGGTGGATGAGAACAAGGGGGTGGATGAGAACAAGGGGGTGGATGAGAACAAGGGGGTGGATGAGACAAGGGGGTGGATGAGAGCAAGGGGGTGGATGAGAACAAGGGGGTGGATGAGAACAAGGGGGTGGATGAGAACAAGGGGTGGATGAGAACAAGGGGTGGATGAGGACAAGGGGGTGGATGAGAACAAGGGGGTGGATGAGAACAAGGGGGTGGATGAGAACAAGGGGGTGGATGAGAACAAGGGGGTGGATGAGAACAAGGGGGTGGATGAGAACAAGGGGGTGGATGAGAGCAAGGGGGTGGATGAGAACAAGGGGGTGGATGAGAGCAAGGGGTGGATGAGAACAAGGGGGTGGATGAGAGCAAGGGGGTGGATGAGAACAAGGTGGATGAGAGCAAGGGGGTGGATGAGGACAAGGGGGTGGATGAGAGCAAGGGGTGGATGAGAACAAGGTGGATGAGAGCAAGGGGGTGGATGAGAACAAGGGGGTGGATGAGAACAAGGGGTGGATGAGAACAAGGGGGTGGATGAGAACAAGGGGGTGGATGAGAGCAAGGGGGTGGATGAGAGCAAGGGGTGGATGGGAACAAGGGGGTGGATGAGAGCAAGGGGGTGGATGAGAACAAGGGGGTGGATGAGAACAAGGGGGTGGATGAGAACAAGGGGGTGGATGAGAACAAGGGGGTGGATGAGAACAAGGGGGTGGATGAGAACAAGGTGGATGAGAACAAGGGGGTGGATGAGAACAAGGGGGTGGATGAGAACAAGGGGGTGGATGAGAACAAGGGGGTGGATGAGAGCAAGGGGGTGGATGAGAACAAGGGGGTGGATGAGAACAAGGGGGTGGATGAGAACAAGGGGGTGGATGAGAACAAGGGGGTGGATGAGAACAAGGGGGTGGATGAGAACAAGGGGGTGGATGAGAACAAGGTGGATGAGAACAAGGGGGTGGATGAGAACAAGGGGGTGGATGAGAACAAGGGGGTGGATGAGAACAAGGGGGTGGATGAGAACAAGGGGGTGGATGAGAGCAAGGGGGTGGATGAGAGCAAGGGGGTGGATGAGAACAAGGGGGTGGATGAGAGCAAGGGGTGGATGAGAGCAAGGGGGTGGATGAGAGCAAGGGGGTGGATGAGAGCAAGGGGGTGGATGAGAACAAGGGGGTGGATGAGAGCAAGGGGGTGGATGAGAACAAGGGGGTGGATGAGAACAAGTGGGTGGATGAGAGCAAGGGGGTGGATGAGAACAAGGGGGTGGATGAGAGCAAGGGGGTGGATGAGAGCAAGGGGGTGGATGAGAGCAAGGGGGTGGATGAGGACAAGGGGGTGGATGAGAACAAGGGGGTGGATGAGAACAAGGGGGTGGATGAGAGCAAGGGGGTGGATGAGAGCAAGGGGGTGGATGAGAACAAGGGGGTGGATGAGAGCAAGGTGGATGAGAGCAAGGGGGTGGATGAGAGCAAGGGGGTGGATGAGAACAAGGGGGTGGATGAGAACAAGGGGGTGGATGAGAACAAGGGGGTGGATGAGAGCAAGGGGGTGGATGAGGACAAGGGGGTGGATGAGAGCAAGGGGGTGGATGAGAGCAAGGGGGTGGATGAGAGCAAGGGGGTGGATGAGAACAAGGGGGTGGATGAGAACAAGGGGATGGATGAGAACAAGGGGGTGGATGAGAACAAGGGGGTGGATGAGAACAAGGGGGTGGATGAGAACAAGGGGGTGGATGAGAGCAAGGGGGTGGATGAGAACAAGGGGGTGGATGAGAACAAGGGGTGGATGAGAGCAAGGGGGTGGATGAGAACAAGGGGGTGGATGAGAGCAAGGGGGTGGATGAGAACAAGGTGGATGAGAGCAAGGGGGTGGATGAGAGCAAGGGGGTGGATGAGAGCAAGGTGGATGAGAACAAGGGGGTGGATGAGACAAGGGGGTGGATGAGAACAAGGGGGTGGATGAGAACAAGGTGGATGAGAACAAGGGGGTGGATGAGAACAAGGGGGTGGATGAGAACAAGGGGGTGGATGAGAACAAGGGGGTGGATGAGAGCAAGGGGGTGGATGAGAACAAGGGGGTGGATGAGAACAAGGGGGTGGATGAGAACAAGGGGGTGGATGAGAACAAGGGGGTGGATGAGAACAAGGGGGTGGATGAGAACAAGGGGGTGGATGAGAACAAGGTGGATGAGAACAAGGGGGTGGATGAGAACAAGGGGGTGGATGAGAACAAGGGGGTGGATGAGAACAAGGGGGTGGATGAGAACAAGGGGGTGGATGAGAGCAAGGGGGTGGATGAGAGCAAGGGGGTGGATGAGAACAAGGGGGTGGATGAGAGCAAGGGGGTGGATGAGAGCAAGGGGTGGATGAGAGCAAGGGGTGGATGAGAGCAAGGGGGTGGATGAGAACAAGGGGGTGGATGAGAGCAAGGGGGTGGATGAGAACAAGGGGGTGGATGAGAACAAGGGGGTGGATGAGAGCAAGGGGGTGGATGAGAACAAGGGGGTGGATGAGAGCAAGGTGGATGAGAGCAAGGGGGTGGATGAGAGCAAGGGGGTGGATGAGGACAAGGGGGTGGATGAGAACAAGGGGGTGGATGAGAACAAGGGGGTGGATGAGAGCAAGGGGGTGGATGAGAGCAAGGGGGTGGATGAGAACAAGGGGGTGGATGAGAGCAAGGTGGATGAGAGCAAGGGGGTGGATGAGAGCAAGGGGGTGGATGAGAACAAGGGGGTGGATGAGAACAAGGGGGTGGATGAGAACAAGGGGGTGGATGAGAGCAAGGGGGTGGATGAGGACAAGGGGGTGGATGAGAGCAAGGGGGTGGATGAGAGCAAGGGGGTGGATGAGAGCAAGGGGGTGGATGAGAACAAGGGGGTGGATGAGAACAAGGGGGTGGATGAGAACAAGGGGGTGGATGAGAACAAGGGGGTGGATGAGAACAAGGGGTGGATGAGAACAAGGGGGTGGATGAGAGCAAGGGGGTGGATGAGAACAAGGGGGTGGATGAGAACAAGGGGGTGGATGAGAGCAAGGGGGTGGATGAGAACAAGGGGGTGGATGAGAGCAAGGGGGTGGATGAGAACAAGGTGGATGAGAGCAAGGGGGTGGATGAGAGCAAGGGGTGGATGAGAGCAAGGTGGATGAGAACAAGGGGGTGGATGAGGACAAGGGGGTGGATGAGAACAAGGGGGTGGATGAGAGCAAGGGGGTGGATGAGGACAAGGGGGTGGATGAGAACAAGGGGGTGGATGAGAGCAAGGGGGTGGATGAGGACAAGGGGGTGGATGAGAACAAGGGGGTGGATGAGAGCAAGGGGGTGGATGAGAACAAGGGGGTGGATGAGAGCAAGGGGGTGGATGAGAACAAGGGGGTGGATGAGAACAAGGGGGTGGACGAGGACAAGGGGGTGGCATGCGGTGGGGTGGGGGCATGGTAGGGGGTGGGGGCATGATGGGGGGCGGGGGCACACATATCCTTTGACGTAAAGCACGGCAAGGGCATGGGGGGGAAAGGGGGGGACATGGGGAAAGAAGGCCGACTTGGACGCTGCGGGCAGGGTGACAAGACATGCTGTAGTGACGCCGTCTTGGATAGACCACCAAGTCCAAAAAATAGGTTACACCCACAACCCTGGCCGATGCATTCAAGGTTTGCTGTACTAGGCGTGTTTTCGAGAAGAAGAGAGACATGCCTTCGCCTCGCCAGGCTGCTTGTTGTTATGGGGGCACTGATGGACTGCTGCTGGCAACATGCCAGGCATGATGCCGGTCGGTGCGAAGCCAAGCGCACTGCTATGGCACGGCAGGGAGTGGAATCATTCTCACATGTACACTGCACCACACCCAGACAGGCATGGGCTTGAAGAGCAGGGGGGGGGAGGGGGGGGGGTGTAGCATATATAGGGAGACCGCAGCGCAGAGAAGCAAGTAACAACTTGGACCATGCATTTTGCTTTTTGCAATTTTGTCATTAGATGTCGAGCCCACTGACAGTCTTGTGGCAGGTGGTTAGCGTGCCCTCTGACAGTCTTGTGGCAGGCGGTTAGCGGGTCTCTACGCCCGCACGTGGGGTCGTGCAGCTCCACCACGACACGTGCTGTGGTAATAAATAGGTGGAGCACTAACGCGGTAGCCAGCCTCCGTGTGCATCAGCAGTCGTACTATGATAAGCCCACGTGTTGAAATTTTTAATCGCACATCCCAGTCAGCTAGTACATGGGTGCACGCAGGCAAGCCAAAACAGGGAAGCTGAAACAAGCGAGCCGAAAGGTGCACCCTCACGCCTCCCCCTCACCTTCCGGTCCTCCTTGTCGCCATGCCCCAGCGCGCCCGCCCCCCCGTACCCGAAGCTGTAGACGTCACCACGGGACATGAGCACCAGTGTGTGTGCGTATCCTGCCGCAACCTGCCGCAGCGGTCACGGTAGGTGGGTGCATGTTGACACGGGGGCAGCGTGACCAGGCTGTGGGCATGCTGACAAGGGGGCGTCCATTGCAACAAGGGGGCGTGCATCTGGACAAGCGCCAGGTGTCAGCGTGAGAGGCATACAACACGTGGGAGTGTCTCGTGATGAGAAGCGCAGGAGGCATGCACAAGGTAGGCAGAGATGGTATTGCGAGTTTGATGAGTACTGCTGCACGTGACCAAGCAACCAGGAGCGCTCGGATGCTTACTCATGCCCACGGTGAGGAAAAAAGAGCCCGCGTGTGCTTCCCTTGCAGCATGGCATGCCCACACCGATATCTAACCAAAGCCATAAATCACCACATCACCTTGCACCAGGCTATCCCCACACCTTATCCGAAACACAATCGTCCCTTCCCTTTTGGCAGGACATGCCGACACGCTCCACTCCACCCCTCAACTGAGCACAGGTAACACATCACCTTGTGGCAGGACATGCCCACACGCTCCACTCCACCCCTCAACTGAGCACAGGTAACACATCACCTTGTGGCAGGACATGCCCGCCAGCAGCTTGACGGGCCGCGGCAACCCGGCGTTCATGTACACATTGTGACCCAGCTGCCCGCTGCTGCCACAACCCCATGTCCACAGGTCGCGGCCACCGCTGATGGCCACCACATGGGCGAAGCCGGCCGCCTGGATGGGAGGGATGGTCGGCGGACACAGTACACGCGCAAGGAGTAATAAACAAAGAAAATCACATTAGTAGTGAGAAATTCCTGTTTAGTTTGCTGGCTGTTCGCAATTATCCTGGAGCGAGCGTACATTGGGGGGGGGGGGGGGGGGGGGCTGCAGGTCCATTTGGGGGGAGCGGGTGGTTTGAGGCTGGCACCCCTCCCCTCCCTCCGTGGACGAGCAGGCACAATGCCGTTTGTAAGAAGAAGATGCTTTGGCTCGTGGAAAATCAAGCGGTCCTGGCAGACTGGTAAGACCAGCAGGTCTGCCAAGGCAAGACCGGTTGGTGGCAAGCACCCGTTCATGCTGGCACCAGGTTATGCTGCACCAGGTTGTGCTGCAACAGGTTATGCTGCAACAGGTTATGCTGCACCAGGTTATGCTGGCAACAGGTTATGCTGCAACAGGTTATGCTGCACCAGGTTATGCTGGCAACAGGTTATGCTAGGAAACTGTCCATGCTGGTGCATCGGCCGCTACCCACCACGGCGATGGACTTCCTCCCTTTGAGCGCTGGGTTGGGCACGGGCACGAGGCTCTTCTTGACAAACTCGTGGCCCTGCCACACACAATGAGCAGAGGGGGGGAAGGGAGGAGAGGGGGGGGGCAGAACATATCGACATCGGCCAGTCTGCCTGTGAGTGCTATGAATGCCGTGCGATGAGTAGCATTAATGTGGCATGAAGAGCTGGGCCTGTCCAGCATAGACACACACAGGATTGCTCGTGCTCGTGCCAGTTGCAAGCACATCCCCTCAGGCATACACATTCTAATTGACTGCCACCCGCACGAGTCACAGCCACCATCATGTGCCGTGTGTTCGGAGGTGCCAAGGGATGCCCCCCTCGGTGAAGTGTGTCATGCCAGGGTGATGCCACATGTGGTTTGCTTGGCCATTTGTCAACCAAACACATCAAACCACATGTGCCGCGCCAGGATGGACACCCCGCAGAGAGAGGACACGTGCACAGCCCAGTCATGGTCAGCAAGAGACAAACAAAACCTTTTGGGACCGCCACCAAAAGCACGTCTCCTTGCTTCGGTACTTTCACCCATACAGCGCACCCAACCGCTGCTTGTGGTTGTTTGCATCCATACGCAGCGGCCACTAGCACAAACTGCTACCATCTGCCACACCAGATGCTTGCGCGGGCGCACCCACCAGCTGCTTGTGGGAATTCACGCCCCACCCGTAGATGTCACCACTCTCCAGCAAGCATATCGTGAAGTTATGGCCACACGACACCTGGCATGAGGAAGGGCGGGGGGGGCCGGGGGGCGCAACAAAAATCGGGAAGGGGGGGAGGAAGGCTATCGGTGACTGTCAGCATCCGATTCTCGTCGCTTGTTACTTGCCGTCTTGGTAACGGCTGCACGCAGTTTGTACGGCAGACAGTTTGTACGAAACACAGTTTGTAGGACACACAGTTTGTACAACACACAGTTTGCATGACACACAGTTTGTACGACACACAGTTTGTACAGCAGACAGTTTGTACGGCACACAGTTTGTACAACACACAATTTGTACGGCACACAGTTTGTACGGCTGACAATTTGTAGGGTACACAGTTTGTACGGCAGACAGTTTGTAAGGCACACAGTTTGTAGAACACACAGTTTGTACGGCACACAGTTTGTACGGCACACAGTTTGTACGACACACAGTTTGCACGACACACAGTTTGCACGGCACACAGTTTGTACAGCAGACTGCAGCTATCCATGGCCACTGACTGGCCCATCTTGGGGGAAGGAGGCATGAGGAGCCCTTGGAGAGCCGGTACGTGCCCCCTGCAAAGGCAACAAGCTGCACAATAGCGCGCGACACACTACCACATTTTAAAACATGTAAACAAGCAACATGGACAAGCACTTCCGAAATTCGCGGCCCCATGCCATCGAAAACCGGCAGTGGCAAGCTCTTTGATCCCCGTGAGCAGGGCACGAAGCTCCATGATCCACCCGAACGGTGGGAGCGTTCAGAACAGGGCAGGGCCCACCTACCATGGCGGCGCGCGGCGAGAACGGGAGCTTGGTGGGGCGGGGCACCGTCTCCGCCAGCGCCCCCCCCTCGCTGCGCTGTATGCGTGGCATCCGGCACCACGCAACCACACAGGAACCAAACACACACACAAATACATCCTACTGTGGCAGTTGGTCAGCCCGGACGACAACATGGCTTGCTTTGATTTAGAGGGCTTGCTACAGCGGCAGCGTGTTAATAAATGGGTACTTATGTGGGCCAACGGGGTCACGGCATTGCTGCAGGTCCAGGATACACCACCGAGAGCTTCCGTCGCACAGGTGTGGACAAGGGTGTCATGGGCTATGCCTGGTCCCGCGTGTGGCCGACGCGTGCGGCCAAGGCACTTGCCAGCGCATGGCTGGCATGAGCACCGGTCGACTGATCTACATGGACCCTCAGATGCAACCGTCGAAATAAACCGCACGAGCGCCATACTACAGCACATGCGTGACGGCAAGCACTGTGTGCCCAAGCAAAGGGCCAAAACATCACATCCCCAGCTAAATCAATAGCAAGTCACAAGTGTGTCACACAATCAATAGCAAGTCACAAGTGTGTCACACAATCAATAGCAAGTCACAAGTGTGTCACACGCTCATCGCGGCCCCCAGCGAAGTCAGTTCCGTGCAAATAGCGCGCCCCTGCGGTCCATCACGACACGATTGATAGAGTGTCACTAGTGATAAAGAACTATTGATAGAGTGTCACTAGTGACAGAGAAATATTGATAGAGTGTCGCTAGTGCACCCAGCAAAGCAAGAAAATGGCAGGCAGATCAACGGTACAAAAGTAAGTACCCACCACTTTGAGGCGGGGGTGGGTAGGCAGAAAGGAGAAGGTCTGGTTTGACAGCTATCAGGTCGCTATGGGAAGGGGGATGAGCCAGACATACTTCTGGGGGATCGGGGGTGGGGAAGTAAGGTGTGTACTGCTCCATTGCCACATGGCATCCGTGCTGCACGCACACGGCCAGGACACCCGTGGCACATGTACTAGCGGTTCCATAAGTAGATGCGATCCCAACACCGAGTGCAGGGAGCGCCGCACAGCTACAATGTCAAGCGTCACAGGCACCACGCACCGCCAGCATCTTTTCAGGGAGACCCAGCTGTCCCTGGGACGCCGCTCCCCACGTGAACACCTCCCCGTCACCGCTGACCGCCGCCGAGTGGTTGGTGCCGGCCGCCAGGGAGATGAAGACGTCGCCGTCGTGGAACAAGGTGGGGCGCGGGACTGGGGCAGGTGGTCGCAGCAAGGTGCCAGAACGGAGCGACCGCAAGGGGCGAGGTGTATGCCGGCAAGGGGCATGTCAGGACGCAAGCGAAGCATTTATTAGGTCCATTTCCAGCCTCCATGATGGCAATGGAACGAGGCATCCGTGCCCGCATGGGTGTGCGGATGCCAGTATGATACCATGGGATCGTATCAATGATGCAGGCAGTTAGCTTGTGCCAAAAGGCCATGCTATGGACGATGGTGCGGCGGCGTAGTGTCGGGGGTGTGACCGTAGGAAGAAGGAGAGGAGGTGGGAAACGGAGAGGGTGCGATGGCCACGCCAGCTGTCAAAACGTGAACGATTGCCTGGTGGTGCAGCTGAGGGCTGACGATGATAATAATAAGTCATAATATCAATAATGACAATTACAACAGTAATTGCAATAGCACCCACTGTGGCTATTTTTCCGCATGCCCTCCATTCATCTGCCCATCACTAAAGGGGATGCTCCTCTACCTCTTGATCCCTCATGATCCTGTCCAAGACCCACACTCACCGTTGTTCAGGTGCCCCTGCCCGAGCTGGCCCGCGCCCCCGTTCCCCCAGCTGTACAGCGGCGTGTGCTTGTACTTGCCGGCCAGCAGGTCCCACGCATCATAGCTGCCTCGCAGAGGATGGATGATGGGGAAGTATGAGCCATGAGGGGGGATGAGCGAGCGCACGAACCGTGAGGCATGAGGCACAACCCATGAGCCATGGACACGGGAGGGGGGGGGAGGAAGGATTATGGGACACTTGGTGCCAACAGGACCAGGGGACACACCACTGGACACATAGCTGCTGAGACATAGCGCATGACACATGACACCACCTTCAGAATGTGGTGGTGTGGATCAGTACCATTGGGCAAGGGCCAATAGATGCGATACAAAATTGTATATATCAGAGCACGACACATGACCATATAGGGCACGACACATGACCGTTGCTGGTGCGGGAAACGCAAGACCCAGGTGGTGGCGCGATGCATGGCCGTTTGTTGGCACGGCACGGACGATGAGGTGGCATGGCACGAAACCTTGTCTACTGAACAGCGTCAACAGGAGGGCACGGACTGTCATGCGTAGAAGTGATGGGAGAACAAGGCAGCACAGGCACGTAATGAGACAAAGGCAGTTTTCAGGTACTAGAAGAGCTAACCTAGTCCAGATAATAGATAGATCAGGTATTGGCTTACCTCCGGTCACGTTCAGCATCTAGGACTGGCATATGGCAGCGCAGTTTGACGTCCGCGAAATGCGTGGCTGAATTCGGGAAGGCGTACCCTGTGGTGAGAAACCGCGCTGCCAGAAGGCCCTTGCGCATCTTCCGGGCAATTGACACCGGGTGTACTTCCAACGGAATTCCCGGGTCACCAGCCGCAACTGGTGACCCCGGGGCCGCTCCATCGGCGTCTGATTTGGCCATCACGCCAGCCTTTGCTGACCGATTTTTTGTCATACTTGACTGATTTCCTTTGGATAAAGTCCTGGGTAAAGATGACGTTATCTGAGACGAAGGCGCATCCTCTGGACGAGTCGCAATCCAAGGCGAATTAACAGCCATTTTTCGATTGCGCGCGGATTGGACAGGAGGCCGGGAAGGCTGGTGGCGTGAGCCCAGCGCATCTGGCAATTTAGGAGATCCCGAACTGGGGGCATGGATGTCGGGTAATGACACTGAAGACGGCAACGCCTCCTGCGCTGCCCGCTCTTTCGCACGGCTGCCTGACATCGCTTACAGAGCCCAACTGGACCGTTGGCTATTACATAGGTTGGCCAAGGCCCCCAGCATTGAAGACGTCAATGTGGGAGAATATGGCATATACAACGTTTCCTGCAAATCCATGGGTCCAAAAAAACCTGGTCCAAACATTGTGTGGCTTTTTGTCGTGCAAATCCGCGTTCAATGCGCAGCCATGCCGGCTAAATCGGTCGCCATTTCCGTTTCACGATGGCAGGCAGACTGAGCCTCATTATAAATTATTAGCGCGCACTAAAATAAGGAAATCACAAAATAACGCGGGACATTTGCGGTTGCGTAGAACAGAAGTAGGACTTTTTTAATCCAACGATGCAGAAGAAGTAGCATTACTGCATTAGGTACATAGGTACATCGGGAGTTCGGGACTCACCTTCCCGCCAGTGCTGCCGCCTGTCACATCTTGACGTTGCACACTGCAGTCAATAATAACGAACTTTACTAATTAGATAGCTTTAATTGATATTTCAGGAGTTATTGTCTTATTGACAACACGTGTCTGTGGTTCTCTGCACGACGCACGGTGGTAATGGCAGTATCACCCGCTTGAGCACTACCATGTGCCCGAAAGCACTCCCTAATTATTTCCATGGCCATCACTGGGGAGATGCCTGGAAGTGAGATTACCACTGTTGCCTCACCCCGGCCTCGGAGACGTTGATTTAAGTTAGATGGCGAGCTTTACGGGTTGCTTCTGCCGGCTATGTGCAGTGAAAAAATTGGTCCTCTGTCATGACAACGGTATAGTGTCTGCGACATGTTGCCATGGCCGGCGACCTTCGGGTTGCTGAATTTGAATAGGAAAACTGACACTTCGGCTTTTCGTCCGCTGGGGCGGCTTAATTATGGGGTGTCGTTGCACCGACGTAGACGGCAGCCTGGAAGGAGGCGTTGGACTTGACTTGACTTGCGCGAGCAGTTAGCAAGTTGAGGGTGTCCCCATATTACGCATGCAAACGTAATAATGGAGGCGCCAGCTACTGCGGCGTGGGGCCGTTGGTTACCGCCAAAGTTCCTTATCCAGGGCATATTCCGCAAACCACCCCAGGACAAGGAAGAGGCGGTTGCTTCTGTCCCCGTAGATGACCCGAAAACCCGCCTGCTGCGTGTGCTGCAGGACCTGCTTCAAGCCGATTCCCCCGCGGACGCGACGGACATCCTGTGCTGCATGGCCCTCTCGGAATGCGTGTATAAGGTGAGAGCTTGCCATGACGTGCCCCGCCACTGCTTCCCTTAACTTCCATGCTACTCATCCCGTGGACTGGGCGCGCCGTGCACGCCGGCCAATTGACCTTCATTGGTTGCTTTGACGCTGTGTCGCACCGCCCTCGCATCGCGAGACAGCCCCGGGATGAGCTGATGGCGGTGCTGCAGGCCATCAAGGCCGAGTTCGGGGACACCACCATCGGTGTGGACCGGTTGCAGCTAAGCCTGCCGCACGCCCCCCACAGGTAAGTCGCAACCAAGCCTGCCACACGCGCCCCACAGGTAAGCTGCAACCAAGCCTGCTGTATGCCCCCCCACAGATAAGCTGCTGGCCTGCCACTTACATTTCCGCTTCTGTCTCGTCAGTGCCTTGCATGCTCGGTTGCGGTTGAAAGATGGTTTTTCGTTAATGGTCTCGCTGGTCCACACCCCGTCACCCGCTATGCTGATGGCATTCCACTGAGCCGTATGGATACGTGGAGTATGCATGCCACCTCTACTGGCTACGGCACGTCCGACAGCTCTAGTACGCATGTGCTCTAGGTGATCCCATCCTGGCACTCGTCACCGCCGGGGGGTATCCCGTTTGCCAGTTAACAGGCCTGGACTAGATGTTTAGATGATGACTCAATGTTTTTGTTCAAATATTGGGGCACAATGGTGCGGCGTGCCCCCGTGTAGTCTCGCTGCCTAATCTCTCTGGGGACTAGGACTAGCAGTGTCGTCAAGGGACGCGGGATGAGGGCAACGTGCCTTGAGGGATTGGAGGGATCCTCATCCTGCGTGGCAGGCTCCGTGTTCGATGCCACGGTGGCATTAAGCCGTGCTGCAGGACCCGTACTACGCCGCGCCCCCTGGAACTGATGCCTAAACTTGCGCTATATACCTCCCTGCTGTGTCCCCAGGTACCTCCTGGCGGAGAGTGACACGGCCGTCTTTGTGGCGTTCATCGGGACCAAGGCGTACCGGTGCGTCTCCCGGTGTAGGGTGGCGGTGGCAAAACCCCGTCCCACCATCCCGCCCCCCCCCCCCCACTCACCACTGACATCCACCCCTTGGTGGATGTCAATTTTTCTTTTATTAAAATTTTTCCACAAATGTCACATTTTCAAAAATAAATTTAGACTGAAATTCTTACCAATTAAATCGGAATAAGACATTAATAACTAACTTATTAGTTTCTCGGTTAATTTCAAATACAAATCATTCAAATGAGTAACAAGAAAGTTTTAATTGTTTGTTTAAAGGTTTTGTTCTTTCTTTCCACATGAGATGTGTGCTCTGCAGGGTGCCAACAGGATGGGCGCAAGGCGAGGGGCTGTGGTCAATGTCGCCTACCGGTTGACCAATCGCCCTAAGATTCGTGTGGATCCGCATCATGAGAGGGCCATACGTCGCCCCTCCGGATGGCGTAGCATAGTGTGCCACCTGGGTGGATTTAAGGTCCATAGATTGTCGTTGCATGGCTTCTCTGGGCTTGTGGTTGGTTGTGCTATATTGGGAACACGTTCGTGTGAGGTAGCAACCTTTGCACACCACAACACTCGGCCATGACGGCCGTCCACAACCATGCTGGCATCTCCCCGCGCTTGCACGGCCCCCACAGTGAGTGCGCCTCCGGATATCCTCCAGACGGCGCCTCTGCCACATGGGGCCGCGTTCCGATGCAGTGCAGGGCCTGTGTTCTGTGCCTCTTGTTTGAATGCCCCCTTGTCTCACCCCCTCCCCACACACACCGGAAACCGTCTTCCGCAGCGACCTGCTTGCTGACATGAAGATCCAGCAGACGATGCTGACAACGCTGCGGGCCACCACGAGCGCCGCGATGACGCCATCAAGCATCCCCATGACATCGCCGATTTCTTCCGCAACGTCGACGACAGCTGTGGGCAGGGGCGGCGAGCCGCCAGCCGTCACACCGTATGGACCCATCATGCATGCGGCCAGTGGGCTGCAAGGGGGGCTGCCACTGCAAAGTGCTGTGGGTGTGGACGCGCGAGATGCACGAAGCGGCGGGCTTGGGCCCGGTGCGGGTGATCTTGGCAGGACAACGGAGCGAGGCATTAGAGAGGAGGGAGCAGGAACCGGTGGGCCCCTGGGGGAGGGGGACAGG
>RPFO01000629.1:414300-604300 GCA_009746045.1 Mesostigma viride
TTTCCATGGCCTCTTCATGGGGGTGGTGGCGAACATGTGCCACGGCTGTACAACTAGTCAATAAGTACTTTTTTGCTGGACACATGCCAGCTACCCTGGTCGGACTCCATTGTCGTGACTGGCACAGCCCTGAGTGCTGTGGGAGAGTAAGCACCTGTGCCAGGTGGGGAGCATACGACAAGGTGGCCATCCCTCGAGTCGCGGTTAGCGCTGGTGAAGATGCCACGCAACACCCTCCCCTGCCTTTCCCCCGCGTTGTATTGGCTCGAAACTTCTTGAGTCTTATCCCTGGAGGCTGCCCCTCATTACATGTCATGCTAGCTAGCAATGGCTCGTCACATGAATGTGCTCTTCACGTCAGCTTGTCCCTAGCAATGACACTGCCCCACGTCCATTCTCATCTTAGTGATAGCATCTGGTGAGTCCTCTACGTGAGCAGTTCCCCACGCACGCGGCCGCCTGCACGGTGGTCACAAGTTTCCCTTCCCAAGCCCACCCGGCCGCCTGCACCATCTGCCAGGTGCACGGGAATGCCTTGCTGACGCGGCGTATCATCGCTTGGACGCTGCCCCTGTCTCCCCTCGGCTTGCCACGTGTGCGGCAGGTACGTGCACGGCCAGGGCTGGCAGCATTACTTCCGGTCCTACGCGCTCCGCGATGATGTCATCCCACGCCTGCTTACGCTCGCCCAGCTCCAGGGTGCCCAGGTGCCCCTGGCCGTTCAGGACAGCACCGGCAAGGATGCGGGTGCAACAAAGGACACGGCAACAAAGGACCTGTCGGCTTCCCGCGGGGCCACCCTCGTTACAGTGCCGTCGCCAGCAGCAGTTGTGCCGGTCAGCAGTACAGCTAGTGCCCTGCCAGCAAGCGATGCAACTAGTGCTGCCATGCCAGTAACCGGGGCCAGTAGTGCCATGCTCAGCACGCTAGGCGACAAACCTGCCTCCTCATGGTTGACAGGCGATCGGATGCCGGGCCAGACCAGTGAGGGCGTAAGCAGTGATGACAACCGGGGCAAGAGCAGCCCGTCAGATGCATCTCTGACGCCAGACGCAGAACCGGAGCCAGCGGTGGGCGAGGTCAAGGAGGGCGCGGCACCCACTAGAGGATTTGTGCCGGATGGCAGGGCCCCCCCTTCAAGTACCGCAGCACCTGGCAATGGTTTGCCCCCATCTGCCCCGCTGGTCGCGGGCGTGTCGGCATCGTCTCGCTTGTGGGCATCGGACCGTCTCGCCACTGTGGCGGCGCGATGGCGCCTGCCACGCCTGGCCGCCCTCACCGGGACATCCCCCACCATCCCCGCAACTCTGGCACCCTCCACAGCAGGCAGCGGTGACACTTGGACACCGCCTCCACCCACCCACAGCGGCCAAGCCGCCCCAAAGTCTTCGAATGGAGGGGAGCCGGCCGAAGGGGTCTCCTCCATGTTGCCTGGACAGGCTGGCGTGCCCCGACCCGCCCACGCGACATCCCTGGGTGTCCTCGATGCCGCCCTGAACCGAGAGGATCGTACCGCAACAGCAGCTACCACACCACCACCCGCCACAGCGGTTGCCGGCATGGTGGCGCCGCCGCCGGTACGCCGGCTTCCTTTTGGCGCGTGGCTCAACGTGTTGCGAGCACCCTCGTACATCCCCCTGGGGAAGGTGCGTGCGTGCAGGACACATGGAAGCACCGCGCGTGCGGAACATGGCCTCGTTTTTGCTCTGTTTGGTGGTGCGCTTTCTCCCGTTATTTAACACCTGAGCTTGTCGTTCATCTTCATCACGGCCAGGGCATGCATTGTGGTTATTCGTCGTTGTCTCAAAATTATGGCATCGTTGCACAGACCCTGGTGCGCCCACATGACCCTGACATCGCTCATCCCGGTGTCCCCTCCACACACACATTCACACATATGCATGTTTCGTCGTCATGATGCCCGCCCCCCCTGCCGTCTCCCTCCCCCAGCTGCTGTACATTGACGGCGGCCAGATAAAGCCGTCGACCGCGCTGGAAGAGACGCGCATACTCACGCAGGTGGGCTGGAATGGGATTGGGCAGGATGGGGGGGGAGGAAGAGGGAGATGGAAAAGAATAGTGTAAACGCTTGATGGAGAAATACGGAAAGTGGCGTTTGAAATGTCACAAAAGACGGCGGAATGGGATGCTGATGGAGGTGGAAAGCGCCACACTTTGCGTATGGCAACACTCCTGTTGAGAATCTCATTATCACTATAGATCTTGGTTTCTGTGCGGCCGATGCCAGGCAGGTCAGCATCAGACACGTTGCCGCCAGACATTTCGTTGCAAACAGGCGCAGACACCCTTGCTGGGCTCTCCCGAATCTTGCTGCAGTCTTTGCCTTCCCATGTGACCATGCCATGGTCACAAAAATGGCGGCCTGCTTGTGCAGACAAATATGGAAGGGTATGTGTGGAACGCGACCACGTTGTACTAGTATTTTCTGCTGGCGTCTGTGTGCGTCATCCCTGAGAGCTCATTGTTGCTGGTGCTGTCGACACCTGGCAAGCGCCATTGTGCAGCAACCGTTAACTTGCCTTGTCCCCCGCCTGCGGCGCTTAGCTTCTTTTCCGCCCCCTGTGTGTGGCGCCTGTCTTGTCTCACCCCCCATGTTAGCAGATGATGGCCGTGTGGAGCGAGCTGAGGGGCCGATTCGACTCCCACCGCATGCTCTCCTACCGCAATGCGCTGCGCACGTGAGTGGCGCGGACCGGGCCGGTCATGCCTGTCCGTTTTCGGCGCATTTGAGTGTCATGGACTGGACCAGCCGAGCCTGCCTGTGTGGCACGCAGCCTTGGCACGCAGCCTTGCCCATGTCCTGGTCTCCTGGGATAGTCCATCTCCTTCTCTTTGATGCCCCGCTTCCTATCCGTTTTTGCCCCCTCGCCTCCTCTCCTGGCTCGTGGCCCGCAGTGTTTGCTCTGACGTCATCGCCCAGCTGGCTCCCCCGGACGCTGCCAACGCCGCAGCTGCCTCGGAAGCGCTGGCATCCGCCACTGATGACGAAGGCCTCCCGCTGTCCCTGGAGGCAGGCCTCGGCCAGGGCACCCTGGGGGACCTCCAGGCCAGCCGCATCAAGTGGGCCTGTGTGGCGCCCCCTCTGGTGCTCCTGGCTGCTTACGCCGTCTTCCCCGCCGAGTATTTGGCGGATGCCAGCAACCAAAAGGGCGTTGGGAAGCGGGCGTCGACCCAAATCAGGCGCGTGGAGGTGGCACCGCGTTGGGCCCCTGTCTCCACAGGGTCCCTGCTGACAGGCGGCTCCCGGCCTCAACCAAAAGGAGTGCCAGAGCACTTGGCACCGTTACCACCCACCATGTCGGGCACCAGTACAACGGCCATAGCCCCGCAGCCTGCTGTGTCCGGCTGGAGACGCGTACTGCCCTTGGGGGGCGTTAAGGACGCTGTGCCCATTGGTGGGGGCGGTGATGGCGGCAATGCTAACATGGTGGTGGCCAAGCCGCGCACCCGTGTGGTGCGACTGCTCGTCCTGGGCGTCAACCTGCACACGTGTGGAAGTGTGGTGGTGGACCTTGCTGGCAGACGGTACGCAGGTTCACCAGAGTGTTGTGTGCTTTAGGCTAGTGCTGACAGGTGGCACATGATGATAGCCATGGTAGTTGGCTGCTAACCCCGCCCGCTTGCGATTAGAGTGGAGACAGACACAACATGCGTATGGAGGGCAAATGACGGATCCCTGAGAATTATGACACTGGGGGCATATTTTGTCAGTGTGCGTGCGCCGGCTGTGTCTTTCATCTACCTGTGTGAAATCATGTCAGAGATTCTTGAGATTCTTAAGATTTTTGGCTGGCGACGCATGCCCCGCATAGCGACCTCGCTCTCATCAGTACCCTCCTTTACTTTGTAACTCGACACGTTGCCCCTGCCCTCACAGCCCACGAAGACGACCCACATATTGTGCACTTGCCCTGGCATCCGGCGGCTCGTGCTCTCCCCGACGTATCTGTGCCAGAAGCCCGTCATGCACTTCCCTAGCCTGACCATGGACCGTTTTCGTCCATCGCTGCAGGATGTCTCCCATCAGTTGGGCTGGCTCCCGACCTCGCCCCGTGTTGCGAATTCGGCAGTATGGATACAGGGCAGTTTGGATACCGAGTGGACGGTCAGATGGTGTACCTTCCTGTAACCTTTGCTGAGACAGCTTTTTAACATGAACACATTCAAGGCCAACAATCCACCTCGATCGTGCATTCCTGTCTCTGGCCCAGCCTGCTCCGTGTCCCCGGTCATTCATGTATTTGCTCATTCATGTACCCATTCCTTAACCTCTTGAGTTATCCTATCCGTGCATCCCTGATTCTGCCCCGTGTTCTGCCCCTCCCCTTTGTGGTGGTGGTGTACATCGTTCTTTTTGCTGATGGTGCTCTCCTTCGTTGCGCTTCTGTTTCTGCTGCTACCAGCTACCTGGCCACGTTGGAAGTTCCTGCGAGCGAGCCCCCTGTGTTCATGTGTCCGCCCCATCCGCGTGCCAGCAGTTCATCCCCTACTGGTGCGATGGATCAATCCAGTCAGCTACAGCAGGCACGCTGGGTACGGCTGCGAGTAGTTATCGAGCTGTCCCCGCCCTCAATCCCAGCTCTAGCCACCGGCACGGGGACACCTCCGCTGGCTGCTGCCACGAACCAACCCACCATCCCAAAGGCAGCAGGTGGAGCCCCATCTACCACAACAGCATCAGATGCACGCTCACAGGTGGAGGCATCAGAGCCACACGTCACGGCACTGGGAGGAACCCCACTCGCCGGCACAGATGCCACTACAGGCACAAAACCTGGCGTAACTACCAACAGCGCGGAGCCGGCCATGGCAGCGACAGCTGCTCCCTTTCCGAGTGCAATCACTGCTGTTGGCACGACCGGGCGGGAGCCGTTCTTCCCCCCGTCGCGAGAAGTCATCCCTCCCCCCCCTCCTGTGCTCGTGGCCGCGCCCACGTCCGCCAGGTGGGCGTCCCATCCGCAGCATCGTGTGTTGATGTCACGTTCACAACAGCATGGGAAGGAGCCAGCAGTGCTTTTGAGCAACAACGCTGCGGCTATGTCTCTGAACGGCACTCCATGGGGTGCCAATGGGAGAGCAGGAAGAGAGGCTGCGGTACTGGCGGGACGTCCCCTTGCAACGCGAGCGGATACAGAGTACCTTGCCACAGAGTTTCCCCACCACCCGGGTAAACGTGAGGCACACATGCCAGCGGTGCCGCCAGCTGTAGGGAGCCTGTCTATGGCACCCACTTTGTCCTTTGGACTGTCCCGGAAAGGCAGGGGACAGCCAACGGTGGTGGCTGATGCTGACAATCGACAGTACGTGGCACTCCAGGGTGGGAGTGATGACGTGGGTCCCAGGGAAGAAGACGGGGAGGAGGCCTATGGGGAAGAGGGTGACGGCAGCCAGCCGACCCGGGGTGTGGAGTTGTCACACCTCGACAAGGAGGGAGCTTCTCTCTTTCTGGCAGATGGCGACACTATCGCTGGCCCTGCGGGCGGATGGGGCCCGGTGCCGCCTGCCCCATGGCCCACCTCTGTCACTGCCGGCTTATCCGTCCATTTCGGGAACGATTTTGAGACGGCGGCGATCGGCGTGCCGGTGCGGCGGTGGGTGGTGGCGGCGATAGGGCTTGAGGTGAGGGAAGAGATGCCGTTTTCCGTTGAAGCAAGCTGCTGGGAGTTGCAAATGTGCCGTGTGCGTGCCACTATCTTTTCGGCAGAGATTTGTTTGTATGGCAAGCGTCCGTGTCAAAGTGTTCGCCACATGTCAGCAGATGTTGTTTCCATGTGCCAAGCCTGACATTCCGATCACCACCCGGATTCGTCGGTTGTCAACGTCATCCTTCATTTGACTATGTCGCCTCAGGGCGCGGGCAAGACACGGCTGGTCATGGCGCTAGCATCTGCCACCTCGCCTCTTCCCAGCCAGCCACCACCAACATCACCAGCGTATGTGGCAGCAGCCCCGAATCTGGCGTATCGCTTCCTGGGTGCCCAAGTGTTGCCCCCTCGCCCCAGAGCGGTCACCAGGGTGTTCCATGGTGCGGACGAGGTCACCTACCTGGACTGCATCGGCGTGCCGGAGCGGGTGCGTGTGCATCTATTCGGGATAAGCAAGTGCAGCCGCCCACCTATCACACACGCATGTCGTGGCAATTGGCCTCACATGGCCAGCTTTGTGGGCACCTTCCCCTACCCATCCACCCAACACTTTTGTGGGCACCTTCCCCTACCCATCCACCCAACACTTTTGTGGGCACCTTCCCCTACCCATCCACCCAACACTTTTGTGGGCACCTTCCCCTACCCATCCACCCAACACTTTTGTGGGCACCTTCCCCTACCCATCCACCCAACACTTTTGTGGGCACCTTCCCCTACCCATCCACCCAACACTTTTGTGGGCACCTTCCCCTACCCATCCACCCAACACTTTTGTGGGCACCTTCCCCTACCCATCCACCCAACACTTTTGTGGGCACCTTCCCCTACCCATCCACCCAACACTTTTGTGGGCACCTTCCCCTACCCATCCACCCAACACTTTTGTGGGCACCTTCCCCTACCCATCCACCCAACACTTTTGTGGGCACCTTCCCCTACCCATCCACCCAACACTTTTGTGGGCACCTTCCCCTACCCATCCACCCAACACTTTTGTGGGCACCTTCCCCTACCCATCCACCCAACACTTTTGTGGGCACCTTTACCCTACCCATCCACCCAACACTTTTGTGGGCACCTTCCCCTACCCATCCACCCAACACTTTTGTGGGGGCCTTCCCCTACCCATCCACCCAACACTTTTGTGGGCACCTTCCCCTACCCATCCACCCAACACTTTTGTGGGCACCTTCCCCTACCCATCCACCCAACACTTTTGTGGGCACCTTCCCCTACCCATCCACCCAACACTTTTGTGGGCACCTTCCCCTACCCATCCACCCAACACTTTTTGTGGGCACCTTCCCCTACCCATCCACCCAACACTTTTGTGGGCACCTTCCCCTACCCATCCACCCAACACTTTTGTGGGCACCTTCCCCTACCCATCCACCCAACTCTTTTGTGGGCACCTTCCCCTACCCATCCACCCAACACTTTTGTGGGCACCTTCCCCTACCCATCCACCCAACACTTTTGTGGGCACCTTCCCCTACCCATCCACCCAACACTTTTGTGGGCACCTTCCCCTACCCATCCACCCAACACTGACACCGTGTGGCGGTGCTGCCCGCCCGTTGAGCAGCACACGGCGATCGTTCAGCAGCACACGGCAATCGTGAGCTCCCAGAGGTCTTGGGGAGAGGGCGAATGACAGGAATGGGGAGGACCAGGAGGTGTGCCACCACCACCAAATGCGGGGTGGTTAGGGGGTTGATAATGCCAGTCTGGGGTATACTAAGTTACAAGGGTTGGTAGGGGAGCAAGGGCAGGACAAATACGGCAGGACGGCTAAGGATCCCACGGGGAGAGATGACGTAGAGATTTGACAGCAATGGAGAGGAATGAGGGGAGAGGGATGGAAGGGGGGCGGAGGTTTATGCAGGGAGGGGGGGGATGCAGGGAGTTTGGGGTGACGACGGAACGATGGGCCGCTAGTTTTGGTCATGGTCAGCTGACTGATGGACTTAATCTGCACAGCAGATGCCCAGTGGATGCAGTCTTGGAATTTTCCCCCCAATGTTTGTCATATTGGACTCTTGTCTGTCGTTTTTGTCGTCTAGACCAGGTCTGTTGGTGAAGAAAGCACCACTAATTGGTGTATTTGTGGTTACTTATGTTCGATGTTACAAAGTTGACAGTCCAGTATCTACTATGACTGCTGCTAATGCCTATTCGTGAGTCCACGTACACGTGGCCGCTAACCTTGCAGAATCCTGTGGAGGCAATGGACCTCTTGGCCCGGGAGCTCCTGCCGGGATTGCCGGGAGGTGGGGGTACCCAAAGCCAGACATCGGCGGGCGTACCGCAGGGCGCGTCAAGCGTGACATCTGCCAGTGTCATGGGCCGGGCGTTCCTGCACCCAGACATAGTCATCATTTGCCACAACCTTGCGCACCACCGGGTAGGTAGCCGTGCTGGACAAGCCTTTGTTGCTTCCCCCCTTTTCTCCCATCCCTGCGTAGCCAGTACTGCGGATTCTGTTTCTCCCTTGTAAAGGATGAGGTGTTACACCGGTTGCCTGCTCTATCGCAATATTATGATCTGGTCACAACTGGCACTGCCTGTCACGGTTCATCCCCTTTTATAGAAGCATGTTGGGCACTCAATTGCGGGGCGAAGGGGCTCATCTGCATCTCTCGCCCTTGCCCACCCCCGTTGCCAACTCCCCACATTCCCAGGTGAGGGAATATCCTGCGGCCACTGAGGCCTGGCCCAGCAGAAGCACGTACGCGTACAGTGGCGCAAAACACTTGCGGCGCCCGTCGCTGCCCGTGCTGCTGCCGCTGCTGCTCAAGGTGGGTGCTTGTGGGAAATACCGGACCATAAGAAAATAATTTGAAGGGGATCTTTTGGTGAAGTCCATTCGAAATATAAGCTCTCATAATACCTGCAGTTAATTCCGGTCTAAGATCAAAGGGGGCCAGAGGGGGTATGCTATGGAGCCAGGTGTTGTCTTTGTTGAGAATGCACCCAAGAACAACCCAGGCCATCACCCAACATGCATCCAACCACCCACAACCACCCAACAACCGCCCAACAACCAACCAACAGGTAACCAACCACCTCTCAAGGGCACCATGGAGGTGTGGTTAGGATGCTTTTGCTGACCTGTGCGATGAACCCTTCTGTGCTGTGCCATCACACTGCACAGATCAAGCAAGCGGGCGTGCCGATGGTGCTGGCCATCACCAACAAGTATGCTGTCTCCGCGGACAAGAGGGCCTACGCCATTGCCTCGGTGAGCAGCTGTGGTTTCGTTCATCCACATGGTGCCGGATAACTCTCTGCTCCTTGCATTGCATCCAGAGGTGTGTGCTTTTCTGTTTGCGCTGAAGCGTGCTTTCTTATAACTGATCTCTTGCGGGAAAATCAGCTGCGGATCAAGGTTAAAATAGAGCCCATCGGAATCACCGACTTAGACCGCCAACCCGCCTAATGCACTGACCTAAACCGGCGTCGCGCCACGATTACGTACGACGTCCCTAGATGGACTGCCCTCAATTTCACACAAATCAGAAATTAGTCAGACCAGTTCAGATCGGTTGTTCGTGGTCAGTTGGCGCTACGTACGCAGCGCCAAGGCGTGATTCTGCCGCGCCGCGCGAGATCTAAGCACTTTTCTTCGTACCCACCCGTTCGTATTCACCGTAAGTCAGTTCCTACGTAGGGGTCACCAGAAGGGGCGCCGCGCGACAGAACCGGCCACGAACTCTGCCTTGATTTCAGTCGGAGCCCGTTTAGGTCGGAGTGCCGAAGTCGGGGGAAGGGCTCTATTTATTTTCCCCTTGTGTATTCCTTGTAAGGCTGGCCTGGTCAGGTCATCCCCTTCCTTTGCTAACCGCAGTCCAGCCTGCACGACACTTTCCAAACAAACAGCAGACCGCCACGTACTTGCCGCCATGTGGTGTCATGTAGAAGAAACTCTCCTACACATGGTTCTCATGCTACCCCTGGGCGACCAAGCGTGTGCAGTCCACGACACTGCATCAATGGCCTTGGAATGTCCGCCTTCCTGTGGTCGTTGTCACAGGGGCACTGCTTGGAGCGTGCACGCTAGTCATGAGCATTTTTGTCCCTGATGCCCATGTGCTTCCTCCAAGCTCTCTTGCAGCAATGTGCGGGCGTTTCTTAGAAATCATCCTAGCATCCGTGCACCTCCTGACTACGCCTATCCTTGAGGCCTTGTCTCCTTCCCCGTGTCCTTTCTCCCTCCCATCGCAGGTGGTGAAAGCGTACCGAGGCCTTGCGTCATCGTTTGTCGTCAACTCGGAGCCGTTTGTGCTGCGTGCCGCCACTTCTGGCGCCACTTCCGGTGACAACAGCAGCAGCCAGCAAGCAAGCATGCAGCACGGCAGTGCACTGGGCCCCAAAGGCGGCTCCTTGGGGATGCCACTGCCAGTAGATACGTCGCTGGCACCTCCAGCACCTCCAGCACCTCCAGCACCTCCAGCACCTGGCACTAACCAGCCAGGGGCTACTCGAGATGGCACCCCTGCTACCAACACCGGAGCTATTGCCACCCATATCGCGCCGAAACCTTCAGGCGTCAGCGTGACCGCAAAACCAGCACAGGCGGGGGCGGTGACGGCAGCCAGCGGAGCGTCTTGGTGGCTGAGAGGCCGGGGGGCAGGGGCGGTCGCTGTGGCAGCCACATCACTCCCCGCCATCGTGATGGGGGAGGAGGGCGTGGAGGAGCTGCGGGGGAGGATCCACACGGTGCTGGCGCAGAGGGAGGCTGAGGTAGGCGGGTGGGGGGTGGGGGGGGGGGGGCACATATATGCATGGGTGCTCACCGCAGTGACCACACACACGTATGCTGGCGGACGGCACCCACATGCTCGCCCTTGCTTGCCGTTGGTGCATGGCGCTTGCCTTGCTTTGGTTGGCACATGTCGTCACTTAGCCCTGGTGCTTGCTTGCTGATGGGCCCATTGACAGATCAGATGGTTTTTTGGCGGGTGGAATAATGTGGAGGGAAGGGTTGAAACGCGAGGTAGAAGCCCCCCTCATGGATCAGGTTGTACACATGGCCTATGCACGAGCACCTGCCAATCCCTGCTTCAGGTCCCTCCTTTGCTTCCAACCTTTGTTTGGGTGGCGATGTTTTCCGGACAGACAGGTATGATGCCCGGCTGGTCAGAATATGATGCCTTGGTTGCGCGCGGGATGAGACTTTTGAATCTGCCCACCTCGAGTGCCTGTACAACTTGTGCCGGCTCGTCTGTTGCGCTTTCATTGCAGACGTTGGAGGCCATGATGCTGGCACTCACCCAGCACCTCCAGCAAGAGGAGCCTGCAGGTGAAGCCGTGATTGACACAGATGGCAATGGCAGCAGAGGGTGGCGAAGGCGAGACAAGATGCAGGAATGGCTCCGAAAAGCAGCTCCTCCATGGAACATCCCCGCGCGCACCGTGGGATCCGCCATAGGCACCGTGGCGGCATCTGCAATCATAGCACTCAGTAGCAAACTGTAGGATGCCAGGGTGCGGGACTCAAGATATTATTGCATATTCTGAAAGCCCTTGAAGTGTAGATATTCCTAGCACCTTGGTTGAGGGTATTTGGAGTAGCGGTCAGAGAGTTATGATTTTTTTCATTTTCAGGGGTATTTGTTTGCAAAAAATGGCAATACGGACTATGGGTTAAAGTCAGTTTTTCAGGCTTTTGGACGTGCGAGTCCCCTTAAGGAACGCCAGCTTGTCCCCCATAGACTTCAAGGTGAGAAGCACGGGTGCCGGGCCAGCCTTACCCCGCGCGCGGGGGAGGCGGACAGCCGACATGTCCAGCTCACCAGTGAGTTGCATGGGGGCAAGAATGTCGCGCTTAAGTGCCGTGAGAAGGCTCGTCGGGGTCTCACCTGCCGGCTGGTCGAGGTGCTTGACGATGACGTTGTGGCTGCGCTTGTCGATCTCGGCCTCCTCGCGAAGGTCGAGGGCTTGTTGCTTGAGTTGTGCCGCGATGGTGGAGGTGGTGGAGGTGGTATGATGCTTAAGCAAGTCCGCCCAGGTGGAGGCAACATCACTGGCCGGGCCAGCAGGTGCCGGCTGGGCAGCGATTTCCTGCACCGCCTGGGCGGTGAGGCGGGCGGTGTCATGCAAGCTCTCAAGGGCGGTGGCGGTGGCTTGAAGGCGTTGGTCGAGGTCGAGGAGCTGGGCTTTGATGTCGGCAGTGGAGGCGGAAACGGCGGTGGAGGTGGAGGCGGCGGCGGTGGAAATGTGAGGAAGTTCAGCAGTCAGCGTGCCGCCGATTGCTGCTATGTCGGCAGCAAGGGGGGTCACGTGCTGCTGGAAGGCTTCCGTCAGGATGGAACGGAGTGTGGGGGCGGAGATGGATGGAGCCCAGATCTCGCCATCGGAGCGCTTGAGGAGGGAATTGAGAAGGGTATGCTGGAGTTCGGGGCGGGTGGTCCCGAAAAGCAGGTGGATGTTAACCCAGCGGATGCCGTTCGGGGTGAGGAGGCGATTGGTGTCGTGGAGATGGAGGCACAGGTCGTAAAGCGAACCGTAGTCCCCGAAGAAGATGCATGTCATAGCATCGGCGTAAGAGAATGACGTAAGAGCAATTTTTGCCGGTCTCGTAACTCTTTCACCTGGTTGGACGACTTTTAACAACCGGGTCGGACAACGACTTTTAACAACCGGGTCGGACAACGACTTTTGAAGTTCCTTTTGAGAGATCTGTCCATTGCACTAGTCAAGTTTGATTTTGGGGTCAATCTACGAGACCCAGTTTCCTTACGTAGTGCAGGTTCTCACCCGTAGAGAGTGTTTAATTAAAATTATTGATGGACCCCGCCTTTTTCAGTCCCCCAGCCCCAGCAAGCCTCTTATTCTGATTTGGCACGCCGCAAAGGTGAAAACCATTTGCGTTCAGTGCCGGTCCGCGGAAAACGCGATCTGAAAATGATCGAATCCAGGCCGGAATCGAACTGGGGACCTCTCGCACCAATTTTGCTGACTATAGGACGTCTCCGGATCCATACGCATCGCCGCAGATTCCGGCCGCAGTTGTAAAACTTGCAGCCGAATTCGAGGACACAGGTGTTATGCTGCTCTTCCGGGACATCTGCAACCGCCTTCTGCTGTCGTCGCAACCACCTCCAGCGGCCTGGCAACACAGTTTTCGCACGATGCTGTACAAGAACAAGGGGTCGCCTGCCGACCCCGGCAACTACAGAGGGGTGTGCATTCAAAGTGCCCCCCTCAAGCTTCTTATGCGACTCATCCTGAACCGCCTGCGCACGGCCCTGGACGGTCACCTCAGCGAGACTCAGCACGGCTTCCGTTCAGGTCGCAACACAGTACAGGCGCTCTTCGCTACTCGCCGACTGGTGGAGGAACTGCAACGCCTTCAGCCTGGTGAGTCCCCTTTGCACCTTGTGCTGGTGGACTTCATCAAAGCCTTCGATTCGGTTTTCTGGCCTGCGCTTTGGGACATCCTCGAGTTGTTCCGGATCCCCCGCCCCCTGATTGCTGTCATCCGCAACATGTATGAAGGGTCCACCACTTCGGTGCGCACTTCTTACGGGACCACGCCCCCATGCCCTTTACAGAAGGGTGTGTGGCAGGGCTGCGTGCTGTCGCCCTACCTGTTCATTATTGTTGTCGAATACGTAATGATTCAGGCGCGCAAGCGATTTGCCCGCATCGTGGGCAGGGAACCAGGAGTGCAGGTTGCTAACAAATTCTGGCATGGCGGTGCGGACACGGAGATTCGGCTAGCAGACATCATTTACGCAGACGACACCACCCTCTTTGAGGACACTGAGCACTACGTGTAGACATGGCTTGACTGCCTGGCTCTCGAGGCCCGTGCAGTGGGGCTTGAGGTCAGCAAGAAGACAGAGGCCCTGGCGGTTGGGCTCACCACCTCAGCGCCGCCCCTCTATCTCCTAGACGGCTCTCGAGTCCTGTATCGGGACCGCGTTAAGCTGCTGGGCAGCCTGCTCCCTAGCTGCGAGGTGGATGTGGACCACCGCATCTCCCTCGCCTGGCACGCTTTACGCCAGTACCGGGCCCTGTGGCGCAAGCCCCTGGGCAAGATCGAGAAACAGGACCTGTTCAAGGTCCTCGTCCTTCCTGTTCTCACGTATGGCGCCGAGACGTGGACCCTCACCGCCGACCTGGCCCGCAAGCTGGACGGCGCGGTCACCAGCATGATGCGTTCCATTTTCAGAGTAGGATATGCTGCTCATGTCCGCAATGAGGACCTGTACCAGGGCATGCCCTATATCACCAGCACAATTAAGCAACGCCGCCTGCAGCTAGTACCTAGGGCACCTAGCTCGCACCAACCAGGTAGACACCTCACGTGGCCCCCCCGCAGGACTGCGACCAGCCCAGCCTGGCCGGCACCTCCTGACGTGGGCTGGGCCCAGTGATGTTAGACGCCGCAAGGCCCGCACCTTCAAGGAACAGCTAGTAGAGGACATGGGGGGCCTAGGCCTCTCCGTGATTTGGAAGAAGATGATGGACAAGGCCAAGTGGGCCCAGGTCATAGAGGACGAGCCCCCCCCAGTGGGGAAGCGCCCGCGTGTGCAATCCCGCGGGAGGCACGCTAGATAGCTCCCCCTAGGGCAGCGTGCGGCTGCCTAGATAGATGTTGTAGTTAGAATGTTGTTAGATAGATGTAGTATGTAGCCAATGTAGATAGATTAGACCGGTAGGAATGTGTGCACCCATCCATCCATCCATCGGGGTTAATGCTCCGTGACTCCCCAACGGGAGCACGAGTCTAATTAATTAATTAATTAATTAATACGCATCGCCAACTGACACCTACAGTCATCCGCAAAAGTTCTCCTTTCCGGGGAGTGATGCAAGCCTGTCAGATTTGGTACTAGATAAATCATTCGAGATCTGTGTCTCTTATGTCTGAATTGTACCACATCCATCACTTTCACTCAACAAAAAAGTCTATTTGAATGTGACCAAAAAAAAATGCTGAGACTGGTTTGAATACAAGCACTTTAATAAATAAATAAATAATGTGTAAAATAAATAAACCCATGTACAAACTTTTTTTATTACAATTGGTGATGTGCAGGAATAAAGAGCATGAAGACATGGTAGGCATGGCAGCGGTGCAAGCAAACTCGTAAAGAGCAGCTAAGCGCACATACCAGTGGCCAAGCAGGTATCAAGAACCCTGCCCACATCTTGCAGTGCTCACCCACACTTGGTGCGCACAGAGCGGCCAAAAGCCAGGACAGAGACTGTCCTTGCCTCACAACCGCATCTGCAGCAACAACAAGCAGGGCTCCTAGCACGCCACAATACAAAGACAGCGTCCTTGACTCCACAAATGCATGTAATCTATGCCTTGACGCGACCAAAGGTCTTGATCTTCTCCTCGGCAGTCTGGAAGCGGCCATGGCCGAACTTGGACGAGGTATCGATGAACTTGAGCTTGATCTCCTCCAGGGCATTGCGCTTGGTCTGCTTGTACATCGTACGGCGCAGGGTGACCACACGCTTCTTGGGGCCCAGGATGCCTCCCTTGACAATGATGTAATCGTTCTTGATGATGCCGTAGTGGGGGAAGCCACCCATCGGGGTGATGGGCTTGTCGGTCTGGTCAAACTCGGTCGTGGCCTTGTGGCTGTCCGTGTCCGCCTTGCCAATCTTGTAGATCTTCTTGTTGATCTCCGTGCGGTGGTGGTAACCCTGCTGACCCGCACGGGCGACAGACCACGAAACACGCGACGGGTGCCACGCACCGATGCAAGCCACCTTGCGCAGACCACGATGGGTCTTGCGAGGCAGACGGGAAACGCCCCAACGGGACACCACACCCTGGTAGCCCTTACCCTTGGTGACACCGATAACATCGATCATCTCGTTCTGAGCAAAAACGGCCTCGACGGGGACGGCCTTCTCGAACAGCTCGTAGGCAAAGTCCACCTTGGCTGGCACCTCGCCACCGTTCACCTGGATTTCCATCAGGTGGGCCTTCTTCTGCTTCAGGTTGGGCACCTTGCGGACCTGGGTGTGCGCCAGGATACGGATAACGCTGCTGTACTTCTTCAGGCGCTCCAGAGACTCCAGCAGCTCCTTGTCGTTCTCAACCTTCTTGGCATACTTGGTGAAGGCCTTCTTCTTCGACTTGTACCAGTTCTTGTAGAAGCGGCGCCTGACCTCGTCGTTCAGGTGCTTGGCCCAGACGGTACCGACGGTCTTCAGACCGCCGGTGGTCTTGGCGTAGCCGGTCACGCCGACAACGATCATGGCGGGCACCTCGATGATGGTGACAGCCTCGCAAGTCTCCTTCTTGTGCAGCTCTGAGAACGACAACACGCATTGCCACGGGAAAACGGGGTAAGGGTTAGACTATGAGCGGCGCAGTCCAAGCCCTCGAAAATGTAACGAAAAGCATGTACGCATTTCTTGGCCCCGAACGAGGGTCTACGTACTCGAGCCAGGCTTGTCGACCTCGCGCAGGATGTGGGTCATGCCGGCCTTGAAGCCCATGAAGGCAGTCAGATGGGGCTTCTGAGTCCGGTCATCCTTGGGAAAGCTCTTCACTGCAAGCATACCAACCGGGGCATAATGTGGTTTCAAAACACGGTAAGACGGGTATCTCTGACTTGGAGGCCATGGCTCGCGACAGAAACGAGTACAAACAAAAGCGGAAAACGAGTACAGACAAATGCATAAAGAACTACATTAACCTTTTCCGCGCATCCTCTTTGCCCTCTTCTTGGGCAAGAATCCCAGGGAACCACATCGTGGGTGTTCGAACTTGCGGTGCGACATGGTTGCCGCTCCGTTGCAACACGGACAGAGGCCTTCCTGCGTGCTCGCGCGTTCCTTTTCACCTTGCCTCGCCGTGTCCACCGCCAATCGACTGGCGCGGCGGGGGACGGGGCGGCGGCTGTCCCGCCATGCGCGATAGCGCGCGGAATGACATCCAAAAGGGAAAGGGGGGCCGGTGGAACCGCATGGGCAATTATTATGTACCCGAATGCCCGGTAGGCCGGTACTGGTCGCCGGTCGGGTGTAGTTGTTGTTGTTGATGCCCACGCCGCACATGCTCGGGTGTTGTACAGCGGAGTTGCAGGTAAGTAGCGGTACTTTCCGGGAACCGACAACAACTAGGTACTATGTAGGTACTCTGCGATGAGCGGACGTGACGGCAGCATGTAACGGCGTAGTCTTTGGGAGTTGTTGTTGTTTACTTGAATTATCGTAGTCGGATCCTGGTCGGATGGCGATGGCATCAAGCGGTTGTCGAATGTCGAGTCATCGTACTTGAGTACATACATGATGTAGCACATGAGCCAATTGAGCCTACTGTACATAGAAGACTGTTGACAAGCTATATCATTTATATTTATCCGGCCAGTAATTTTCACAGGCAAAATCACGTGACCACTGACCGCGTCCCGAAAAATGACTATTCCAGCACCACCCACAAGCGCCAAGACCACTAGAGGTAGGATAGAAAGTACCGCCGTGCGGAATATTTGTGCAGGTCCGATGCTAGGTACTTCCTAGCCAGCCATATTCATGTTCTTGACATCACCTAAACATTGTATGCCGAGCTCACGCATTTGCTCCGTTACTCGACACGAAGGGGTGGAGAGGTTCCAGAGCGCCAAATGTTGCTAGGATTGCCTGGGAGCTGGGAGTTGCTTCACTCCTCCTGCCTATTACAGGGATTGATGCTGTGACGTATTTGTTCGTTGGCTTCTCGCTAGCATGATGCTACATAAAAGACAAGGCCGACGCGGTTATGAAAAATCGGTGGACATCCACAAAACGGACATCCACTCAAGTCCATATCCGCAGGACTGGATCAACGGGAGGGTTGAAGAATATGGCGGAAACAACGCCCTAATGTTGCACCAGAGATCCCATGTAAAATCGTGACACCGGTCTTGGCGCTTCTCATCGACAACATGCCTCCGGCTAGCCCGCTTCCCGCGATGCTGCACGAGGCGTTGCAGGCCGGGCTTTGTTTAGCTGCCAAGGCGGTAACGACCACCACGAACAGCGTACATATCAAATGGCGCGAGCATTCGCAGCCTTCTCTCCTGGGTCGCCAGTTCCAGATATTGCTTATCAATGGCGAGACTTCCGGCGTTGTCGTCGGGCGCGGCTGCGTGGAAACAGAGCACGAGCTCGCCAGCATCCGCTCCTTCTTCCTCCCCAGCGGGCGGGACTTCGTGGCTATCGTCTCACCGTCAAGCGGGCCAGGCGTCGCAGTCGCGTTCCCTTTCAGCACACCGCCCCCCCCCCAGTGGAGGGCCTCCCCCCCCAAATCTACATCGGTACGAGCCACTTCCCGCTGCATCCGCACCAGCTGGTGTACGCTCCGTCCGAGTACCTGTGGACCGACTGCTGGGACGCACCCTTCTGGCGGGCCCTCTTCCGCGTGTCCTTGTTCTGCCTGCCCTCCGACAACCGCGGCTGCGTGCTGGTGCCCAACCCACGCATGCGCTTCATCGTGCGGCTGCACCCTGCAGGGTGCGACGCCAGCACAGCCCCTGCCAGTTCATCCACGCACCTTCCCCCCTCCCCTCCCACTTCCACATCCCCGCAACCTAGCGAGGGCCTCGCTGCCCGTCCATACGAGCGTGGCCATCCGGATGACGGTATCACGCATCCTCATGGTCCCATGGCTTGCAGGGGCCCACCAGGGGTGGCCAGCCATAGTACTTCTAGCAACTCCCACGGTGACGGCCATTGGTTCCGTAGTGGCAAGCTGCGCAAGCATAAGCGCACGTTCACGCTGTCGGTGGATCGCGACTTTGCGGGCGCGCTGGTGGCCACCGCGCGTCACCACGAGGAGCACAAGGGCTCCACCTGGCTCACCCAGGAGTGCGTGGCCATGCTGGTGCGCATGCATGATGACCCCGTCGCGTCCGGTGACGTACAATGGGCGGTTTTTGAGCTGTGGGATAAAGTCACGGGGGCGCTCGCGGCTGTCAGCATCGGTTTTGCGAGGGGCCGCGCGTTCCATGACGTGACCGCGTGCACGTTTACCCGCGACCACCGCAGCGCGGGGCGCGTGCTGCTGCGCGTGCAGGGGCACCTGCTGGAGCGTGCAGGGTACACCCTGTGGTATCTGGGCTTCCAGGTGGACTACATGGCCGAGCTGTGCAAGCATGGAGGGTGCCAGGTGGGCCGCCAGCAGTTTCTGCAGCTGTGGGACGATTGCCAGCTGCCATGTGGCTCGTGCGCGGATGCGGGTGGCCCCCATGACTACTGGGCTAATGTGCTGGCTTTGGTGAAGAATGGGGCTGCGTTGGTGATGCCCCACCAGCAGGCAGGTGGCTCACAAGCAGCCTCAGCATCCAACAGGGAAGGCTTGGTTTTTGCTTAGCTTGTGGTACAAATGGGGCAACTATTTGTATAAATCATGCAGGTAGGTGCTCAGTGCTCGCATAATTATATCAGCCACATTCTATTGATAGCCTCCTGCCTAACAACGGCCCATCAAGGGCCCCCGGCCACTGCAGATGCTGAAGCTGGCCGTTGCAGCGGCCATATTGCCTTGTCAATGTGGACACAAGAATGTGCAAGACAGCGAAGACAACTGTTAGATCACGCATGCATGCGGGGACCTGAGGGCACATTAGTTAATTAGTTAATTAATTAATTAAGAACATAACTCCGTTGGGAGCTTATGTAACACATAGCCCCGAGACCTGGGGCATATGGTTTCTAATAAATTCTGAGCTACAACCTGCAGGTGGGGGGATGTAAACCGCCACCTACTCTGGGTGCAGAAGGTGCACCTGCACCACCATGATGTATCATACCTAAAAGGCCTGGCATGGGGTGTCCAGGAGATTATTATTAATTAATTAATTAAACTCGTGCTCCCGTTGGGGAGTCACGGAGCATTGACCCCGATGGATGGATGGATGGGTGCACGCAATCCTACCGGTCTAAGCTATCTACAGGTGTAACGACTAAAAATGTTGTGTTTGCAACAGCCTCAGTTTCAACATTGATGTGAAAAGATCTTTATACCTGGGTTGGAGTCGCGACAGATAACTTCACGTCCAGAGAAGCAATGAAGATGGATCTTCAACAGTTAAGGGAATGAGTCCCCACCCTTGTTAGACACAACAGACAATGTTATATCCAAGTCGACTATCTGTTGAAGTTATAGTTGACTTTTCGCGAGGGTTGTTTGATTGATGAAACAAGGAATCCCTTGAATTACACCATAGCTTAGCTTTCTTACACGCACACGTCTCCAGCCGCCACAAGCTGGATAAAAAGTCATCATGCACGCAGGGTCGGCTCAGCCCTAACTCGGAAGGACCAATCAGAAGTGAGGATCACTCAAGATAAGATCTTAGCTTCCAAATCCTCAACACAACACAAAGCCAGCACATACGAAATCTCCATGACCTGGAACCAGATCCACCAGGTACAACGGTATTAAAGAGAATCTATGACTGACTGAACGAAACCATGCAAAGTACCCTACGTGGATCAGGCCACGACCAATGAGGGTAGAACAATAATCTCAGCAGATCTCAGCAGGCCCAATATCCATTAGACGTCGAAGCCTCCTAACTTCCCAAATAATTGTCCTAAAGAACTCATAATCAGATCAAGCAGTAGGAAAACTTTGGATGTAACATTTGGTTGTTACATATCTCCCCCTCAAAACAGGAACTCCCAGTTCCTAGAAGCCAAGAAGAATAAAACAACAACCTTCACAAAACAACACAACAATAAACAGGAAGTCCACCACCTCTTGGGACAAGCAAGTGGGTTTTTACATCCCCAAAGGGGCCTCCTATCTCAATATCATCTGATCATGGTCAACCCTGAATAAGACAATTTCACCCACTGATGAAATGTCATCAAGTGACTAACACACAGGCAACCATGCCTGGATAATACAACTGCAAGACTGTCAGGAACTCAGAACTGTCATTACTGGAAATCTGGACTGGACATCAGAACTGGCCTCCTCCATTCTGGATCCCCACCTCACTCCACAGCCCCATCTCCAACCATCCTGGAAACCCTTCACAAAGTGAACCAATCCCCCTTCTTCGTGTCCTTCCCCCTCGTTCCAAACACTGGGAAATGCTCCACCATGGACACCAGATCGGGCCAGTTCCTGCTGACCTGAATGGCCATGCAAGTCTCAGCAGCCTTGCCCAACTCAGCTGAAAACCTACTGCACTGGGCAGGATAGGTCAGGGTAACCACAGCCTGTCGGAGGGGGTCGAAGACCCAGCCACTGGCAGTCTTATGGCGACATAGCCAACTGCTATAGGCCCACCACAGCTGTAGAAAGGCCTTGATAGGCCCCCACCTGGCCCCCAAGATGGGCACCAGCACTCTCAAGGGCGTGAGCCTGGCTCTCAGCTCGTTAGGGAACTTTGGTAACTGCAGCCCCACGAAGACCGTGCTGTCCTTGTGTGGAAAACATGACATCACAGAGCAGCTGGACGACGGAGTCATGTCAAACTCTCCCTGCCTGACAGCTTGCTCTAGCAGCTCAGTATAGGTCCAGGGGAATAACCAACTGGCTGGAGCTCTGCAAGGGCGAGTCTCAGATCACTGGGCAGAGCTGCCATCAGGTCCTGGCCCTCCACCGGCCTCATGTCAAACGAAGGCCACGGGTACACTGCAAAGACGGTGTGCATAATATACGCCACCATGGGTGAACCAATCTCACAAAGACTGGGGGGAAGACAGTCCAGGGCCAACTCTACCATACTCTCGGGTACTAGTTCACCCTCCTCCACCACTGTCTGGTCGAGGGCCTTCATGGCTGTGTACAAGGATTTACACCACTCGCACTGGTCAGGGGCACATTTACGGTGGTCCAAGTACTGCTCCACCTGTTTTGTTGGGACAACGGACCTGGGCAAGTGTACCACCACCTTAGGGGGCGGAGGAGCCTCCGTAGAGGAGGGAACTGAGGCCACCATGGTGGGGATAGCCTCCTGAGCTACCTGGGCCTCCGAGGCTGCAGGCATAGCAGAACCCACAAGTGGAAGGTGCCCAGCCCTCAAATGTTCTGCCATCTGAGTAACCAAACCCTCCACATGAGCCAACCTTGATATAAGGGCCCCGTGACGCTGATCGTGCCGCTGCTGATCATGTACCATACGCTGGAACAGGTTGAGAAAATGGGCTTCCACAAACCCAGGGTCTTCCTGGAGCGAAGTACCTGGGGCTCTGGGGCCAGCGTAGTCGTGCTGAAAGACATACGTAGCCCTCACGTCCTCGTGGAGTTGGGCAGGTGGCCTGGGTGTCCCCTCAGGATGGGAGTCTGCCATGGCTGGCAACCACAGACACACAGCACCGCAAAGAGGCGTTAGCAGTGCTCACTGGGAGCTATGAAGGGGAGCACTCTGCTCAGAGCCCATGACATACCACTCAGGCAAGGTGATCCCATGACGCTGACAATAATCTAGTACAGCAGAGTGACTATTGGTGAGATCAGACAACCACAGCCACGTAGCAGTCACCTCTAGCTCTCCCTTCCAGTGTACCTTAAACTGCAGCTGTTTAGTACGACCTTTCCCCTTCACCCTGTGAGCCAACAACCGCTCCACTTCATAGATCTTCTCCCCCTGGGTGGTCCCACGCGGAATGGGGTAGATTTTTGCAAGAAAAAAACGCTAGTTTCAATCGTCCGAAAAACGGACATTGCGCCGAAATTCTTGCCGAAAAATTTGCAGCCGAGCGAATTTTCTGCCGGCCGGAAAGGGTCTCTCTGCAGCTAGACCCTTCGCAAATCGTGCGAAATCGCGCAAAATTTGCTGAAATTGACCAAAACCAGGCCAAAAAAGTGTAAAATCATGCGAAATCTTGAAAATTTTGCTGAAATTGACCAAAAACCGACCAAAAAAGTGCGAATTCATGCAAAAAAGTTCGATTGTAAAAAAATTGCGACATGTAAAAAATGCGTGAATTCATGCGAAAATTTTCAAAGGGTCTCTCTGCAGCTAGACCCCGTTCGTGTAAAATTATTCCAAATCCTGTGAAATCGTGTGAAATTGTGTGAAATTGTGCGAAAATCGTGCGAAAATCACGCGAAATTGTGCAAAATTTTGCGGGCGTTCTCAAATCGCCAGAAAAAATTTCGAAACGGAAAGTCGAAAACAGCGTTTTTTTCTTGCAAAATGCGCGAAAAACTACCCCATTCGGCGTGGGACCACCCCCCTCTGAATCCAACTCATAAGGCAAGGGGGCAGACAATCTGCCTGGCAAGGTGTTACGCCTGTACAGCTTCAGCTGTGCTAGGTGAAAAATATTATTCCTGAGCTTCCAGTGAGAAGGCACCTGGACCTGGACCACGGTACCATAGTGAAAGGTGGCCAACACTGGGTAAGGACCCAACCAGAGTGGTTGCAGTTTCCTGCATTGCTCCTTCTCAGGCAGCACTCTGTTGGCTTCCAACAACACCAAGTCCCCAGGAGCTACAAAGGAATGACTGGCCACCGTTTGCTGCCAGGCGTTAGTCAGGTACTTGTCCTGTGTCCTCAACAGCTGGGTAGCCACAATGCTGTGAGCCTCCTGGAAGGAAGCCAACAACTGCTGGACTGAACCAAGACGTCGCTGGAAAGGGCCTTCAGCGTCTCTGTCAGGCAGTTCCAAGTCGAATGGTGTCAAGGGACACTGGCCATTGCAGATCACGAAGGGGGACATCTGGTGAGGAGCCAGAGGAGAGTTGTTGATTGCGAACTCTATGAAAGGTATCTTCTTGTCCCAGTCCTTGTTGTCGTGTGTACAATAGTGCTTTTGACACTCCCTGACAATTCTGTTCATCCTCTCCACCGCCCCAGTACTGGCACACCTGTATGCCACACCGAATGCCAGCTTAGTGTCTAGGATGTCAAAGAATGACTTCCAAAACCCTGACAGCCAAAGGGGGTCCTGATCAGTGATGATCACTCTAGGCATGCCGTGCAGACGGTAGATCTCCTTCATAAACAAATCCACACACTGTGCAGCGGTGAGATGAGTATTGCAAGGAATCAGATGGCACATCCTGGACAGCCTGTCCATGACCACAAGGATCCTGTCATTGCCACCATCTGACATGGGAAGACCACAGATAAAATCCATAGTCACACTGATCCAAGGGCGCAGGGGAATGGGCATAGCCATGGGAAAGATGGGCGTGGCTTGGTTCCTGACCTTATTTCTCTGGCAGGAGTCACAGGAATCCACATAGGCCTTAACATCCTGATAAAGGCCAGGCCACCAAAACCTCTGCTGCACCTCATGAAGTAGCTTAGCATAACCAGGATGACACGCAGTCACATCGTCATGGAAACAATGTAACACTGTGGGAATGGCCATCTCAGGCACATACACTTTTCTAGTCACCGTGTGCTCTGCATCATGAGTGTGAACATACAGAACGCCCTCCCAGTATTCTACAGGTCTATTGCCAAAGTTGCCCCTCTGGATAGCTGCAGTAGCCATGTCCTCCGTCTTGGTGAAGGCCTTGATGACGTCCAGCAGGGAAATATTTAAAGGGTTAGGCAACACCAGGTCCTTGTCAGGTCCCAGGGGCTGCATCTGCATCTCCTCTTCCTGCCCAGGGCTAGCCACCAACTGCTTGGATGAGACAGTAGTAGCTATAGGCCCTTTTGACCTTGCCATCACCTGAGAGGCCAACACCTTGGACCGGCCTACCAACACAGGGTCCATGACCCACTTCCTGGGCCTACCTCTGCTGCGCCTAGCAGGGCTCCCTCACCTGGCTGCTCTGTGGGAGTGGGCACCACACCTTCAGGACTTCTCCTAAGACTGTCAGACAGTGACTGGACACCCTCCTGGACGCCTGTCAACTCTGGGACAGAGCCCTGGTCGATGAGCATCACGGGACCACCGTTATTCCCTACAGGTGGTGTCAACAGTTGAGAAACCTTCTGGTTGTTGGCCTGAGCTCTAGTCAAGGCTCCACACTCTACCACAGAAATCAGGGCAGCACAGATGTCCAAGTCCTCATGAAAACTTCCCATCAAATCCCTCCTCCTGGACAGGGCGTCAGGCACCACATTCTGCGTACCAGGAATGTACCTCACAGAGAAAGGTCCAAACCCCCCCAGGAACTCCATCCATCCAGCCATCCTCTTACTCATCCGGGTCTGTTCCAACACATGTACCAAGGGCCTGTGGTCAGTCATCAGGGTAATAGACTCGTTGCCCTGCCCATCCCTGGCGCTGCTGGCCACAGAAAACTGGCCCCCTTCAGTAGGTGTTCCCACTTGTGACAGGCCACCACCAATCCCAACAGCTCTTGCTCATGAACAGGGTAGTTACGTTCTGCAGACGTCATACTCCTGGACATGTATTCCACTGGTTGAGGGCCCTTACCATGATCTTGCATTAGTACTGCACCAATAGCACCCTGTGAGGCGTCAGACCTAACCTGGTATGGCAAGTCTGGGTTGGGGCCCACCAACAAGGGAGCAGTGGTAAGCTTCTGCTTCAACACATCAAAAGCTTGCTGGCATGCTGCAGTCCATTCAAAGGGAACATCCTTCTTGAGCAGGGCTAACAGGGGACCAGAGATGGCCGCCATGTCAGGAATGAACCGTCGGTACCAGCCCACCAGGCCCAGAAAGATATCTGACATCCTGAGCTGACTTCAACACAGGCCACTCCAAAACAGCAGAGACCTTGCTGGCCTCAGGAGTCATACCTGCAGCGCTCAGCTGGTAGCCCAGAAACTTCACCTCTTGGCCCCACTCCACCTTGGACCTCTTCACCGACAGATGATACTGATGGATCACCTTAAGGACCTCCTCCACGTTCTCCAGGTGCTCCCTGAAGGTACGAGAGTGTACCAGAATGTCGTCCAGGTAGACGACCACACAAGTCCTGAAGACCACCCTGGTAGTGTCACACAAGTGGGCAATGTCCTTGAACCTGGGGTTGCGAAGGTCAGGTGAGATCTGGGGCAGGGCATTTCCAGTCAGGTGGCCAAAGATGGCATTGACAAACATCTGCATAGTGGCAGGACTGTTAGAGGCACCCATGGGCATTACTGTCCACTGGAACTGTCCCCATGGGGTAGAAAAGGCCGTCTTGGGGATGTCCTCAGTAGCCACCCTGATCTGCCAGAAAGCATGCCTGAGGTCAAACTTGGTAAAGAAGGCAGCTCCTGCAGTCCTCTCCAGCAACTCATCAATTCTGGGCAGAGGGTACCTGGACTTGACAGTCACCTTGTTCAGTCCCCTCAGGTCAATGCACAACCTCCACCCCCCATCATGCTTGGGTACAAGCAAACACCCAGAACTGAAAGGACTGTTAGCTGGGAGGATCAGACCAGCCTCCAACAGGCCAATAAGTATGGTCTTCAGCTCTGCCATCTCTGCAGGGCCCATCCTGTACATAGGCACAAAAGGAGGACGAGCACCCTCTACCAACTTGATGACATGTGTGATGGGTCCCTCAGGAGGATACTGGGGCATCTTGTCCTCAAAGATGGCTCCATACCTGTCCAACAAGGCATCATGCTGCTGTTGTTGCTCAGTGGTGACAGTAGAACTGACAGCATTGACAGAATGACCACTAGCAGACTCAGGTTCATTAGGCACCAAATGCAGGAAAAAGATGTGTTCCACTGGATAGGTGGCCAAATAAGACAGAGTATGCTTGGCAGACCACACATGCTTCAGTAGGGCAGCCCGTTTCTCCTCCAAAGTCGGCTCTTGATCCACCCCTTTCGCACCTGCTTCCCCTCCCTTGCCATCATTGACAGCTGTCTGTGTGGAACAGCACTCAGTGGCTGTTCTTCTCCCCCCTGGCAACACACAGGTAGCATCCCACACTGTCCCATCCTTGAACTGGACCACCCTGTCAGGCCAAGAAATAGCAGGATTGGTGTCAGACAACCATGGGATCCCCAAAATCACATCTGCTGCCGTGAGGGGAATGACATCTGCTGTCACTTCCAAAGTCTGGGATGAACAAACTTGGAAGATGAGCTGCACATAGCCAGGTGAGCAGCTTCTCCTGCCATCAGAATACTGCACCATGACAGGTGTGGGGTGGGCCAACACAGGCAACTTCAGCTCCTGCACCAAGGATGCAGCAATATAATTACTGCCAGCACCAGAATCAATCATAAACAAGCAAGCTGGCTGAGCCAAGGGGACTGGCACGTTGAGGAGCCTAGCCTGAAACTTGAGTAAGTGACCTGGTACAGGAGGACCCACAGGGACAGCAGGGTCAGAAGCACCCACAGTGTTCACTGGCCTAACGTCAACAGCAGGCAGGTCAGACCTGGCCATGACAGAAGGATGACCTGGGGACCCAACTAGTTTTTTGACTCAGGTGGGTCTGGGGATGCTCCACTGCCCGATGGTGGAAGCTGCTCAGGTGGTGCTGGAGGCTCATCCTCGTCCCCCCCATCCTCCTCATCTGCCAGCAGCTGCATGAGAGCGTTCACCATCCTACGCTTATCCTGTCTGCTGAAGGGCCGAGCGCGGGACTGGAACCTCCCAGAGGGCTGGAAGTTGGGCTGGAACCCTGGCTGCATCCGGTGATCGCCAGCAGGAACGCCAGGAGGAAGGTTGGGTGGCCTGGGAGATGGCAGGGCGCCAAAAGGTCCTCTCGTGGCAGGGGGAAACTGGTCCCGTCTAGGGCAGTCCCGTGCAAAGTGACCTGGCTGGTTGCAGATAAAACAGTTACCCTGGGTGGGATCCAAGGCATTGAGCTCCCCCAGGAGGTCATCCAGCTGGTTCAGGGACTTCTTGATGGGTGGCACTGGCGTGGCCACAGGTTCCCACTTGACAGAAAAAGCAGGCACACGACAAAGGGTAAGCACATAAGACAACACCTTGTCCCATTGCCAATCCACGTAGTCGAACTGGGAGAAGTGCTTGTCCACATCCAGTCGCACGTGTGGAGCCATGCCATGCAGTAGTCTGTGAAGCGCCTCTGCGTCAGAGCATTGGGGAATCTTGGCTCTAAGGTTGGTGAATTGCTCCACGAACTGTGGCAGCGTCAAACCAGCCTGCGTACAGTTAGCCAGTGCGTCCCGATCCATGCGAAGCTGATCCTGGGGTAACAGAAACCGGCGAAAGCCCAATAGGAGAGAGGGGAGGTCGGTACACGCACGTCCAGCCACAGAACGCAAAAACTCATCAAAACGGTCGCTGGCACTGTCGCTCATCCGCTGCCTAACCATTCTCTTCTGGATGTCCATCGTGAGACGTTCCTCTGCCTTGGGCCCGTAGTTGGCGAAGTGGATAGCGAAGACATCCTGAAACTTGGTGGAGAAATGGTCGAAGCTGCGATGGGTAAGGTTGGTCAGCGATAGCTTGTCTACCGACTCCACCTTGGGAAAAGGAACAGTACGAGGATACAAAGACGTGAGCTCCATCACTGGGGCGTGTGGTGCATTCTGATTCTCCGGCAATGTCGCAGCCACCGAGAGCCGTGGAGGCTCATGCCCCTGTGCATCTGTCCCTTCATCAACAAAAGGAGCGTCAACCGCATATACCCTCGTATACCCAGTGTTGGAGACGGTTGATCCACGAAAACAGACTCTCCATCGCCCGCCTGCCCTTGCGACTCAAGTTGCTGCACACGCGCAATAGTCCTACCCACACTCTTCTCCAGCGCTTCCGCCACACTTCTAGCTCTCGCAGCTTCCTCACGTTCATGTTGTAATCGAATTTTCTCCGCTGTCAGCTCGTCAGCCGCTAGCCGAGTGCCGTCTCGCCCCGGCACCGTGTTGTAGCCAAAACGAATAGCCGAACCGTATTCGGGTGCTGGCGAACGCGTGTCCCCACGTTGGAGAACCGTGGTCCACCTCTACCAATGCCACGCAGGAGGGCTCGCCTGGTTGCACACCGAGGGGCAAGATGGAGAACTTTGGGCCGACCGACAGCGAATATCTGCGGGAAGCAGACATTAAGGTGGTATCTCCAAATAGTTGACGTCTGGGAGTAGATGATGAAACCCTTTCATCACCGGTCGTCCGTTGAGCTGCTAAAGATGTGGTTGCATCTTCAACTCTCTTACTTGATAACGGTGGTTGTGTCTCCGGGTTACTCATCACTCCATGGGTCGCGCATGCCGGACTGGGGAACGTTAGAGACTTGTAGCTCAAAGCAGCTCTCTCAGAGCAAGACTGTCACATAAGGATGAGTCACACTCTAAAAACTGTCCGAACACACAGCATAACGTACCCTCTCTGGGTCGGCAAGAATTCCATTGTTAACCGTGAACTAATACTATCAAGACAACCAACACCTAGGTAGAAACCTCCGATACCAATGTAACGACTAAAAATGTTGTGTTTGCAACAGCCTCAGTTTCAACATTGATGTGAAAAGATCTTTATACCTGGGTTGGAGTCGCGACAGATAACTTCACGTCCAGAGAAGCAATGAAGATGGATCTTCAACAGTTAAGGGAATGAGTCCCCACCCTTGTTAGACACAACAGACAATGTTATATCCAAGTCGACTATCTGTTGAAGTTATAGTTGACTTTTGCGAGGGTTGTTTGATTGATGAAACAAGGAAACCCTTGAATTACACCATAGCTTTAGCTTTCTTACACGCACACGTCTCCAGCCGCCACAACAGGATAAAAGTCATCATGCACGCAGGTCGGCTCAGCCCTAACCGGAAGGACCAATCAAAAGTGAGGATCACTCAAGATAAGATCTTAGCTTCCGAATCCTCAACACAACACAAAGCCAGCACATACGAAATCTCCATGACCTGGAACCAGATCCACCAGGTACAACGGTATTAAAGAGAATCTATGACTGACTGAACAAACCATGCAAAGTACCCTACGTGGATCAGGCCACGACCAATGAGGGTAGAACAATAATCTCGCAGATCTCAGCAGGCCCAATATCCATTAGACGTCGAAGCCTCCTAACTTCCCAAATAATTGTCCTAAAGAACTCATAATCAGATCAAGCAGTAGGAAAACTTTGGATGTAACATTTGGTTGTTACAACAGGCTATCTACAAAACAATCATATTCTATATCCGATGGTGCTCGCGACCCTAGGGGTCTTGTCTAGCATGCCGCCCCCGTGGGCAAACGCGCGGCTTCCCCACTGCAGGGGGGTTGTTGTCCTCTATGACCTGGGCCGGCCGCTTCAAACTGCTGGGGAGCATGCTCCCCGACACCGCCGACGATGTAGACACCTGCATCGGCCTGGCCTGGGCTAGGCATCGTTCGCTCAAAACCTACTGGCACTCGAAGGACCTCGGCGAGCACCGCAAGCGCATGCATGCTCCTCAAGGTCAGGACTGGTCCTCACGGTGCTCACAGCTATTGCGCCGAGGCATGGACGCTCACGGACACGCTGGCGGCCAAGCTAGACGGCACGGTAACCAGGGTGCTCCGCCAGGCCCTGAATGTAGGGTTTTCCAAGCATAGGTCATTAGAATCTTTGTATCAGGGTATGCCTCGCATTTCGGACAAGATTAGACAGCGTAGGATAGCATTCGTAGGACATCTTGCTCGCACCAGCCAGGTGGATGTCCACCGACCTCGGTCTGGCCGGCCCCCAGCGGCTGGGCCAGCCAGGGCGGCATGTCCTGACCTGGCCTGGCCCCAAGGACATACCTAAGAAGGTCAGTAGGCAAACCTGTCATGACCTACCCACAGCAGTTGCTGGCCGACCTAGTGGTCCCAGCCCCGTTTGAACATCGCATTCACTCCCTCTCTCGATCTTGCTTGGACTGCTATGCAGGACAAGAAGAGGTGGAAGACCATTGTCCAGGCTCACACGCCAGCCCCTGAGGGCAGGCCCCCCTCCCCCCAAGAGGAAGGGGCGCTTTGCTGAGTAGAATATTTAGTTAGGGTTTTCTAGATTAGACTAGCTTAGAGTTAGCTTAGCTCGGTTTCGCGGCTTTGCCCACCTCCATCCATCCAGCAAGGGAGTATGTGCTTCATGATCTCCCAACGGAGTCATGTTATCAAGGAGACAACCAGCGCAGGCCAGAAATCGGGAGAATCCGGACCATGGTAGCTCGAGCCTGCCGTTATCTTGTCGATCCGCATGTTCGAGTCGTTCAGGATGATGAATATGAATGGTGATGGAAATGTGTAGCCTTGTGCATGGAAATTATGGCTGGCTTACGTGTAGTAGAGCCACTAGATGACCTAGACGGTGGGGCCGGAAACAACTTGCTTGATCAGGGCGTGTGTGTGTTGCGATCAAGCCTTAGAACTGGCCGGGAGTACGTGTCTAGTGGTGAGCACCATTGCTGCGATCTCTCTCCCACCATTTACGAGGGAATACCCGCAAATGGAAAACCCTGAAAAGGTCTAGCTATAGCTAGTCAGTCATTACGTTAGCCATGCCATGATTCCAAACGTCCAAGAATTACTGCACACGGTGCAGAGGCAAAAAGCCGGAGGACAGCACTTTCAAATGTGCGGCGGGAACCAAAAGCCCGCGTATGCCAGAAAACATCGTGTTGCTGCAGCGACGCGGCGATGTGGACAACGAATCCAGTGCCAAGCTCAGAACAGCCGCAAAGGAGATCTGACATCACAGGGTTCAGATGTGCAGAGATACTACGCCATTGATCATCCAGCCGGCCCACGACCTGTTTGTAGAGCTTGTGTTATTAATTTACCTGGGCCCACTTGGCCTTGTCCATCATCATCTTTTTCCAAATCACGGAGAGGCCTAGGCCCCCCATGTCCTCTACTAGCTGTTCTTTGAAAGTGCGGGTCTTGCGGCGTCTAACCTGCATGGCTGGGGCCGCGGCCCACGTGAGGAGGTACCGGCCCGGCTGGGCGGGGCGTAGCCCTGCAGGCAGAGGGGCCACGTGGGGTGTCGATCTACCTGGTTGGTGCGAGCTATAAGTGCCCTACGTACTAGCATCAGGCGCCGCCAGTGATGCGTCATACGCCGTATTATACGCCGTATTTAGCGTATTATGCGCGATACGCAAGCGGCGCGTACGAAAATGGGGTACTTTCATACGCAACGCGTATTTTTGCGCATTTTTGCGTATTTTCGCGTATTTTTGGCATATTTTTTGCTTACGAGGTGGGTGCATTTGCTTGCCTAGACTGCGGCGCGCCGACCTGTAGTAGGAACAAATAATTGCGTGATGAGCTAGCTAGTGTATAGTGCACTAAAGCTAAAAGCGCGTTCATTGTGACTTGTGAAGGCGGGAAGGTGAAGGCGGGAAGGCTGAAGATTCATCATCAAGAAGGTGATAAGCAACAGTATATTTGGAATAAACGTACACCTATTTATCTGGATCAAGAAGGTGATAAGGTGTGCCAGCAACGTCGTGGTCGTCTGGCACCTAGATCGTAGCATATCGACATCCAGGCATGGCTGACACGTGAGTCAATGGAACACGATGATGATGTGCGGCCCGATGAAGAAGAGGCCACATCCGAAACTGTCTGGACATACATTAGCAAAGAGCGCATCCTCAAGAATCGGCAGCAGACAAATAACTACTACATGGATGATGGAGTACTCCGTTACAGGCTGCTGGTCGAGCAGGCGGAGAAGGAAAGCAATACCAGGAAGAGGAAGGCGACTAGTGACGCCAAGAAGCAGGCTGATGTGCGGGCGGCACTTAAAGACAGGCTTGCAGACGTTGTAGAAACCGACGCCTTTAGCTGGGTGTCCGCTCATGCCAGCAACACCTCGGGGCGCGCTGCTGGGGCGGCTGGGCCAAGCGGATCATCAAAGGGCCAATCCACCGACGGTAATTTGCCCGCACCTTACGGGCTCAGCAAAGAGCAGCTGGACGAGGAGCTGTGCGAGGCATTCATTTGCGCCTTTCAATGCCATCGACGCCCTTCAATGTCATCGACACCTCGGGGCAATGTATAGTGCATGCATATCTTGAGTTCTACAAAGTTATTATCCTTTCAAGTGAGTTGTGCATTGATACTGGTATTGATACTTAGTTGCATGTTGTCTCGATTTTGAAGAGAAACTATCAAGTTAGACCGTTAGAAACTAAGCTTGTATTTAGGTAGTGGTGGCAATGCCAAAGGTCATGCTATATATGTCATGTATAGGCAAAAGGTATGGAAAAACACCAGCAGACTATGCTTGGTTGCTCAGAATGTTGAAAACCCCTCAAAATCATGCCAAAAAAGGGGTTTTCAACGGTTAGCGTACGATCAGCGTATAATACATTATACACCGCGTATTATACATTATACACCTGGGGCCGCGTACGACGCGTATCGCGTATGACGCATCACTGGGCGCCGCTGCTCGATGGTGCTGGTGATAAGTCCGGCATGCCGAGATATCCTCCTTGCGGACAATTGAGCAGCGTATCCTACACGAAAAATTGACCGCAGCATGTTGGTTACCGCCCGGCCATCCAGCCTCAATGTTGGCAAGGTCGGCAGTGAGAGTCCACGTCTCGGCCCCGGCCGTACGTAAGAACAGAGAGGACCAGGACCTTAAACAGGTCCTGTTTCTCTAGCTTGGCCAAGGGCTTGCGCCACAGGGCCCGGTATTGGCGTAAAGTGTGCCAGGCGAGGGAGATACGGTGGTCCACATCGGCCTCGCAGCTGGGTAGTACTTAAGCTACCCAGCAACTTGACGCGGTCCCGATACAGGACTCGAGAGCCGTCAAGGAGAAAGAGGTCGGGCGGTGGCTGAGTGAGCCCAATCGCCAGAGCCTCAGTCTTCTTGCTGACCTCATGCCCCACCACGGGGGCCTCGATTGCCAGGCAGTCAAGCCACGTCTGCACGTGCTCAGTGCCCTCGATCGAAGAGGGTCAGGTGTCATCTGCATAGATGATGTCCGCCAGCCGAATCTCCGTACGTTTCCGCCCCCGGCCATGCCAGAAACAGTTGTCGACCTGCACCCCTGGTTCCCTACCCAAAATGCGAGCAAACCGCTTGCGCGCCTGAAGCATTACGTATTCGACCACAACAATAAACAGGTACTAATGTCTAAGGGCGACAGCACGCAGCCCTGCCACACACCCTTCTGTAATTAAAGGGCATGGTGGCGTGGTCCCGTTAAGGAAGTGCGCACCAAAGTGGTGGACCCTTCATACTGGATGCAGATGCATGACAGCGCCAATATTAATCCCGGCCTTGGATCGTGTCCAACTCGCCACTACAAATAGGGGCCAGTTGCACTTTGCAAGAAAATGCCCACAAACCAACCTAATAACAATTTACTGTCCATTCTGGGACCAAAGCACACACATATGTGGACTTACATGGGGGTCATGCATGTCATGGGTCATGTTGCAATGTCCTATGTGTGCTAAATATAGCACCACCCTCAGGGGGGTGCGCGAGTGCGAAAAAAAAACGCATGTATAATGCGTTATGACACCTCAAAACAATTCCGTTGCTCCCAATAAGTACTGGAAACTTAGGCAGTCGCTTGGGTAGCCAGGCATGGCTTCTGAACACTGACATCATCATGGGTTGCATGTCCCAGGGACCCAGCTGCACTATCTAAAAATAACTGGCCACTACGAATAGGGTCCAGTTTGGCTGGTGACATTACAACTCAGAATTCTTATCCCATAGCAACAAAAAACATCATTGATGATCAAACATGCATTATATAATCCATTTCAGCCTGCAGAACATCCATATAACTGTCAGCGACTAAACATAGGTAGCCATGCCAATGCACAGTCACATTTGTGCGTGTCATGGTGGCATGGGAAGGCCAAAGACTACCCACCACACAAACCTGCCACATGCACAGTTTTTCTCACATGCCAACGCTAGACTAAATGAGGTAAAGTAAGCCTACATCATTGGCAATGCTATTGTAGCTCCTCATATGCTGGGCTTCATCATTTTGGCTGCTAACTGGCTATGGGGCGACAACTCGGCACTAAGAGGCATTACAACGGTAGGTGTGAACATGGTGCTTGTGACTTGCAGGGTAATGCTCAAAGTGATCACTAACACGCAGCTTTAACTATATACTTCATGATGTTGTAAAGAAAATACCACCATGTGGTGGCTACCAATGTCTACTAGCAGGTATTTTGTGCCAAGGCCCTAATGCATGCATAGCAAGGGTGTGCAAGGGGCTACGTATAACCCATGCATCCACAACATAAGAAATGACCTCCATATGCTAATTGCCTAAGGTGAAAATACACAGAGACACTGCATTGACCTTCTTTTGTATGCAAGCAAGGCACTGGGACCTCCACAGGTGTTACATGAAGACAGTCATGGGGTGGCTGCCCAAATAGCTGCATTACAAACAAAGCCAAAAGGCTAACCAAAAACTGGCCAGGACACCATCTTTTCTGAGTAATTTAGGCTGTACAAACCATCTTGATACCATATAGAACTTATTTACATGTAACAACAATCCTTATTCTAGTATATTTGGTACAGACGCAGCCAATCATGAACAAAACGGATGAAAATCTGACCGTAATGGTTGTGCGCAACCACTACCACAAACCATTACAGAAAAATGACCAGTAGTAAAGAAGCGACTTTGACGTCCCAAACCTTCGACAATGAGTCCTAGATTACTTACCGAATGATAGGACGACTTTACCTTGTCGACGGTAACCGCAGGGACACTAAACTGCGCCAGGTCATAACCGCAAAAATAAGGCTAACGGACAGCTAGCAAGCTGACGACAGGACCGATGCGTTGAGACTTTCCTGGCCCACGACACTAATGAAATATTCGAAATACATCGTAAGAAATGTACTCGATGAGAAATATTATTCAGTGACAAAGCCGCTTATAACAAGTGCTAGCTTCGTCGTCACTCCCGTCACAATAAACGCGCATTGACGCAGTAAAACCCAGTCCAAGATGATTGCGCGAAGCCGTAGTTGTTGCGCGCGACTGCGGCTATAGCATCTTTATAACGTATAAATCATGCCTACAAATTTTGGAACGAATCCATGCATCGATGCTCCTGCATAAATCAGTTTTCTGCACCGCCATAGCCTCGAATTTGCATGTACGTAATTATTTTACATTTACTTTCGTCCCGGTGGACCTGGGTACCCCCTGTACTTTGGCCCTAAATTAGTTCCTGTAAACCTGGTCTGAACATAGTGATGTCCGGTATCAGGGCGTAGAACACATCTAGCTCTAGCAGCAGACCTAAAAATATCACGGAAATGTCTACTGGCATTCGCGCCGCGCCGCTTCCCATCTGTCCCCTATTCGTAGGGGCGAGTTGAACTGGCCACTATTAATTAATTAATTATAATCATAGCTCCGTTGGGAGCATATGTAACACATAGCCCTGAGAAAGGGGCATCTATGGGTTTGTAATACAATCAGGGCTACAACCTGCAGGTGGAGGATGTACAACTATCACCTGCTCTGGGTGCACAAGGTGCACCTGCACCGCCATATGATGGTTCATGCCTCCTTACCAAGCCCAGGCACCTAGGGGGGGCTTGAGGAGAGGGCCTAGAAGGCCTGCATGACATATGGGCCACTGTAAATAGGGGACAGCACGATCCAATTAAGGGGGAGGGGGATCTGGAACAGCTAGAGCTGTAGACGAGGATGTCCCACAGCGCAGGCCACAAAACCGAATCGAAGGCCTTGGGGGTTACGTTGCGAAGCTGTTGCTTTGATGAAGTCCACCAGCACAAGGTGCAGAGGGGACTCACCAGGCTGAAGGCGATGCAGTTCTTCCACAAGGCGGCGAGTAGCGAAGAGCGCTTGTACTGTGTTGCGGCCTGGACGGAAGCCGTGCTGAGTCTCGCTGAGGTGGCCGTCCACGGCCGTGCGCAGGCGGTTCAGGATGAGCCGCATGAGAAGAGCTCTTGAGGGGGGCACTTTGGATGCACACGTACCCGTCTATATTAGTGTTGCCGGGGTCGGCGGGCGACCCCTGTTCTTGTACAGCATCGTGCGAAAACTGTGTATACGTTGTCAGGCCGCTGGGGGCGGTTGCGACGACAGCAGAATGTGGTTGCATGCAGATATCCCGGAAGAGCAGCATGACACCAGTGTCCTCAAACTCGGCGGCGAGTTAATTTCACAACCGCGGCCGGAATCTCGTCTGAGCCTGTGGCTGCGTCGTAACGCAGGCGCTGGAGATTCATTATGGCTAGGCAATGGCTATAGCTAGGGTGCATGGCATCTCATCAGAGAGCATCTCTCTACATGGGCACAGCCAGCATTAATTTTTTTATTTATTAAACTCGTGCTTCCGTTGGTTGGGGAGTCAAGGAGCACCGAAGTTCATTTCCCTGTATGTGCACAACATGCAGGAAGAAAGGGTAGAGACCCCCTTTCTCCTTCATGCCAGAGGCATGCCACAGCTGCAATCGGACACAATAGACGATCCGGAAAGTTCGATCTGTGGCCGGGTGCAATAAGACCCACGTGAGCATATCATGTAACAAGGAGCGTTGGCAAGTAATCTGATCATAGCCAGGACGTAGCATATGTGGCTGTACAAGGGCGCTAATTAATTAATTAATTAGACTCGTGCTCCCGTTGGGGAGTCGCGGAGCATTAACCCCGATGGATGGATGGATGGATGGGTGCAAACAGTCCAACCGGTCTAATCTATCTACATCAGCTACCTACGACATCTATCTAACAGCATTCTAACTACAACATCTATCTAGACAGCCTCACGCTGCCCTAGGGGAGCTGTCTGGCGCTAAGCTAAGCTAAGCTAAGCTGCGCTATAAGCTAAGGCTATGGCTGGTTGTGTACCGTGCGTTATAGCGGTGCACGTGACTAGGTAATGGTGGCACACGGCCAGGCGAACATTGTGACTACCAATGAATACCAAGCTAGGGCTATTCTTGCCCGCAGGGGGCGTCCACATCTTGTGGTTGATCATCAGCTTGTCCCCGCCCCGCCATGCAGTACACCTTGGGCTTCTGGGGGTCCTGCTTCAGTGGCGGAGGTATTCCGGCCATGCACAGGTCGCGTCGCTGCATGCTGCTGCTGAGCGGGTGCATGTCAGGTCGTCGTCCAGCGTCCAGGAGAGGTCGTACAACCTCTTGCGACGAGAAAGGGCACAGCATGACTAATTAAATAAAGCTAGTAGGCATCATCTGGTGTGGGGCTCATCATAGGCACACATGTACATGCATGCATGGCTAAGTAATGCTAATTCATCAGCCGGTATATGGGGCCCATTATAGGCGTACATGTACATGGCCACGTTGGCTATAGGCCTTATACTATTCTACACACTACTACGTACTGCTGTAGTCCCCTAAGCTGGGGTGGCTGGGGCCGCGGTGCTGGGGCCGCGGGGGTCGGTTGCCATGGGTTGTGGCCGACGTACGGATGGCCGCCCCCGCTTCCAGTACACCGGCTTCAGCTTCGGACCCGCCGCGGTCTGCCGGAGAGCTGGAGGTAGGTCGGGCGTCGGCCATAGCTCCCGTCGCCGTTGTTGCTGCGCCAGGGTCAAGTCGTCATCCAAGGTGTAGTGAGTCCTCTCGAGCCGCTTGCGGCGTCTGAGGAACATAATCTTGTCCGCCGGGTTCTCAAAGATGAGCAGCAGCGGAGGCGCTCCCGGCAGGGCCTTCAGCTTCATCTCACCAAGGAGGCCCATGCAGCCAAGGATTTCTCTCTCAAACGCCTGTGCAAGCTTAATTCACGGAGTTCTCACCTTCCACCAGGTCAAAGTTGGATCTTGCCGATGACGCTAAAGTTGCGCTTGTCGAGCTCGACGGCCTCCTCGCGGAGGTTGAGCGTCTGCTGCTTGATTGAGCTGTGCATGCTGCGACGGGCCGACGGCGGAGGTGGTGTCCAGAGGTGGTGTGGTGCTTCAGCCCGGGTCTGCCCATGCAGGTCTGGCTGGGAGGGAGGAGCATCGCCGGCCGGGCCATCAATGCAGGGGGGGCTGGCTTGGCGGCAATGTCCTTCACCGCCTGCCCAGGCGGTGAGACCTGCAACGTGTTTTGCAGGCACTGGATGGCGATGGCGTTGTCCTTGAGGCGCTGTTCGATGTCGCGAAGCTGGGCCCGGTGATGGCGTCGGTGCATGGTGGGCCCGGTGGTGGCGGACTGGCGTTGGAGGAGGCGAGGATCGATCCCCGCATGCGTGGGTGTGGGGGGGGGCTGGCATACATGCGTGGGTGTGGGGGGGGCTGGCATGCATGCGTGGGTGTGGGGGAGCCGCTGCCATGCATGCGTGGGTGTGGGGGGGGCTGGCATGCATGCGTGGCTGTGGGGGGGGGGGGGGCATGCATGCGTGGGTGTGGGGGGGGCTGGCATGCATGCGTGGGTGTGGGGGGGGGCTGGCATGCATGCTTAATTGGGTGTAGTGGGGGGGACTGGCATGCATGCGTGGGTGTTGGGGGGGGCTGGCGCCGGCATGCATGCTTGGGTGTGGTGGGGGGGGACTGGCATGCATGCGTGGGTGTGCGGGGGGGCTGGCATGCATGCGTGGTGGATGTGTGGGGGGGGTGGCCTGCATGCATGCGTGGGTACGTGGGGGGGGGGGCTGGCATGCATGCGTGGGTGTGGGGGGGGGCTGGCATGCATGCGGTGGTGTATGGGGACTTATTTGTTGTGGGACGGTAGGGTGTATGCGTGGCGTGGGGATGTCGGTTGGGACATGGATGCTTGGGTGGGTCAGGCACAGGTAGGGCGGGTACATTAAAATTAAAAATTAAATTAAAATTTAAATTATAACATGCCTCCGTTGGGAGATCATGTAGCACATATTCCTTGATGGATGGGTGGGGTGGAAGGAGCCGCGTAATCGAACTACTATAACCTATAAACTCTAATCTAGCTACTCTAGAAAAAGTCCTAACTACCCTACTCATCAAAACGCCTCCTCCGCTTGGGGGGAGGTGGTTTGCCCACAGGGTCGGGCGTGTGAGCCTTGACAATCCACTTCCACCGCGTCTTGTTCTGCATGGCGGTCCAAAGAAGGGAGAGAGAGTGGATGCGGTATTCAAACTGGGCTGGTCGACCATGCAGTAGGTCATCCAGCAACATCTGTACGTAGTTCGTGACATGTTTCCCTACCTTTTTGGCAATGCCCTTGCTTGGGGCCAGGCCAGGTCAGAATGTGCCGCCCTGCATGGCTGGCCAAGCCGCTGGGGGCCGGCCAGACCAGGCGGGTACATGGCATGCACATACATCCATGGGAGTTATAGTGGGGCACCTGGACTGTGCTGATCTGGGTGGGGATTGGGAGGTGTACACAACCACACATATTCTTAGTACATTTTATCACGTGCTGGGCCTGGGCACGTGGGGTACGTACGGCGGAACAAGCAAGCGCAGGGAGGCCTTAGTAGCTATCATCAGTGCATAGCTATAGGTGTCAGTGTCAGGTGGGGATAGCGCCATGTGGACGCCTGTAACGTATATATTTGTGGGTGGCCGGGTGGGTATGGAACAGGCAGGAGAGTGGGGCGAGTGGGAGTTAGTGGGTGGAGGGTGCTGGAATTGGGGCGGTTGGGGATGGTTGGAGCCACATGGACACACATCGTGGCAAGCGGTAACTGCATGCATAGCACCATTGGACCATGACGTCACGCAGTGCCCTTGAAGGCCGCCTTGCATGTCAGGCATTAAATTAAATTGATAACATATGCCTCCGTTGGGAGATCATGTAGCACATATTCCTTGATGGGTGGTGGAAAGGAGAGAGCCGCGTAAGCTAACTATCCTAACGCTAATCTACCCACTAGTCTAGAAAAATCCTAACTGCCCTACTCGTCAAAACGCCTCCTCCTCTTGGGGGGAGGGGGCTTGCCCACAGGGTCGGGCGTGTGAGCCTTGACAATCTTCGATCTGCCACCGCGTCTTGTTCTGCATGGCAGTCCAAAGAAGGGAGAGAGAGTGGATGCGGTATTCAAACTGGGCTGGGACTCATGCAGTAGGTCATCCAGCAACATCTGTACCGGTAGTTCGTGACATGTTTCCCTACCCTTTTGGGAATGCCCTTGGGGCCAGGCCAGGTCAGAATGTGCCGCCCTGGCTGGCCAAGCCGCTGGGGGCCTGCCAGACCAAGGGCGGTGTCGACCTGGCTAGTGCGAGCAAGGTGTCCTACAAATGCTATCCTACGCTAGTTATTATAAATAGTGACGGAACCTTTTTGCCACTTGGGCAATTAGGTCCGTCACTATTTATCCGGCGAAAACCACTCGCCGGCATCTATTCCGCGTTAAGTTCACGTGAACGTGGCGCGGAATTGATGCCGGCGAGTGGTTTTCGCCGGATAAATAGTGACGGACCTAATTGCCCAAGTGGCAAAAAGGTTCCGTCACTATTTATAATAACTAAAACGTCGTAGTGTGGGGGCCGATATCTATCGTACCGCTAATGCCTACTGCAGTACCGAATCTCGCCTTAACGATATTCCAACCGGGCATTTTTCCCTTCTGGCACTTTCGTTTGGCCTTCTGGTATCAATTCCTTCCGGTATTCGGAAATACCCGTGTCACCACAGGGATTCGAACCCCCGACTTACGAGGTCTTAGTTATTATAAATAGTGACGGAACCTTTTTGCCACTTGGGCAATTAGGTCCGTCACTATTTATCCGGCGAAAACCACTCGCCGGCATCAATTCCGCGCCACGTTCACGTGAACTTAACGCGGAATAGATGCCGGCGAGTGGTTTTCGCCGGATAAATAGTGACGGACCTAATTGCCCAAGTGGCAAAAAGGTTCCGTCACTATTTATAATAACTAAGACCTCGTAAGTCGGGGGTTCGAATCCCTGTGGTGACACGGGTATTTCCGAATACCGGAAGGAATTGATACCAGAAGGCCAAACGAAAGTGCCAGAAGGGAAAAATGCCCGGTTGGAATATCGTTAAGGCGAGATTCGGTACTGCAGTAGGCATTAGCGGTACGATAGATATCGGCCCCCACACTACGACGTTTTAGTTATTATAAATAGTGACGGAACCTTTTTGCCACTTGGGCAATTAGGTCCGTCACTATTTATCCGGCGAAAACCACTCGCCGGCATCAATTCCGCGCCACGTTCACGTGAACTTAACGCGGAATAGATGCCGGCGAGTGGTTTTCGCCGGATAAATAGTGACGGACCTAATTGCCCAAGTGGCAAAAAGGTTCCGTCACTATTTATAATAACTACGCTGTCTAATCTCGTCCGAAATACGAGGCATACCATGATACAAAGACTCCGATGACGGGCGCTTGGAAAACCCTACGTTCAGGACCTGTCGGAGCATCCTGTAAACTGTGTCGTCTAGCCTAGTAGATGCCAGTGTGGGTGTGAGTGTCCACGCCTCGGCGCCATACGTGAGCACCGTGAGTACGAGGACCTTGAAGAGCATGCGCTTGCGGTGGTCGCCCAGGCCCTTGGAGCGCCAGTAGGTGTTGAGCGAACGAAGCCTAGAGCCCATGCAGGCCAGGCCGATGCGGGTGTCCACATCGTCGGCGATGTCAGGGAGCCAGCTCCCTAACAGCTTGAAGCGATCGACCGTCGTCCCATCGAGCAGGCGCGGCAGCGGCGGTGTACTGGAGGCCCCAATCACCATCGCCTCAGTTTTGACACTTATCTCTAATGTCAGGCATGCCATAGCGTAATTCCCTGTCGGGTGCCCATCCTTGATAAGTTTATCCTTTGATATAAAGGTCCAAACAGTATCCTGTTGCACGGACATCTCATCCCCGTCATATCACCAACGGGGCCATCACCAGCATCGTCAATGTCGTCAGACTCCCACGGCTGCTAAAGACGTTGTGTCCGGAATTGCTAGCACCAACAATATATACATTATAATAATATAATTACTTACAGCAGAGTGAAATCACTCAAACCAAAGCAAACGCCCAGCTATAAACCTCTATACAGAGCCATGTCAAATCTCTATACTACGATAAGACCAATGGAAACTCCTAACGGGAGGAACCTAATAGCCCTGCTGCACCGCAAAATCAGCCCGCGTACGGCGGAGCATGATGTCAGCCATGGCCCGAGTCAGCGCCACCGACAAGCGCTGACGCCAATATGACGTCCAGGTCCGCGCCGACCATGAGGCCCGCTGGCCCTCCAGGTCCAGCCGGTCCTCCCGGAGCCGGCAACACTCCTTGAAGAAGGCGGAGGTCAGGGGCCCCATGGCCCCAAACAATATATACATGCCTAGGTATACAGGCATGACATGCATTACAACAGGTACAGCCTCTATTGCCCTCGTCTCTGTGTTTTCCGACCAGCTTGGCAGTGCTCATTCCGAGCAACCACGTCGCCCGGTATAACCTTGCAACTGTACGCATAGATACTAGGAGTAAACAAAAAGACCGAGCCGCATCCTCCCAGGCCCCCCCAAACGCGGGAACTGAAATTGTCTCGTACGCCTGTCGTACGTGCCAAATACGCGTATTGTACGCGGTCGTACAGAACCACAGTACGAAAACCACATATTTCGTACGGAAAAGCTACGTATTATGTATAATACGCGAATCGTGTTATATACGCCTTACTATTTTTCACTGCGGCTGACCTAGATGTTGAGGAGGAGGAATATCCTAATGCGGCTGCTTGGGATAATGATGTGGATGCCACTGCCACTGACAGTGCTGGATGTGGATGCCACTATTGCTGACTTGGATGGACCAAATGCGGGTGCTGTGAAGGATGATCGATGTGGATGGACCATGCAATGGATCTCACTACGGTTAATCTGGATGAGGTTGAGGCAGATCCTCCGATCCGGCTTGCTAATCAACAAGCAGCCGCTGATGGCAACCCCACATTTGAGGAAGTCATCATAGATGGTGAGGCCGGTGCAGCGCCATATTCCAAGCTTGTCGATGTTGGGGGCGGCAAAGCTGGTATTCAAAGTTACAGTCCTCCGCCTTCGTCTTTCCAAGGATCCCCGATCGAATGACAGGTTAACACGGGTCGGTGCAAGATAAGTCCGTCAAGGACCGGCAACCGGCCACGGATGAGTAGCATCTGACAAGAGTTCTTTCTACAATGTTAAGTTGTTCTGTTGTTGCATGATCCTGTGACGATGCTTGTGAAAGTGGGGGGTCGATCAGCATGCTTTGGCTCTCTCGAAAGTTGTCGGTAAAATTACCGGTACCAACACGTGGGCGGGTGGAAAGTGGTCAATTCCCACAGTTACATCCCAACAATTTGGTGATCCTGATACGTACGAGGATAACGGGGGTGCTGATGCACACGCAGTGTTACCATGTCAGTTGAAGATGGAGTTGGCATGTTTACATGGCAGCCTGAAGAGGTTGGGAAGCAGGAGATAACATTTTCGCCAACACTCCTGAACACCATCTCCATGGGAACCAAGCTTGCGTCAGACGGGATGGCAGTTGGTTTCTTCGAAGCGCGCCGGGGTGCACAGCCGTACCGGTCGTAACGGCATGCCGTACGACGGTTTTTACCGCCGTACAACTTCCTACGAAGCTAAATGTAAAAGGTTGCAAAAACTCTCTAATGCGGCCCATGTGCGGTGTGGGAAACAAATGCACTGAATTGTAGGAATGGCCCGATTTTACCAAGTTCGCTACAGTTCAACTCAGTTCAGTACTGTTGTTTCCCACGCCGCACATGGGCCTCAGAGAGTCTTGCCGAGAAGTTCGGAACAGTACACGTGGTAGTATGAGAGTCTGACCACGTTTCGACCTCAAGATTTTCTGAAATGCCCCGGATTTCGCCAAGTCGAAGTCAAAGTGTGGAAACAACCTTAGAATCTCAGAACTCCCACACGTGACATGATAGTGTTGTTTTTCCGGGTAAAATGGGTATTTTTTATGTAGGGATAATATTCTCGTTAGGTTAAGAGGTACCACATGATACAGTCGTTGAAATCCTGCTATTTTGCTAAAAAATTTCACGTTTCTGGGATTCCCGCCAATTTTCGACTGTGTGTGCATGAAACGCTGCTGGACTGATAACTCTGGCATTGCAGCAACCGTAGCTCGAGTTACGGTCCTATAGAACGTTTAGCTGTACGAGTAACTATTTCAAGTCTGATTCGTAAGACTAGGGTTAGTTCAAAGTGCGTGTCCTTTGGTTGATCCAAAGGCGACAGCGTATGCGCGTCGCGTCTTTCATGTTGGACGAAGGCAAGCCGGCGCGAGCACAGGCACCACAAAAAAAGCCACTGGCGGTGGTTTGCAGGTGCGGGAGTGCGGCGATGGCGACACCGCGACAGGGCCACAGAGGCGTTCAGGGATTCTAACACGTCTTCAGTTCGCAAAGTTTCCCACTGTCCTGGTTGAATATATAAGCACAAATTCTGTCGAGCGGGTGAATCTGTCCGACGTGATCAAAAAGAGCGCGATGACATGAAAGAAAGCTGAGGGCAGGGTCAAACGTTGAATTCATAAGGATAGTGGTGGACTATGCGGGGAAGCCTATGCAAGGAACGCCCATTGTGGTCACGACATTGGTTTATAATCTGAAACGCGACATCGGTTTATAATCTGCCATGTTTTAGGAATCTGCCACGGTTTTACTGTCCGTCATTTTCATCCAGAAATGTTTTTCAGCCGACCGTCTAATTAGAAGTTGGATCGTCTATGGCCTTGATTTCCTTGTTTCAGCGTCGCCTATGCATCTTGTGTGCAGGCCGAAGGCCATGCAAGGCGAGGTGGACGTGGACGAGGCTCATGCAAGATGAAGACGAGGCGGTCGATGACGTCGGGGAGACTTTGTACCATTCTAGTCGGCATTTAGCAAGACACCGAGCATTAAAACTACGGAGGGTACAAAGCGCCACAAGACCAAGTTTTCTGGCATGTTTGGTGTTACGTCGCGTAACAATTCGTTGTAGTTACGGACGTAAATTAGGTCCCTTGCCTTGGTCGTTCCTAGGTTTACGTGTAGTTCGTACTAGGACACTGTCGTCCTTGTAGCAGTACTGTGGTGCATTGGATGCTTTTGGGCGTCGCGCCGAGTACTTTATTAGTGGTCCTTATCCTTCGGGTAGAATGTAGTGGACCAGCGTGCATCTGTGCAATTGTAGGCGAGGGCCAGGTCGGCCCGAGCATGTTGGACCGTTGGTGACCATTTATGCACGTTCTACCCCTCGTGTTGGCACTCGGCGTGTGTTAAATGAATTGACACATATAGGCTTGGGTCACGGCAGTGTAGTGTGTTTCCTTCCTCTATTCCTGGAATAAACGGGTTCGGGTAAATGGTTGTATGGCGTATTACAGTAATACATACGTGAATGCATTGAGATCAGCTCCGTCTCGTTCGTCTTTCGCTAGGGGTTTGAGTAGAGGAGGCCTGACTAATTTAGGTTGGGTTAGGCCAGGTAGAGGTAGAGGTGGTGGTAGAAGTTTAGGACGTAACAATGGTTCCGGAGGAACTTTCGTAGGTAGAGAACGAGACGACGGTCCTTTGTCACATACGCCTTTGCAAGAACCCTTCCGCGTCCAGGGATACGAAGACGACACTTTCTTGACAGGTAATGGGCGGGTCGCCTTCAAGCTGGGAGAGTAGTGCTGCCCGGTTCGGGACACGATCTGCCTAGATGCTAGACCTGCTCGTAGCGGATAAACCCTTTAATTCATAGATATCTCCTTCGCTTTGTTTTCCTGCGCATGGTTGCTTCCTGTCGTAGATAGAGGATAATTGTTTGGCTCGGCAACAGTGAGACGAGTAGCGTCGTGGTAGACTATACCTTTTTCCTTCGTGCTGCTGTTTTATTAGACGGCCGCACCCGCAGAGAGACTGGTCGCTGATTTTAGGACGAGCGCTGGACTATTGCCGCCCTCGTGCTGCGTTCGGTGCTCCAGATCGATCATCCAGATAAGTCGCCTACTCCTCATACTGCTAGCGTGACGTCACAAGACCCACCAGGTGCGTTACCATGAGCCAGCGTCGTGCTTTTACTGCTCCTTCCCATTCTTCCAGCGATAATAGCTTAGCCAAATATTACGTAGTTATTACCCCTCAATGGTCCGCCATTTTCCTTTCTTGGTCAGATGCTAGCTATACGCCTTTCTTCCTAGATACAGGTAGACAGCCTCTTACCCCTACCTCTCTCTTAGCTAGTCCTTTAAGGGACAGGGACGATGTGTCCCGGGATACCGTAGAAGGCGTGCAGGCATTATTAGATAAAATGAAAAATGCACATGACCACGCTATTTCAGGGTACCATAAGGCTCAGGCCAAGTACCTTGCTACTAGGTTGCGTGCCTCCTTAGATAGAAGAGCTCCTGAAATAGATATAGGAGATTTAGTCTTAGTAGAAGGCCCCCGTGTTGGCCGATTTGCTCACAAGTTCGAAGCTGAACTTAAAGTGAAGCTTAGGCCCGCCTTCTTAGGACCCTTCCGTGTGTTGTCTAGAGTAGGTAATTTCTTATATAAAATAGATATCCCTACCTCTTGTCAGACTCATTCAAACACCTTCCATAGAAGCCAGCTGAAGCTTTATCACCAAAGCACGTTCGCTGGTAGAGAATTAGCCCCTGCCCCTTTAGAGCATAATCCTGATACTGGTGAGGTAGAAGACGAGGTAGAGAGTATCGTGGCCCATAGGAATATTAAAAAGGGCCGCGGTACTCAACGCCAGTATAAGGTGAAGTGGATGTATGCTCGTAGTGAGGTAGATAAAGTATGGTACACGGAGAGTGAGTTAGATGGTTGTAGCCGTTTGTTGCAGGATTACAAAACCCTACACCAACTCTAGCTGGCGACCTGCCCCTCCCTTATAGTATGCCTGCTGTCGATGGGTGGTTGGTTGTCCCCTCCCCTCCGCAGCCATCATGGCTGAACCTGCCCCTCCGACGGAGATCGTGCCGCCTTCCCCCGACCCAGAGTTCTACTATGAGGCCCTTCCCGGCCGATGGGTTTCCCGTTCCAGTTATCCGGGTGGCCCCTTTCATCCTGCCCTTCAGGCTCATCATGCAGCCTTGGTCCGGGCCGCCCTCTTTGGGGTTTCTTGGTTCGGCCCAGATCCCGATGATCCGCAACAGCTGGTCGTGCATGGGTTTGACGATGCTGGGCACTGTCTGTTGGGGTGTGGTTCCCGCTGCCCTGCCTTGGGGCAAATAGCTGCCGTTCTTCAGTGCCCTAGGTTGTTCTCCTACCTGTCTACCCCTGTGGGCCGCTCCTGCCTTCGGGAGGTTTTCCCTTGGCTTCCGGCCGAGGGCGAGGCCGAGGTAGATGAGCACCCCTGCGACCTCCTACGGGCGGTTGAATTTATGGAGATTGCGGATTGATCAGTCAGCGGGGATGTTAGCACATGGCGATCCTTCCCCTGTGGATGCGCCAGTAGAGACGCAGTACACGCCAGAGTATTCGGCCTCAGTCGCAGCGTCCTCCTCCTCCGTGTCGGCTCCTTCCCCTGTCCCGTCTTCACCACGGTCGACCCAGCGCGTGTCGGTGGAGCCTACAGTTAACGCCAAGCGCATTGGCGTGATCCTGATTCGGCATTTCTCTGCGATTCCAGCGGCACCGGAACGAGTTCATTCCGACAAGTATCAAGAAAGTTATGGCGTTCCGACTTCCCGGTCGCGCGCGAGCGCGAGCCGGCTGTTCTTCTAAGTCGGACGTGAATATTTGCCGACGACATATGGGGTCGACAGTAATTCCTGGGCTGACAGGAATTAGGTGCTGAACCTACGACGGTATTGGGTTAATACGTCGTACGCAGGAAATAGGAACCTTAACCTGTGGTCTGTTGGTACCGCAGGCCTAGTCCTGGACTTCTAGGTGCAGATGCAATAGTCACTGTGGACTGTACTCTGTGGTCACTGTGCCTGTATGGCAGACCTACTGTATAGGAACTGGGCGCTGTACAGGTAGTGAATACTGTACCGGGGGTGTTATTACTGTCAGAGCAGGCCTCCTAGGCTGCTCAGGACTAGCAAGCACAGTGCACAAGTATATAAACAATAGGCCAGTGCCAATTGGGCATCTCTTGCGAGCCCGCCTCACGTGTGTGCCTTGACTTGGCAAACGCGTGTACAAGCCTCAAGTGTGTGAGCGCTGTAACATTATCCAATTTTAACAAAGCTCCGTTTCCAACCATATTCACACATTGCTGCATTGCAACCATATCCTTCACATTGCGTTTGCTAAGAACGTTAACTCAAATTACAACCAGTCTCAGCGGAACGGCCAGGAGGGTCGTTGCCGGTTGCGGTGTGCAGCGTTGACGACGCGAGAAGCTCGTCCGGTGGTGAATGGTGCAGGAAGAACAACGGCAGCAGGATTTCCGGTTTCGGCAGTCTGCTGGGGGTTCGATTTCGCCTGAATTGCGTCGTGTCGTTCGGATCTATCTTTATTGCTTGCAGATCGTCCGCCTGTTAATCGCAGCTTCGTGCAATTCGTCGACGACCAGGTCGAAGATTGGGAGCGAATTCTGCGGCACGTACAAACCATCGTCATTCCGGAGCACCGGAGCATCGACGACCTCGAGCAGGAGCTTCACGGTTTGGTCGGCATCCAGACGGTGATTACAGCAGTAGCTGAGCGAGTGCGGACGGAGTTGGCGGCAAGGCGAGGAGAGGTTGCGGAGGCAGCTGGCGCAGGGCGACACGAGTTTGTGCCGACAGCAGCGGGTGCGGGTGTACCACGTACTTTCGCAGGCGTATCGGCGACGAGGGTGTTGCAGCGGGACCAGTTAGGCGTGAACGACGCGGAGCGGAGCACTACAGGCGGCTTGCAGAGGTCGGGGCGACAGCGGAAGCCATCACCGGAGGACAGCGCGCGACAAGAGTCGGCAGGTTTCCGGAGCGAGCAAGGGTTCCTTTTCAGGAACTGCCCCCCCCTTCGCGTTCGTGTGACGCGTTGGGAAGAGTTTGCACCTCTTGGTACGATAGTGACCTTGAGGTGGGAGCAGGGGGTCGCTGGGCTAGGCGACGAGGCACTTGGCGACCACGAGGTGCCAAGATACAATCCGCGGGGTGCCAACGACGGGTTGTCACCTGTCTACTATACCAACGGTGACGATTCAGTCATCGCGGGCCGACAGCGGGTCGACGACGGCGCAGCGGGTAGCAGGGTGCCAGAGCTGATTGTGGTGAGCGACAGCGACGACGACAGCGACAAGGAGAACCAGGACGCGCCTGGGGCCAGCCGTGGTGGTCTTGCCTGAGTGGTAACACTTGGCACTTTCCTTTCTTGTTCAGTAGCTTATATTGCTTTAATTGCTGCTTGGCCACTTGGCTGGCTGTAGCAGATCTGAACAGAGGCCATCATGGAGTGATGGAGCTATCAACCAACAAGCGGGCTTTATGGGCTTTGCGCGGCGCGGCGCTGGGCTGGATGGACGAGATGGACGCGATGGACGCGGTGGACGCGATGGACGCGGGGACGGCCAGGCGCTGGGAGACCAGGCTGGGTGCCAGATAATCAGAGCCAAGGATCGCAGGGCGGTCAGAACGCGCCAGCCGCAGATCAAGCGGCGCCTAAGCGACCGACCGTGGCTGAGGGGTACGCGGTGCTAGGCCAGTTTCAGTCCATCAAGGACAATTGGCAGCCCCGGGATGCTGAGAGGATGTTAGAGGACATGAACTTGTACACGGAGATATACAACGGTGACAAGCTTCGCATCCTGGCGTCTAGTGCCTACATAAGGCAGTCGGCGAGGCGGCTGTTCAAGTTTGTTCGGGAGCGACACGCGGCGGGGGACACCTGGGCGGCGTTTATGACGCGACTCAGGTGTTCCTGAGTGACAAGAGGACCATAGATGGGTCCCACCTGAAGCAAGAATACCTGGACTACAAGCCCATCAAGGGGCAGCTAGTGGTCCACGCCTTTGAAGACTTCGTCAAGCTGAGGGAGGACGCCATGGCCAAGGGCTTCTTCGTCGCAGATCGGATGGCCATGGGCGACTTTCTCAAGTCGCTGCAGCTGGATCCGGTCACCATGGATAATGTGACCATCCACATGCGACAGGTCCATGGCTGGGCAGCCATGACGGACCAGTTGTATGAGTGTTTCAGCGGCAAGTACGTGGGTGGTAAGCGCCCTCGTCAGGGGATGAGGAGGCCACTGAACCCACGGTTAAGTCCATGAGGGGATCGGGCCACGGGGGCCCAGCGCCCTCGAGAGGGCCTGAGACCTCTTCAAGGGGTCGAGGAAGGTCCAGGAGGGGGCGTGACAGAAGGGCTGGACGGGGGACCCCGCCGAAGTCGGGACATCCACAGTCCCAGTTTGACTTCAAGAGGGTGGGTGGTCCTCCCAAGGCTGGGCCCAGCAGTGGGACCTCACGGGACATCAGTCAGGTGGAATGTTATTTCTGCCAGGGGAAGGGTCACTTCAGGAATGAGTGTCCCTCGTACCTGAGGCAGGAAGGTCAGAGCAAGCCAGCTCAGGGTGGCAGCAAGGACAAGGCTGGTCCATCCCAGGACAAGGGCAAGGGCAAGGCTGCTGATCATTGACTTGAGCCTGCACACATCCCTGAACCCTGGAGGGTGCCCCCAGGGGTGTGTAATGAGCTGCTAGTGACAGCAGTGAGGGGCAGCCCCATGCTCTAGTGAAAGAGCCTATTGGACACGATGGGGCAAGCTTGGTTACCACAGAGAGTATGCCAGCTGTAGCTGCAGTGGTTACTCGCCAACGTGCCCGCCATGGCGGTGCTGAGCCTGAGGTAGGACCTGGTGATGTGGACCCAGGTGGATCTCAGAAGCATTCTGACCGTGCAGGACTGGCACAGGATGGTCAGGATGAGGATAGGGCTGGAGACAGTCTGACAGGCACGACCCTGGTGCCTCCTGTACATAAGGGATCTGTACATACCTTGAGTGCTAATAATGACAATAAAAGATTTTCTCTCTTGTATGACATTGCCTCAAGGTTGCATACCATGTTTGGCCATGCAGCTCAGTCTTTGCAAGTTGCTAGACGGCTGGGAGGAAGTGAGTTGTACTCCATCTGCCAACAGGTTGCTCAAGCTTGCAAGTGCAGGCTAGTTGCTAGAAAGCCCAAGCAGTCTCATGCCAGGACTCCTATTTTGCAGCCAGGCCATGTGCAGGTAGATATTCAGAGAATCAGGGGTTTGAAGCTGCTGGTGGCAGTGGACAGATATACCAAGTACAAGACCCTAGAGATCCTGCCTGACATGGAGAAGCCTACATTGATTGCTGCTCTGAAGTTGACAAGGAGCAGGTACCCTGGGTTGGAGTTGTTGCAGTGTGACATTCAGTTTGAGTGCTGTGAGAACCTGCCAGAGTTTCCAGAGTTGCTGATTACACCCAGGGAGAGCCACGGCCAGCAAGGGGTGGTGGAGAGAGCCATCCAAGAGATCAAGACTGTGCTGCTGGTGGAGAGGATTCCAAGGACGTCATCTGCCATTGTGACATCTGCATGGCTACGTTCTGTGGAGGACAGGCTGAACCTGAGGACTCCCATGTTCTTTGGTGACATTGCCATCAATCCTCTTATGCTGCATACCAGGATGCTGCCAGCTGATGCTGAGCAGGCATGGAAGGAGAAGCTAGAGGCCAAGTTCCTCAAGCTGAGGCAGAAAGACAAGGGCTGGAGTGTCCTAGAACCTAACGTTGGACAACAGGTTGTTGTGTGGAAGGAACCAAGCTTTCCAGGGAAACGTGGCAGCTGGCATGATGGGGTGGTGACCCGAGTAGAAGCCGCTGGCCATAAGTGCTGGGTGGCCATTGATGGCTCCCAAGCAGTGCACCGTCTGTCCTGGTCAAAGATCCGTCCCCGGGGAGGTAATCAAGGAGACCTCTTCCAGGTGCCCGCTGGTGTACAAGGCGGGGGTGACGTGGAGCTTCCTGATCAGGGTGCTACAGCTGTATCGAGCCCTCAGGGTGACCCTGGCCCGGCCCCTGGGGTACCTTCACATACGGTGGTTGGGCAAGCAGGCGGACAGGCTGCACCTCCGGAACGGCCCGACACCAGGCCTAGGGGTGTGCGTCTATCAGATATTGTACAGGCTTTGCAAAGAGCCAAGAAGGAGCCTAAGGTGTCCAAGCTTGTCCAGTTGGATGAACCTGAGGTAGCTGCCATGGAGATAGATACCAATGCACAGGTTTCTGTCATGGGACCTCAGCATACAGGAGAACTGCTGGTCGGAGAACCAAGTTGCCCCTGGGTGTCTGATTTCAGTGGTAGGACGCATCTAAGGGTGTTGGGAGAGGTTACTGCCCCTGTCATGGGTGTGGATGTGACCTTCCTTGTCCTAGAGGACTATGATGGCCCTGTGATTTTGGGTCAGAATTTTCTGGGCAATCCTGGGATTTCTATCAGAGCTACAGCTCTGAGAAGAGATGGCTGGGGGATGATTCCCCTAGAAAATTTCAGGACAACATTTCCAGTCAGGTGCAGGGCCAAGCCGGTCAAGGGTGTAAAATGGGATGAAGGGGAGGTGCCCCCAGCGGCCAGTTTGGTGATTCCAGCTGTGTTGCACCCCAGCAGTATTGGCATAACTCACAGGAGCCTTGCTGCACACTCTCCTTTGACATATGACCAGCTGGTCCAAGAGATGAGCTCGCCTACTTTGTTTGAGGCTTGGAAGCTCGCCTTCTCCAAGGCATTGGAGGAGTGGTTGCAGTTTGAGTGTGCTGCACCAACAGACAGACGTCCCCCAGCATCAAGGAAGCTTGCTTTGAGATTTGTGCTGAAGAGGAAGGTTGTGGATGAGGTATCAGTGCCCCATGTCAGGCCTGTCCTGAATGAGTATCACGGCACGGGGAGTCTGCCAGGAGAGGAGCTATACACGCCAGGGATGCTACACGACACATGGAGAATTTTGCTATGTCTCTACGTGGGGTTGCTGAACAGGGGAGCAGCTATGTCATCAGTGCTGCTGGACTTCAAGAGGGCATTTTTAAAATCTGATCCAGAAGTGGCCAGGAGGGTGTGGAAGCAGGATGAGCCTTACTGTGTTGAGGTGCCTGCCATCTGGAAGCTGGAGCTGCATCAACAATTCCTGGTTATTCTGAAGGGCCTGGAAGGACTCAGGTCGAGCCCAATCATCTGGAGACTCACGCTGCAGGAAGCTCTGATCAGTGAGTGTGGCTTGAGAGTGTCTTCAGTTGATCCCTGTTTGCTGCTGGCCCAATGGGAGGGTCTGCCAGTGTATGCTAGTTTGCATGGAGATGATCTGCATTTGCTAGCCCCCACGACCTGGCTGAAGAAGTTTATTCCTGTCATCAGTGGCAAGTTTTCACTGGGCAAGGAGCTGTGGCAGGAGCCCAACAAGCCTGTAGTGTTCTGTGGAATGCAGGCTACCCTGTTCAGGAGGGACGGGGAGTGGAGTATCAGGCTTCAGGCTGGAGGAGATTATAAACAGACCATTGTGAAGGCCTTGCCAGAGAAGATCACCCAGGCTGCAGGACCTGAGTTGAGAGGCATGTGGGCCTGGTTTGCCAGCATCTGTGGTCCGTCTTTGATGGTCCATAGCAGAATGCCTGATGAGGTGCTTGAGGATGAGAAGCCTCGAGTCATAGCCCGGTTGGTGGAGAGTACCCCTGATCTGATTTTGTCTGGGATTGACTTTACCCAGCCTATCACCTTGGAGATCTTTGTTGACAGTTCCATGGATGCTCGCCAGGTTACCAAGGTCAGGGGGAGATCTGCTGCTCTGTTTGCTTTTTATCAGAGCAGGGCAAGTTTGTTCAGCTGGTACAGCAGACTGCAGAAGAGGGTCTGTATCAGTTCAGATGTGGCAGAATGCAGGGCCATATGCGAGGGGATCCAGTCCAGCCTGTACATAAAGGAGTTAATGCTGGAGCTGGCTTCAGTTACCCCTTGGACCTTGCAGATGGAGACGTTGTTGCTAACAGACAGCATGGGTATGGTCCAGTTTGTTCACAAGCAGCTGGCCAGAAGCCGGGACCTGGATTATTTGTTGCTGAAGGAGTTGGCCAGTTTGGTTGACTTGAAGCATATCCCTGGCGAGGAGAACCCTGCTGATGCATTGACAAAGCTGCCACACAAGGCCCCAGCCCAGTACAATGTACTGAGGAAGCTCATGAATGCTGACTGTCAAGTCGGTCTATCTGTCTAAAAGCTGAGAGCTGGGTGCTTAAGTCTCTGGATATCAGGCTGGGAGCTTGATTGTACATAATCCTGAGCACACCTTGAGGGGTGAGACATGTCTCTGGTGTGGGAATGTCTGACATTGTCTCTGATGGAGAGATGTCTATCTGGGGTTTTCATCTCAGTCTGAGGTTTCCCCAGATCTGTGGTTTGTGGGCGGGGTTCGATTCCCTGGTGCCGTCTTAAGGCGGAGTTTCACGGACTGGCTGACCCATCCACCATGCTGGTGAGGTGGCGACAGGTCCCCTGATTTTCCACGGTTGGAACGAGTATAGGAGCTTGTGTTTTGCATGTGCTTCGCGTAGATGTTGTGTCTGGTTCGATAAGGGGCAGCAGACCGGCGCCGACTCCCGTCTGGGGGTCAGCAATGTTTTCTGATGAGCTGTTGTGGGTGATCTGTGGGGTTTCGCCTAAGGTCCTGAAGGTTGTACATACTTCTCAAGTTCTTAGCTGAACACCTATGGGCTGCCACAGTTGGCCAACCTCTTGTACATGGGTAACACAACGAGCCTCCCGTGAAGGGATAGGGACTCATTGTAATTTGTTTGTGCTCCTGAGCCAGTATGGGTGCTATGTACATATAATAAGGAATCCAAGCTGACTGTCATGCCCAGCGGGTTGTGACTTGTAGTCGGGGAGGATGTCCAGTACCCATTGTGTGTGTTTGTATGTAGACTTGTGTGAGCTGCTACAGCTCAAGAAAAGAAAGGATTGGAGTTAACGCCAAGCGCATTGGCGTGATCCTGATTCGGCATTTCTCTGCGATTCCAGCGGCACCGGAACGAGTTCATTCCGACAAGTATCAAGAAAGTTATGGCGTTCCGACTTCCCGGTCGCGCGCGAGCGCGAGCCGGCTGTTCTTCTAAGTCGGACGTGAATATTTGCCGACGACATATGGGGTCGACAGTAATTCCTGGGCTGACAGGAATTAGGTGCTGAACCTACGACGGTATTGGGTTAATACGTCGTACGCAGGGAATAGGAACCTTAACCTGTGGTCTGTTGGTACCGCAGGCCTAGTCCTGGACTTCTAGGTGCATGCAGATGCAATAGTCACTGTGGACTGTACTCTGTGGTCACTGTGCCTGTATGGCAGACCTACTGTATAGGAACTGGGCGCTGTACAGGTAGTGAATACTGTACCGGGGGTGTTATTACTGAGCAGGCCTCCTAGGCTGCTCAGGACTAGCAAGCACAGTGCACAAGTATATAAAGAACAAGCTTAAGGGGCGGGGGGGGGATGCTTCGCATCCCCCCCCAAAAGAAGGCGCAAAGCCGACCGTGACTCTAGTAGTCGCGTTTCGATCCGTCCGCCGACACATGGCAACTCGATTTCAGTCAACTGAAGCTTATGAAGGGGGCTGAAAAAAGGAAAAAGTCGGGAGACAAATAACGACACGCTGTGCGGGCCTGAAACACCGCAGTCGGTCCGGCGCCCTCATTCCCAGTTCCCACCTACCCGGAGGGCCATTCGCTGCCGCTTAGTAAGACGCCCCGCCCTAGGCGAGGTCGCAACCCCCCTCCCCCCTCAGCGAGACGTCATAGTACGCGGATAACAGCGGAATCCCCCGCCCCCCGCGCCCCCCCACCCACCCGGAGGTCCCCCCCACGTACCCCATGATGCACCGGCGGATCCATCACCCCCACCCCCCACCCCCCCCCCCCCAACGCCCCACCCACCCGGAGCTCCCCCCCCCCCTCTCCCCCCCCCCTCAGCGAGGGCCGGCCACGATGCACTGGCGGATCCGTCCCCCGCACCCCCTACCCCCGCACCCCCCCACCCACCCGGAGTTCCTCCCCCCCCTCTCCCCCCCCGAAAATACGAAATCCGTCAAATTATCCTACCGTCACTATAGAAGGCGACCCGATTTCAGTGATCCGACAGGTGGCAAGTCGCAAAAGATCGACCAACTACCCGCCAGTCAAGCTCGATCGACTCGCTAATGTCAAAATGTCGTCCCCCCCCCCTCAGCCATGATACGCCCCCGCGCCGACCGGCCCGGGAAAAATACGAAGATGTACCCCGCCTGAGTGAGACGGCGAGGTCACAGTGAGACGGCGCCCCGCCCCAGGTGAGGTCGCAAGGCCCCCCGCCCTCCTCAGCGAGACGCCAGAGTCTGCGGGATCTCCCCGCTCCCCCGGCCCCCGCGCCCCTCCACCCACCCGGAGTTTCCCGCCCCCCCCCCTGCCCCCCTCCCCCTCAGCCATGATGCGCCCCCCGCCGACCGGCCCGGGAAAAGTACGAAGATCCGCCACAGGATGCCTCCCCGCCTGAGTGACTGAGACGGCGAGGTCGCAAGGCCCCCCGCCCTTCTCAGCGAGACGCCAGAGTCTGCGGGATCCCCCCCCCCCCCGCCCACCCACCCACCCAGAGGTTTCCCCCCCCCCCTCCCCCCCGCCCTCCCCCCTCAGCCGGCCATGATGCGCCCCCCCGCCCCCATGCGAAAAGGCGTGGCGCGAAGGACAGGCGTCGACCACGAGGACCCCTGAAAAAGACCGGAAAGGTACGAAGATCCGCCACAGGATGCCTCCCCGCCTGAGTCCGTCGTCGTAGGTTGGCTGACCGAAACTGGGTCGAGACAGAGTGCACTACTATATAAGTCGAGCACGGCGAGAGCAACGGCGAAAAGGCGAAAGCCGTCAAGCTGACCGTCACTCTAGTAGGCGACCCAGTTTCGGTGAGCCGACAGGTGGCTAGTCGCGAAAGTTCGACCAACTACTCGCCAGTCGAACTGGATCAAGTCGCTAACGTCAAAATGTCGCGAGACGACTTTAAAGCAATTAAAGATGCCAGCGAGTGAACGCCAATCGTATCCCACTGCACCAAAGCACTCCGTCCGATGCCCGAGATACAGCGTCTTCGGTCCAACCACGCACCGAAGTCTGTACGAGCTCCCAATTCCGTCGACTTGCGCCCAACGGGAAACGGCGCTAAGGACAGGCGTCGACCACGAGGACCCCTGAAAAAGACCGGAAAAGTACGGAGATCCGCCACAGGATGCCCGATGGTTTTTAATATAGTTGATAGGCCGGTGCCAATTGGGCATATCTCTTGCGAGCCCGCCTCACGTGTGTTGCCTTGACTTGGCAAACGCGTGTACAAGCCTCAAGTGTGTGAGCGCTGTAACATTATCCAATTTTAACAAAGCTCCGTTTCCAACCATATTCACACATTGCTGCATTGCAACCATATCCTTCACATTGCGTTTGCTAAGAACGTTAACTCCTACCCCTCCGGGCTTGGATCGCCAGCCTGACCCTCTTGCGGCTACCGTTTCTGCAATGCAGGCTCAGATCCAGTCCCTGGTCTCGGCATTCGGGGCCTTCATGGCGTCCCAGTCGCAGGCTCCAGCCACGCCAGGTGGGGCGTCTGTTGCATCCGTGTCTCCTACCCCTCCTGTTGCCTCGGCGACTACGGCTTCGCCTGCGTCCCAGGGCGAGCCCTCGGTCGCTGTTGCGGCTCCTACGCCTCCGGCTGCCTCTGCGCCCGCGACCGCCGTACCTGCGCCTTCGCGCGAGTCTTCTGCCCCAGCGGCCGCGCCCGCCGTCGCTGCTTCCGAGCCTCCACAAGCTCCGTCGCAGCCATCGCGGGGCTTCTTTGGCGATACGAGCGGGCTTCCCAGGCTCAGACTGGGAGGGTGGTCCTCCGCAGAGGATTCCAGTGCCAGACTGGAGCCTGGATGGTAACCAGTCTTATGCCAACGTGCCTGTCCCTACGGGCCCTATTTTCAACATGTGGCCTGAGGGTGCGCCTCCACCGGAGACCGGAGCGCCAGCTACGGTTGCGGGTCCGTCGCGACCCCCTTCGGCAGGGGGTCCGTCGCGGCCTCCTGTGGTACCGGCGCCGCCTGCGCCGGTGCAGGTTCCTACCCCTGTTTCGGTTCCGGCCCCTTCGGCATCGCGGTCCTTGGCTGCGGTTGTTCGGGCCAGCGGCCTTGATCATCGCGCCATCCGCGCTGCTGACTCCCTCCGCGAGTTGTCCCAAGGCGACCGGGACCGGGCCCCTTCTGTGGTACATGCGACGCCGGAGTCGCGCGACACGCCCGTTCCTGGGTACGGTATGTCTGCGCTCGCCTGCCGACAGTGTGACCTGCCGCGCGCCTCCGCCGAGCTTGCCATTTCGCCCATATGTCCTACGGGTTCTCCCAGGTGTGTCGGGCGCCGCGGGACCGTGGCCTACCCATTGAGACTGATCGGCCTCCTTTCGATATGGTTATTTTAGCTGATCCTGTGTTCCAGGGCGAGATCCTGGTTCGGCGAGTCCTGTATCGCTGGGCTATAGGCGTCACAATGACTTGGACACCTACGGTGGTTTCCAGTGGGCTTACCCCCCGCCTCTGGGCATTATGGCCTCAGATGCCCTTACGGTAGAGTTTCCTGCGGTGCCGGGTGCTACGTACGTCGCGGTTCTTCTGCAGCCCCTCCTGGAGTGGGATGCCCGTCGTCCAGCGCCCTAGCTCCCGGGCCAGGGCCTGGACTCCCGTGGCCATCCTCCCCCTCGGGCTAGCGACTACCTAGAGACGTTCGGGTCTCGACAGTGCGCTCGTCGGTGGCGCTCACGTGAGGTTCGGCACATCCGGTTGTGGCCGGCTAACGTGGAGCCTCTGATAGATCTGTTCTTCCCTACGGGTTTGCGTCCTCGGATCCGGTACCATCGCCTACTCCAGCGGGCTCTCTGTTTGATCGCGGTAGAGCCTTTCCTACGCCTCTTTGCCTGTGGCTTCCTGGACTGGGCCCGTGGCCAGGTCGTTCTTACGCAGCATAGGTATTACTGGGCCTTTCTGGGCCTTTTTCCTGATGGCGTGTGGGCCGATGTTTTCCTCACTGTAGATAGGCATGACAATGCCGATGATGTGGCCCACTATACCAGGCGTATCTGGATGTTCTGCTGGCCTCGCGTAGCACTTACCAGACTGATGGCAACTAGATAGAGGGCCTTAAGTAGGCCCGACCTGAGGGTGTTGTCCCTCCGGTATATAGAGTCGCCCTCATATTCTGGCCAGTTGATTGGTCGTTCTTGGTCCTTGGTACTGATTTGTTTACTCTGTGTGTCCTGCCCAGTGCCGTTCCCCCCGGCAAGGACTCTGTTCCAGGCAGTTAGGGGAACCTCCCACCAGGCTTGGTGCTGGCTAACCCTACACCACTCGGCGTAGTGGTGGAACCGAGTTAACATGTTGGTGCTTTGTACCTTGGATGGCCTGTCGATTGTGTTGGTGTGTGCTGGGTGCATTAGGTTTTTCCTACCCCTTGGTTTCCTCCCTGTGCGTAGGGAGAGGGCTCCCTACCTTTGTGGGGGGGGAGGTGTTACGTCGCGTAACAATTCGTTGTAGTTACGGACGTAAATTAGGTCCCTTGCCTTGGTCGTTCCTAGGTTTACGTGTAGTTCGTACTAGGACACTGTCGTCCTCGTAGCAGTACTGTGGTGCATTGGATGCTTTTGGGCGTCGCGCCGAGTACTTTATTAGTGGTCCTTATCCTTCGGGTAGAATGTAGTGGACCAGCGTGCATCTGTGCAATTGTAGGCGAGGGCCAGGTCGGCCCGAGCATGTTGGACCGTTGGTGACCATTTATGCACGTTCTACCCCTCGTGTTGGCACTCGGCGTGTGTTAAATGAATTGACACATATAGGCTTGGGTCACGGCAGTGTAGTGTGTTTCCTTCCTCTATTCCTGGAATAAACGGGTTCGGGTAAATGGTTGTATGGCGTATTACAGTAATACATACGTGAATGCATTGAGATCAGCTCCGTCTCGTTCGTCTTTCGCTAGGGGTTTGAGTAGAGGAGGCCTGACTAATTTAGGTTGGGTTAGGCCAGGTAGAGGTAGAGGTGGTGGTAGAAGTTTAGGACGTAACATTGGGTACCCCTGAAATCGGAAAATTAAGTTGGGTTCGACATTCTGTATGAACATTGTATTGACGAAGAAGATAAAGGAAAAAGTAGGAGATAGATCGAGTATGTTGCATGAATCTGACACATTGTGTCTCAATGCGTACAACTTACCAGAAGTGCAGCCGTGTGCTGGTTCAACGATCATGCAAGGATTAGTCGCGAGCCAAACCTTGTTAGGACGCTATCACATATGATGAAGACTGGCCACTTGTCTGCATGGTTGGCAGGAGGAAACCAAATTCCTGCATGGTTGGCAGGAGAGTGTACTATGGAAGGGGTCTGGACTATCCCCGTGCGCAATCTGCTTTTGAGATCATGGTAACGCCATAGTTGGGTGACCACGCACTGCATGTGATTGCACGTGCCATAGAGCGAGCGCTGTTATAGTCATGGACGCCATCCTCGCTGAGGTGCGACGCCCTCCGCGTAACGACAATGACTTGGATGATGACACCCTCATTGAGAAAGTCTTACAAGACCGCAATAACAAGGCGCGGCAGAAACGCCCTATTAGGGTGGACAGCGATAGCCTGGCAGTCTTATGAGTCTGAACTGGAGTATAAAAACCAGCACAGTTGAATGCAGGAATGCGTGCCATGGGATGATGTGATTTCATGAGGTCCATGTGAAACCAGATATGCATGTCTAGATATAGTGTGTTTTGATGAGACGTACAGCTTCAGCATAAAAACTTTACCTGGGTGACTTAAAATTTCTGTGTAAATATTTTTTAATAAAAAACCAAGTTTTTTGGCGGGAAATCCTGAAACGAGAAACGAGAAAAATGCACCTTGAGCCAATCGTGGAAAACAGTCCCAGGCGTTGCAGCCGTGTGCTGGTTCAACGATCATGCAATTAATTAATTAATTAATTAGGAACATAACTCCGTTGGGAGTATATGTAGCACATAGCCCTGAGAAGGGGCATATGAGCCTATAATACATTCTAAGCTACTTCCTGCAAGGGTGGGAATGTAAACAACACTTGCTCTAGGGGCACCAGGGCACCCGCACCCTCATGGTCTATCACGCTATGCCCGGGTAAGGGGGGAGCATGCCTGTGAGGGGGAAGATCATCATGGCTATACAAGAGCTATGGCATGGCTTCTCAGCAGAGAGTGACTCCCTGCATGGGCACAACATTACTAAATAAGGCTAGGCATCGTCTGGAGTGTGGCACATCATAGGCACACATGTACATGACTAAAAAGGCTAGGCCTCAGCTGGTATAGTGCCTGTAGTAGGCGGGCATGTACAAGGCCACTGTCTAACTATTCTACACTACTGCTGTATTCCCCTAGGCTGGGGCTGGAGTTGCTGGGGCCGCGGTGGTCGAGGGGGTCGCTTGCCAGGGCTTGTGGCCGACGTAGATGGCCGCCCCCTTCCAGTACACCGGCTGGCCCGCCTTGGTCTGCCGGAGCTGGAGGTAGGTCTGCCATAGCTCCCGTCGTCGTTGTTGCTGTGCCAGGGTCAAGTCGTCGTCAAGGGTGAAGAGAGTCTTCTCGAGCCGCTTGCGGCGTCTGAGAAAAGAAATCTTGTCCGCCGGGGTCTTAAAGGTGAGAAGGAGCGGGGGCGGCCCGGCCTTACCCCGCGCGCGGGGAAGGCGGTGGGCGGCCAGCTCGATCTCACCAGTAAGGCCCATGCGATCAAGGATTTCTCTCTCAAAAACACGCGCAAGCTTCTCGGAATTCTCACCTTCCTCCATCTTGAGATTCTTGACAATGACGTTGAGGCTGCGCTTGGCGAGCTCGGCCTCCTCGCGGAGGTCAAGCGTCTGCCGCTGGAGCTGGGCTGCGACGGCGGAGGTGGTGGAGGTGGTATGTTGCTTAAGCATGTCCGCCCAGGTCGTGATGGGAGGAGCATCGCCGGCCAGGCCAGCCGAGGCGGGCTTGGCGGCAATGTCCTTCACTGCCTGGGCGGTGAGGCCTGCTGTGTTCTGCAAGACCTCGATGGCGATTGCATTATCCTTGAGGCGCTGGTCGATGTCGCGGAGCTGGGCGGTGATGGAGTCGGTGGAGGCGGAGGGGGGAGGGGGGGTGGAGGCGAGGAGGGTGGCGGTGGCGGTGGGGATGGTGGGAAGCTCAGCAGCCAGCGTGCCGCCAAGTGCCGCCACATCTGCGGCAAGAGGGGTCACGTGCTGCTCGAAAGCTTCCTTGAGGAGGGTGCGGATGGTGGCTTCGGTGGGGAAGGTGGAGGGGGGCGGGGGGGAAGCCCAGAGCGCGGATTCGGAGCGTCCAGCAAGGGAGCAGAGGGCATCATGCAATGATTAGAGCCAAACCTTGTTAGGACGCTATCACATATGATGAAGACTGGCCACTTGTCTGCATGGTTGGCAGGAGGAAACCAAATTCCTGCATGGTTGGCAGGAGAGTGTACTATGGAAGGGGTCTGGACTATCCCCGTGCGCAATCTGCTTTTGAGATCATGGTAACGCCATAGTTGGGTGACCACGCACTGCATGTGATTGCACGTGCCATAGAGCGAGCGCTGTTATAGTCATGGACGCCATCCTCGCTGAGGTGCGACGCCCTCCGCGTAACGACCATGACTTGGATGATGACACCCTCATTGAGAAAGTCTTACAAGACCGCAATAACAAGGCGCGGCAGAAACGCCCTATTCGGGTGGACAGCGATAGCCTGGCAGTCTTATGAGTCTGAACTGGAGTATAAAAACCAGCACAGTTGAATGCAGGAATGCGTGCCATGGGATGATGTGATTTCATGAGGTCCATGTGAAACAAGATATGCATGTCTAGATATATAGTGTGTTTTGATGAGACGTACAGCTTCAGCATAAAAACTTTGCCTGGGTGACTTAAAATTTCTGTGTAAATATTTTTTAATAAAAAACCAAGTTTTTTGGCGGGAAATCCTGAAACGAGAAACGAGAAAAATGCACCTTGAGCCAATCGTAGAAAACAGTCCCAGGCGTTGCAGCCGTGTGCTGGTTCAACGATCATGCAATGATTAGAGCCAAACCTTGTTAGGACGCTATCACATATGATGAAGACTGGCCACTTGTCTGCATGGTTGGCAGGAGGAAACCAAATTCCTGCATGGTTGGCAGGAGAGTGTACTATGGAAGGGGTCTGGACTATCCCCGTGCGCAATCTGCTTTTGAGATCATGGTAACGCCATAGTTGGGTGACCACGCACTGCATGTGATTGCACGTGCCATAGAGCGAGCGCTGTTATAGTCATGGACGCCATCCTCGCTGAGGTGCGACGCCCTCCGCGTAACGACCATGACTTGGATGATGACACCCTCATTGAGAAAGTCTTACAAGACCGCAATAACAAGGCGCGGCAGAAACGCCCTATTCGGGTGGACAGCGATAGCCAGTCTTACTGTATGAGTCTGAACTGGAGTAGAAAAACCAGCACATGTGAATGCAGAAATGCGTGCCATGGGATGATGTGATTTCATGAGGTCCATGTGAAACCAGATATGCATGTTTGGATATAGTGTGTTTTTATGAGACGTACAGCTTCAGCATGAAAGCTTTCAGTTTACCTGGGTGACTTGAAATTTCTGTGTAAATATTTTTTAATAAAAAACCAAGTTTTTTGGCGGGAAATCCAGAAACGAGAAACGAGAAAAATGAACCTCGAGCCAATCGTAGAAAACAGTAGTGTTGTTTCAAGGGAAGCATTTTTCTTGACACGTCCTACTGTACACTACTGTACCTTACAGTATGTATGTATGTGAGCCAACTGGCCAACGGCGCTACAGTATTAAGGGGACTCGGCGCGGCGAATATTTTCCGCGCCAAAAAAATTCCGCGGTACCCTCCGTACCGTGAAAAGTGGGTGCACGGTGCGCGCACCCCTTGCGGAAGTGGCCATGGTGACTGCTTTTAGACGAAAAGTGACAAATCTGGCTCGCGGAAAGCAGAAAAAATGCTCGATTCTTGGAGAAAATTAGTTACTGATTCTAATTTATGGTGGGATAGTTGCGATCTATAATGTCGCGGGCTCTTTTTCTTTACCATCGGCAGGGGGGGTCCGGCCTGAATTTATGTCGGGATGAATAAAGTATAATGGATGCCTGCAGGTGTGATTCTCGATTGTTGCCAGTTTTGATGGTCCTAATGGAAGCTAGTTTAATGATGTTTCTAAAGCCGTAAAAATTCCCGCTGCTATCTTTACCTTTCCCGTCATTTTGCGGTAAGATAACATTAGGCCTGCGCGATGCGCGCCCGACCTCTCCATGAAAGGGTGGCCTTTCTTGTGCGCCTGGGCACGAATAAATGCCCGTTATGGTACGTCCTAAGATAGCGTTTTCCTGCTTTCTTAGCTCGTTGAGCGTAAGCTTTTTGCCTTCTTTCCGGCCAGATGCAGCCATGAACTTGCGGGTCCTGGCGCTGCATCGCTAGATTCCTGGATGTTTTTTAGCAAGTTCGTCTGTGACGTGGCTGGCTTGCTGCAGCGCGTGGCCCACAACCTGTCGGGAAGGTGTAATGCTTTTATTTCCATGCTTCTCTGAAATTTCTTTTGCTTTATAGACAGTTGTGTTCGAGGAAATTCACGCGGTCTTCCTAAGCAGCGGCATCATTTTCCCCAGACACTGACGAGCTGGCACCCGTCTCCTAAAGAAAGTGGCTCGTGCTTGTCAGTTAGAAAGGAGGCAGTGTGCATTTTGCGGGACACAATGCTTTGGTGGCACATGCGTCAGGTAGGTTGTTCCAATGGTCTCTTCACCTTTCCCACTGAGTAAATGATAGCCTTTGTCATGCTAACCAGAGCAGCTAGCCACAGGTTGGCTGGATAAAAAGTCAGCTTATTTTCTCTTTATATACTGCGTGTGTGGTCCTCCACATGTCCGGCTTGTTGGGCATTTTGGAACAGGCCGGGTTTTTAATGTGTTGTTGGGTGGAACAACTTGGTTGTTGGCACAAAATCACACATTATTAGCCTGAGATAGGCATGACATATGCTGCTCAGGCGTGTCGTCCTACCAGCCTTGTTGTTAAGGGTAGACTCACAAGGCTGGCTGTGCCGATGGAGGGGTGGGGCGTATGACGCTCCGGACATCCTCCTCACACTCCGTGATCAAAGTGGGCATGTTTTTGGGTGTCTAGGGTAGCAAAACAGATGTCATTTTGGCTCAGCACTAGCTCAATTCTCTTTTAGCGTCTACCCAGGTGGCATCACAGGAAAATCAATAACTTGAGCTACGCTTGTCAGAATGAGCTCAAACGTTGGGGTTGTGTTTCCCCCCACTCAGTGGAATATCGCATGTATGGATGACCCAATCTGATGTGTTAATGATTTGATTTCTTTTTGGCTAAAAAAAGTACCCATTTTGCGGGAAAATTAATAACTCAAACAAATGTGACCATTTTGGCCATGTAAATAGCCCAGCTTTTAAAAAAGTGGGGGAACTTTGCAGGTATGTATGGGCAGGTCATTTAGACAAGTGGTTTGTCTAGCGCAAAATATCTCATAAATAGCGTCTTTTTCTATTTTTAGCTCGCCACCGGCCGTGCGTGGTTGGGGGTAGTACCCCCAACAAGTGGTGGTATGAATGTCCAAACATCATATTTATGGTACCCAATCATCACTAGATGGTTCCCATGTGCATAGTGGAACTGATCCTCACTAAAGTCTGTTTTTCAGGCTTTTGGACGTGCGAGTCCCCTTAAGGGGACGTGGCGCGCCGAATATTTTCCGCGCGAAAAAATTCGCGGCACCGGCCGTACCGTGAAAAGTGGGTGCTCCGTGCGCGCACCACTTGCGGAAGTGGCCATGGCGACTGCGTTTAGGCGAAACTAGCAATGTAGGGCTAGAGAAATGCAAAAAAAATGCTTGGATGTTGAAGACGATGATTTAATAATGTTGGATTGTGGCGGCAAGTGGCTGGTTTACAATATCGCTGCTTTCTTTTACTGCCATCGGCATGGGGGGTAATCTGCATTTTTTGGTCGCGCGGAATAAAATAGAATTCGTGATTGCGGCAGTAAATTCTCAGTTTTGGGGGTCTTCTTGTCCGTGAAGGATGCATTCATATCGGTAGCATCGAGTTCTAAACCGAACGGGTGCTTTTTGCTACATTTTCGGCCATTCTCGGTAAGTATTTTTTCAGGCCTGCGCAGTGCATGTCGGAACCTTCCTTGGAAGAACGGCCGTTGTTGCGCGCCTGGGCGAGGGATCTACGAGGTCAAGGTATAAATTTGTGGCGACTGTTATCTACTATCAGTTCTTTCTTCGAAGAGCTCATCGTTCGAAGTTTTTTGCGTTCGTTTTGGTCAGTTTCCGCCAGTTAACTCTCCGTTGCTTGCTGTCGTGTTGACGAATACCTGTCAGCTTTAGCTTGTTTTCGTTGATGTCTTGATCAAATCCGCTTCAGTCTCAGCCGATAGATCCTAGGGAAGGCGTAAGGGATTTCATAGCACGTGTTCTGGCAAGGATGTTGTGCGTATGGACGCTTCTTGTTGTGTGATAGTGACGCACCCTTTCCTCGCAGCGGCATCACAGCGGTCAGAAGCTGAACGGCCGCCACTGGTTTCTTTGCATTTTATCGTGCAGGGAAGGAATTTTTTAAATCGACGATCATGTTGGAGATATTGCATTTGTGTGACTGCATGTAGATAGCTGCCATCATTGGTTTATTTTAGCTTTCCTTGTTATGATGATGTGACAAGACAGCAATGTTACTGAGCCAACCATGGTTGACATGGTTGACTGCATACAAGCTTTGTATGCCATGATCTCCTTGGTTCCTTGCCCTCCATAGTTCCAGTTTGTTGCCCATGTCGGGTAGTTCAGTTAAGGAGTTGTTGCTGTGTTGGTAAGCTTGGTTGGCATAACCCTTACAATCTAACCTGGGAGAAACATAGAAAATGCTGGTAATGCATGTTAGTGCCATAATCATTATTGCTATTCACGTACTTATAAGTCTGGCCATGCTCGAGGGACGGTGAAGGAGTATGAGGTGCGTGGCCACCCCTTTGTACTTCACATCATATTCAGCATGGATTTGATCCATGTTGATGGCATGTAAAGTGTGATTGTGTTTACTTGCTTTCTGAGTGGTCCTTAGCGCCTTGTCAGGTAGTGAGTGGTCGTCTAGGAAACCCATCAGTGCGTGCCACAGTGACCCCCAACCTTGAGCATGTGTCGTCATCAGTGTGCTAGAGTTAATTATATGTGCTTTTGATCATAGATTTGCTGAGTTCTTGGCATGAAGTTTACAAGGTAACCTTGGGTAGAGTATAGTGTATGCTCTCTTGGCATGTATGCCTAGCGATCGTGTTGCTATGCTTGCACTGGCAAGGTTGGCCATGCCGAGGGCAGGTGAGGGAAGATGTGGTGCCTAGCCGTTTGCTTATGTTTTGTGATCGAGTGGGGCATGCTGTCTGGCTTTTTGGATGGAAAACAGCATGCCTAAGTGGCCATATACAAAGAACCCCCCCTTAAGCTTATGTTCAGGTTTTAGCACGCATAACCTTATTACTTGAGCAAGACTTGTCGGAATGACCTGTGTTAAGGGTGGCTGCCACGACGTGATGCAAAGGGAGGGGCAGGGGGACGATGGGGAAGGTAGTTGTGATGATGAGAATGATGTTGATAATATTCCTTGCCTTGCATGTGCTTCCCCGGATGAAATTGACGGTGTCCCTTTCCTGCTGTGCAGCACATTCGGGTGCAAGGGAGGACTGCATGGGTGCTGCGCTGACCCCCCGTTGACTAAGGAGCCCAAGGGGGATTGGTTTTGCCCTGCCTGCCTTGTGCAGGATGCTTACAAGGGCTGATATAGTGACATTTTCTGTTTTAGCGGGCATTTTTTTGAAAACACGTCTGACGCAATAACTTGAGCTAGACTTGTCGGAATGACCTGGGACTTGGAACACTGCTGTCCCCCTGTTAGCCGGAATTTTTGTTGATTTTGTGGCCTTATCGGAAGTGTTTATGATAGGTTTACTCCCAATGTCCGGTAAAAAATGACCTGTTTTGCGGGAAAATTAATAACTGTTCAAGGTTTTGCCATTTCCATGATGTAAATAGCTCAGCAAGCTACAAACTCAGGGAACTATATGACCTTGATTTTTGGTAGCCAACAAATAAGTGCATTGGCTGGGGCATTAATTAATTAATTAATTAATTAGGAACATAACTCCGTTGGGAGTATATGTAGCACATAGCCCTGAGAAGGGGCATATGAGCCTATAATACATTCTAAGCTACTTCCTGCAAGGGTGGGAATGTAAACAACACTTGCTCTAGGGGCACCAGGGCACCCGCACCCTCATGGTCTATCACGCTATGCCCGGGTAAGGGGGGAGCATGCCTGTGAGGGGGAAGATCATCATGGCTATACAAGAGCGATGGCATGGCTTCTCAGCAGAGAGTGACTCCCTGCATGGGCACAACATTACTAAATAAGGCTAGGCATCGTCTGGAGTGTGGCACATCATAGGCACACATGTACATGATTAAATAAAGCGCGGGGCTTAGCTGGGATAGTGCCTCTAGGAGGCGTACATGTACATGGCCACGGTCTAGCTATTCTGCACTACTACTGCTGTATTCCCCTAAGCTGGGGCGTCTGGAGTCGCTGGGGCCGCGGGGGGGGGGGGTCGCCTGCCAGGGCTTGTGGCCGACGTAGATGGCCGCCCCCTTCCAGTACACCGGCTGCCCCGCCTTGGTCTGCCGGAGCTGGAGGTAGGCCGGCCATAGCTCCCGTCGCCGTTGTTGCTGCGCCAGGGTCAAGTCGTCATCAAGGGTGAAGAGAGTCTTCTCGAGCCGCTTGCGGCGTCTGAGAAAAGAAATCTTGTCCGCCGGGGTCTTAAAGGTGAGGAGGAGCGGGGGCGGCCCTGCCTTACCCCGCGCGCGGGGAAGGCGGTGGGCAGCCAGCTCGATCTCACCGTTAAGGCCCATGCGACCAAGGATTTCTCTCTCAAACGCACGCAAAAGCTTCTCGGAATTCTCACCTTCCTCCATCTTGAAGTTCTTGACAATGACGTTGAGGCTGCGCTTGGCGAGCTCGGCCTCCTCGCGGAGGTCAAGCGTCTGCCGCTGAAGCTGGGCTGCGACGGCGGAGGTGGTGGAGGTGGTATCAAAGAGACAACCAGCGCAGGCCAGAAATCGGGAGAATCCGGACCATGGTAGCTCGAGCCTGCCGTTATCTTTTCCGCGTTTTCGAGTCGTTCAGGATGATGAAGATGAATGGTGATGGAAATGTGTATCCTTGTGCATTGAAATTATGGCTGGCTTACGTGTGGAGCGACTAGATGACCTAGACGGTGGGGCCGGAAACAGCATGCTTGATCAGGGCGTGTGTTTCTAGCCTAACTGGCCGGGAGTGTCTAGTGGTGAGCACCATTGCTGCGATCGCTCTCCCACCATTTACGAGGAAATACCCGCAAATGGAAAACCACTGAAAAGGTCTAGCTAGTCAGTCATCACGTTAGCCATGCCATGATTCCAAACGTCCAAGAACTGCACACGGTGCAAAGGCAAAAAGCCGGAGGACAGCACTTTCAAATGTGCGGCGGGAACCAAAAGCCCGCGGATGCCAGAAAACATCGTGTTGCGGCAGCGACGCGACGATGTGGACAACGAATCCAGTGCCAAGCTCGGAACGGCCGCAAAGGAGATCTGGCATCACAGGGTTCAGATGTGCGGAGATACTATGCGATCCAGCCGGTCCACGACCTGTTTGTAGAGCTTGTGCCAAGGGGCAGCACCGAACAGATGTGGGTGACGTTGCAAAAAACATCGGACTTGACGGAGCATAATGGCTCGGTCATAGTCTTTGACCAATAAACGCTGCAAGAGTTCAACAAGAGTCGTGATGAAATCAACACGATAAGAACAAAGACGGGAAAAACGATGTAACTGAGAAAGAACAACACCATATTTTGCTGTGTGGGAAAGGAGACTGTGAATATCGGGGTAACGAATAAAAGGAATTTGCTGGTATTTAGGATCCTTGCGCTTATCATAGATAGCCGTACGCCAGCCCTTCTTGTTATGGGTAATGTTAAGATCGAGGTAATTGCAATGAGTATCCTCCGACGTGAGCTTTAATGTGAGGGACGCTTGCGGGTAGATGCCAGGCAGACCAGCGGTGATATACAAATGGGTTGCGAAATCAGGGTTGTCGAAAGCGATGACATCATCAATGTATCGACATGTATGGATAAAACGCCTGATGAGAACATCATCGTTTGAGGCAATGAGATTCTCCATGAATGCAAGCTCATAAGTGTATAGATAGAGGTTTGCAAGGAGCCCGGCACAGTTAGTGCCCATAGGGATGCCGATAGCTTGTTGGTATACATTGCCCGCAAAACAGATGAAGGTGTTATCAACAAGATAAGAGATCCAATGGACAAGGTCAGCCTTCGTGATAATATAATTATAACCATCCCGCACGATAGCACCTGCCGCGATCCCTGAGAGCCACGTTGCCGTGGGCTTGGTCTGAGAAACACGCACGTGCAGGTGGTTGCGCCCGTGAGGCCTACGTGCATACAGACGAGTAAGGAGGCTATCTAAACGAGCTTTCAAATCGTGCAAATCTAGTGTGGTATATAGAGTGGTGAAATCATAGGTGGCTATGGGCATAGGTATACGTTTCTCTGCTGCTGTCTTAGAACGGCTAAGGGCGGCAAGGCGTAGGCGTACTTGGGCTGAGTCTATGACGATCCAACTACCAGCGCATTCATACCCGGCATTCGACAGCACCTCCACCCATAATGCATTGGCTTCGGGGAGAAGAGCATTCAAAGCATGGCAGATGAGTTTCGAGAGAGGCATCAGTGGGGCTGAATGCGACGCAGCAATGGTGCGCAAAGCAACAGGAGTTTTGTGCAGCTTAAGAGTGAGATACAGATATGGGAACGTAGTGGTGGTGGCGCGTCGCTGCCGCTTAAGGAATGCCCGAGCAAAAATGTTTTGGCTGTGCAGAAAAGCCCGATGAGCAGCGGTGATACTGGCGGTGGACTGTGCACGCTGAACATAGGTAGGGCTGGACGCCAACTCGTGTTGCAAAGTAGCAAGGTAGTGCTTCTTGCATATGAAAGCAAAGTTGTTGGCACTCTTGTCAACACACGTGATGATAAAGTCCTGCTTGAAGTGGTCAAGAAGTGCTTTATCTGTGGTGTTGAGCCAGGTGGTGCGGTGGACCTGCTGGAGACGGTAATCAAGCCTGGTGAGACGTGCATTGCATTCGTGAATGACGGCGCGAAACCACGGTTCCATGGCAAGGGGAGCAAGCTGTAGGTCCGTGCTCATGGCATTGCAAAATTTGCGCAGTGATGTGGAGAGCAGTGCATTCACCTCTTTGGCACACGTGCGCTGGACCCACGGCCGAAACTTGGTGCCTTTGGCAAAAAGGTCTACAAGCGTGTGGCTCGGCAGGATGCTGAGGTCAGCGGTCATGACGTGCTGTGAGGTGGGATCAAGGTACTTGAAATACCGTTGTTGTTGGCAGGGGCAGGGCCCTGCCAAGATGGTGGCCAGCTCGGTGGGCGTTGTATCGCGGCTGACCTTCCCGTTGCTGAAAACCATTTGTCCCAAGGTGGGAGAGTAATGCCAGGCAGCAATGGGAGTGCCGAAAGTGTTGCGCACCACGAGCGGCATCGCAGCCTGCACTTGCGGCAAATGCAGAATGTGTGGCAAACACAGCTCATCCATCGCAGCATGAATGAAAGGTGAGATCAGCAAACGGCGCGGACGCAGTGCATCTGCATTCCCATTGACACGGTGCCGAATGATACGTGAGAGAAGGCCTCGCAGACTAGTGGCATGGGAGCGGGGGACTTGCAGATCAGCTGGGGAGCACGACCCGACGGCAATGTGTAAGCTGGTAAGCTTCTTCAAGCTGCAGGCTTCGAGATAGGATGCATGAAAGTTGCCGCGTTGCATAAGCCGAGACATGTGACGTAAGCAGCGGAGACTGGTGGAGTAAAGGGAAGGATCGGTGGACACATGTGTGGAAGGTGGAGGGGCCGGGGTGACGCTGGGGGGATAGGGGCGATATGGGTGGAGATTGTGCTTCAGACGCCAGGCACGGATGAACATAAGAGGGCGGGGACGGAGGGGAGGCGGGCGGCGGCGAGACCGAGCTTTGAAACTCTTGCCTTCAATGCAAAAACCGTGGGGCAGAAATGCATGTAACATTCGTTTCCAAAACGTTTCCCGATGCCCTGCGGCTTTGCGAAAAGCGGCGCCGGTAAAGGTGCCGGGGACATGTTCCAAGGGGACGACTCGCCAATCCCACCACCCGTATTGGGCCATGGCGCCATGTAGGGGGGTGTCGTCGTTGGCGGCAGGGCGGCCAATATGAAGGCGGCGTGCCGCTCGGACATGTTCCTGAAAACGCGTCCAGGCATCCCGTTGCGTCTGGCCAACGTAGATACGCTGAGGGTACCTGCGGTTGTAAATGGCATAAATGACGCGATGGGTGCTTACGGGGTGTGGGCGAGTGGAGTTGGTAAGCGACAAATGCGTGCGCTGTAAGCGCCGGAGGCGACGTAGAGTATGGTCATCCTTGCAGTGATGGTTATGGCGCGTGTTGATGCGACAACGCTTCCGCCATGCCTGTGAGGAGATACGATAGGGGAACTGCCGAGAAATAGCAGTGTACTTCCGGTAATCAATGCCACTGGATTGCCGTATTCTGTGGAGGGTAAGAGCATGCCAGAAAGTCATAAGGTGTTTCATGATGATTCAGATGCACTGAGAGCTAAGACATCAAACAGAACCAGAGCGGAGCATATTGAGGTAAGTCAATATTCACTGCGTAACACCCGTTACGCGATAGCGGTGGTCCATGATGCATCTCCCCGGGGCAGGATGTGGCTAACAACACAGCTGAATGGACTCGGAACATGTGGATTCCCAGTGGGGGGGCCTTCCAATTGTCATACTTGACACCTCTTTCCTGTAACGAAAAGATTTCCCTTCTTCATGTTCCAGATGAGTCACCGTGCTCCTGCCTTTGTGTTTTTTTGGCGTTTGTAAAGAGATATGGGAGGGTAAACAAAAGCAAAGGCTGATATTGCCGTGTGGGGGGCCCGATCCTTGGTTAGTCTCTCAAGTGCCCACAGAAAAACACGAGAGTAGCACACACAGCGCGCAGCCCAGCCTAGCTCCCTCAGTAAAAGTAAAAGAAAAAGGACAAGAACAGCAAAACAAACGAGAACAAGAAAAAGAACAAAACACAGACACGTAGTGCAATGTGAGCGGAATGATGGAGGAAGGTGAGAGGGGGACATCGTATTGAATGTGTAGGCATTGAGGCAGCCGAAGCGTCCCATCCCCGGGTACATTCGTGGCTTTCAAAAAAGCCACAACCTGCGTGGAAGAGGAAAATGCAGGAACGATGAGTATGATCCTGAAAACGAGGTTGAGGAAACGCGGAGAGGAAATGCCGGCCGCTGAAACGATTCCGATGGAACTATGGGTTTCGCCGACATGAGGCGGTGCAGCTGACTATCTCTATGGTGTCGTGTGTGACCGGGAGTGCCGGTTCACGTGCGCACTCGTCGGACTAGCCCGACGACATGTGTGCTTGGTTGCCCACGGCTGAAATCCTCTTGCCCGTCATGCAAAGGCCACGCCTCCTAGCCGAAAACGAACTATATTCAACCAATCTAATATCAAAGAGACAACCAGCGCAGGCCAGAAATCGGGAGAATCCGGACCATGGTAGCTCGAGCCTGCCGTTATCTTTTCCGCGTTTTCGAGTCGTTCAGGATGATGAAGATGAATGGTGATGGAAATGTGTATCCTTGTGCATTGAAATTATGGCTGGCTTACGTGTGGAGCGACTAGATGACCTAGACGGTGGGGCCGGAAACAGCATGCTTGATCAGGGCGTGTGTTTCTAGCCTAACTGGCCGGGAGTGTCTAGTGGTGAGCACCATTGCTGCGATCGCTCTCCCACCATTTACGAGGAAATACCCGCAAATGGAAAACCACTGAAAAGGTCTAGCTAGTCAGTCATCACGTTAGCCATGCCATGATTCCAAACGTCCAAGAACTGCACACGGTGCAAAGGCAAAAAGCCGGAGGACAGCACTTTCAAATGTGCGGCGGGAACCAAAAGCCCGCGGATGCCAGAAAACATCGTGTTGCGGCAGCGACGCGACGATGTGGACAACGAATCCAGTGCCAAGCTCGGAACGGCCGCAAAGGAGATCTGGCATCACAGGGTTCAGATGTGCGGAGATACTATGCGATCCAGCCGGTCCACGACCTGTTTGTAGAGCTTGTGCCAAGGGGCAGCACCGAACAGATGTGGGTGACGTTGCAAAAAACATCGGACTTGACGGAGCATAATGGCTCGGTCATAGTCTTTGACCAATAAACGCTGCAAGAGTTCAACAAGAGTCGTGATGAAATCAACACGATAAGAACAAAGACGGGAAAAACGATGTAACTGAGAAAGAACAACACCATATTTTGCTGTGTGGGAAAGGAGACTGTGAATATCGGGGTAACGAATAAAAGGAATTTGCTGGTATTTAGGATCCTTGCGCTTATCATAGATAGCCGTACGCCAGCCCTTCTTGTTATGGTGGAGGTGGAGGTGGAGGTGGTATGTTGCTTAAGCATGTCCGCCCAGGTGGTGCATACTCAGCCCTAATTAGCGTCTTTTGCTATTTATAGCGCGTTATTGGCGTATATATGGGGGTAGTACCCCCAACAAGTGCATGGACAACTCACTAGAGATGTTATTTAGTGCCCCCAATCATAATTCAGCATTGTGCAAATGAATTTCAAGTGATATTAGCATATGTCAGTTTTTTTGGGTTTTGGGGTGCCACCTCCCCTTAAGTATTATCGGCCGTACCACCTCTGGGAACCTGTTTACGCCTTCTTGGTCCCTGGACTCCTAGGTGCCTTGCACGATTTCATAATGGTAAACTTTCTGGTGTACCTCAGGGCTCGACCGCAAGGATGCAGGAGTTTCATCCTTCCAAAATATCGGTCCCGTTGCCGGCAGGCGCTCGATGCTCGGCTGAGCCCACGGCCCCACTACAGTATGAGGAATTTTATTTTTACAGTACACGTGTCCACCAATGTTGCGCCCACGAGAATATCCCGCCAAGCCAACCGAATGTGAATCTTGCAAGTCCTGAAGTGGTCGCAGTTGACCGCGTGGATTCGCACGTGGATATGTAGTGCCGTGACCGTGACATGTGCAAGCTTCTGACTTCGTCGCATTGGATTCGTCCTTCTTCGAAGATCCTTGTGCCGATCTCCCAAAGCAGTATATTTGGGAGTATATAACGTTGTGCGTTATATAACGAATAACGAATATTTAACGTTGTGCGTTTAGTTGACATGCTCCCGCGTGACATATGTATGGTAAATGGTGCGTAAACAACCGAACCGCAGGAAAATAGCCGGCCGGAGTGTTCGATAGGGGAGTTGAAGATACGAACACAGGCGCTTTTCGGCATAGGAATGTCGAACACCGAAGTTATATCTCCCTGGGATGAGCTTCTCCAGAGCTGTTCTGGTGACAAGAAGACGGGAGCACATTGCGAGAGAAACCAAGGCCCAATTCTTGAAGCCCTGCACAAGGTCCTGCAGGCCGCGCCACATGCTGCCGGAACCGGCCCATTCCGATGCTTGGAGTTTGGATGCGGTACAGGGCAGGTGCGTGAGCTATCATCGCCACGAATGTTGTTTTCGATGCACATGAATAGCTGAGTGTTTATCCTGGCATGTTTTGTCGGCTGTGCGCCTTGGTAGCCGACTACTGCCGGCTGATTGGCCGCGGTTTACGTAGCAGTGCAGAAAAGGTTCTGATAGTTGAATACCCCTTATAATGGCACCAATTCCGACTGCTGATGGAGGGGATTTGCGAGCTCTGGTAGCCAAAAACCTAACTAACGGCCACCAGTTTGCTAGGAATGTCTGCTGCACTCTAGATCTACAAATTCATGTGATCAGTACGTACGTACTGCTGCCTTCATTTCAGGCTAGCAGACAGGATGCATGACCACGTCTAGCGTATTGGGCGCACAGCCCGAGGCAAACATTTAGCTAATCATGTGGTGCGATGTGTCATCCTCATGCAAAGGGGATGGCTGCTTTCATTACCAAAGCCAGCCAGCCGCTGGCTATCCGCTATTTGCTTTTCATTAGCTGAACACTTGCGTGCACGGCCTCAGCTTGCATCACTCACTTGACTTCTTGAAATTACTTAATCTGGAGCTGTCAGCCATCACAGCTGACTTCAGCACGGCCAAGTAACCATATTCATGGTGTATTTAGCTATTGACAGCTCACACGTACGTAGTAGTGATCTGTGACGCGGGGGGAGGGGGGGAAGGGGGAGGAGAGGGGGGGGGGGGGGGGGGGGGGGCAATTCGGGGAATGACGTCGGTGTCAGGGACTGTGTGTGACAATTGTTTTCTAATGATTTTTGTAGTATTTAAATAACTATTTTTTCCATTCCCCAAGTCCCCCCCTCCCTGAGACCGCCCCCCCCCCCCCTCCTCCTTCCTTTCCTGGCATTGCGCTTCGATTCCCCCTCTCCTCCCCCTACCTCTTCCTTATGCACACCACTTTTTTCATAAGTGACACAGATTGCACGAGATGTATAATTTGGTTCCTTTCATTTCATGGCAATTTTGTTTAATTTTTTCTCGCCAAAATCTATGGGCTCCATAGTGCAGCCTGTGTTTGCTGCATTTCAAATAATAGCCCACTCGATAATCTGCAATCCGGATAATTGTGTCCACAATACGAGCCCTACTTAACTAAATTGTTCCGGTTTGTAAGGACTTGGGACATGCCATGGCCAGGTCAAATCTCATGCAGGATAGTAGTGGATATGGAACTATGCATGCTGCATGTGTTACACCTCGCCAGCTGGTACATGATCAAGTAAGAGGCCTGTGGTAACTTAGGTCGACAGCGCGTCACATCTACATATATGGGGTTCCGGCGCTTGAGAAATATAGCAAGCCAGATGAAATGTTACCCCCCGCAGCTGTCTGTTGTATGCCCCTACGTGTTTGGGGGGGACGAATGAGGGGGCGGGGGGATATCAAAGCAGACATTGACCTACCCGAAAGGTACCTCAACGTTTTAGTAGCTACCTCAGTGATTACTGCCCGCAATGAGCGCGTAGCTGCCTGATGAGTCAAGGACTCAAGGGGCATGTCCATACACGTACTCTTGTCATCATTATGATGATTATGATGACACACAATTATGAATTTTACCTTCAATATTAACATCACTGATGCCGTAAGTAACAGAAGAGTGGTGTAGCCCATTACAAGACTACAGAAATTTGCAGAGCTTTTTTAAGATTCAAAGAAATTGAAAAAGAGCCTGGGTAGATGTGAAAGCATTTGAAAAGGAAGCATACATTCAAGAAGCCTGAAATGTTGAATGGCAGATTGCGCTGATGAGTGTGGGGACGGGAAACTACACGCAAAAAAATTTACCTTTTGTTGATAAAGGAATATTTGCGAATGTTGACTGTCTGTGAGCTATAAGCGCTACTTATATCCTTAGTGAGTTTTGGCTTAAATCCTTGGCTATAAAAAAGACAAAAATGTCTGTGGACCAACTTCTTTGAAAGCCTGGCTGCCACGGAAACTGCTCACCAATCGACCTTTTAGCTCCCCTCTCATAAGCTATTGAGTTCCAGGGAGAAAACCTACCTGTTGAATTTTTGCCAGCTATCAATTTGCCTAAGTAATTGTTTGCATGGCTATTCCGTATCCTCAGGTCGAATTTTCTTGAATTAGAGTTTTCAAGCTAAATTAGCAACAAGCTGTGGCGATAAAGCTAAGACATCTTTTCTATGCGGCGATGTTAGAATATCCTAGTACATCCTAGTACATCCTAGTACATCCTAGTACATCCTAGTACATCCTAGTGCATTCTAGCACGTCTTGGTTCAGCGTTGTAATGGTCACTTAATTTTTAAAACAACACGTATAACATGGGGAAGTGGAACATATCTTGTCATGTATGTGAAGTTAAGTGGTGTGCATATAGTAAAAAGATGCGCAGAAGTGTGCAGTGCGTTGCCCACTATCCTGATGGATGGGCGGGTTACATATGCGTGGATTAGAGATCTCCTCATCGATGCTTGGTATGAATGCGCGCTCAGTATTCTGGTTAGTAAGGCGTACGGCATGGCCGATGGACGACATGATTTTTATTGCGGTCGATCTTTTCGTTATAGTAGTATACCAGGTAGCGAAGGTCTGGTATGTAATCCAGAAGCCTGAGGGTTTGTGACTGATGCTGCATAGGCTACCCGCTTGCCCCTTCGTTGGTTGGATGGCTGTTCTAGTCGGGGGTCTTTATTGAAATGTTTTGGTATGTTCGGTACATATCTATCCAGTTTTGTGATGTGGCACCTGCCTGGAAGCTGGCATATGTTCCAGGTGTTCAATGATGTGTGCCGGTGCAGGATGGGACAGATATTGCTTGGCAGTATCCTTGTAACAGTCGGCAAGGGTCTTCCGTATGTTCATACCTGGCTTCCTGAGAGACAGCGACTAGGAAAAAATTGTCAAAATGCTCCTCCCATAAACCAAAGGCATAATGAATATGTCTTGCTGCAGTGCACAAATGTGATTATCACACTGGTCTATTTGTCGGACTGCTTGGTTTTGACCGGGGTGGCCCTTGTACCCTTTCTAGAAAAGACTTACAAAGTGAACTCACGGAGTGAAACCAGTACAGGGGCATCAATACGTTGATTTCTCGCCTTCCTGCTCTGGTCGATGGCACCGTGTTCCCCAACCTAATAAAGATGATGAAGATAGCACTAGATCAGATGTCCCAGGTTTGGTCCATCAGCCGCCCATGTTGCCAGTTTGTGGCACTTTGTATATTCCATGTGTGTATATTCCGATGTGCATATTCATCCACACCGTCCGGAAATCTTTCCGTCCCGTTTGACGACCATCCATGGGGAGCGACCATCCACCGATCCTCCTTCCATCCATCCGTGAGGTCCAGGCGTCAGTCTGTCTGCTGGCTAATGTGTGCGTGGAAATGACTGTGGTCCTCTGGACCGCTTTGCTGGGCTGATGCTGGCGCACGCAGCATGCGGCATTCCTCTCTCAACGGCTGACTGTGCCCGGGCGGCGCATCCAATGGCATCCCACCGACGCTGACCCCGTGTGCCTGAAGAGCACCGCGCTGTGGATAGAGGTACGGCCATTATTCATGTAGCGGTCGCTTTGAACCTGTTTTCTGGGAGAAGCTAGCTCGCTGTTTCTGCATTACCCCAGCCTACACTCTCTTCTGTCAAGCCTTTTTTCCATTACGAATCTTCTCGTTATTCACAGCAAGCTTCAGTGAACCTTTTTTTAAAAAATATAGCATCCAATCGTCTCAGTGGTACTTGTCATAGCACATATATCAGCTGCTTTGAAGTATTTGCTTTTCAGACACTGTTCTTATTTGTATTTACCTCCGTGATGGGTGCTCTGCCGGTTCCAAAAGTCCTTTCTCCTTTATTTTTATGTCCACTCTCCTCAACGTGTGCCATGCACAAATATACATTATGAAATTCCCCAGCTGTATTGTCCCATTGTGAATGCCTGCACGCTGTGCAATCCCTTTTTCCCACCCACCCCACCTCATGTACCAACACCCTCATGCAGCATATACGCAGTCCATGACAGCTCCCTTTGGATACTTCTACATGGTCCAATCATGCATTGTATTGTATGCGCAGCATTGGCTCACGAAGTGGTGGTTTCTTCACGTACATGTTACAAACTTACCACGCATGTAGTTCTTTCCATATGTAGTATATATTCTCTCTGCCCATTTGAACCCTCCTCTTTCCTGTCCCCCCCCTTCTCGCCCTGCCCCGTTTCCCTTCTTTTCCCTCCTCCCTCCTCCCTCCTCCCCTGTCCACCACTCCCTTGCTGCCCTGGCCCCTTCCCCTTTTCCCCTTCCAGCATATCCCGAGGCCTCCAACTCTATTCTCCCCCAGTTCCCCCGCCTCGCCCACTTCGCCGCATGCATGGGGGACAGTAAATACTAGCATAGCAACTATTCGGTGTTATGAATACTAACTTATCGGTGAACATGTGTACTAATGCGTAATTATTAGCGACACATGCTCGCTTGTGTCTTGCATCTGCACTTGCTTCCTACTGTGCGCGAACAATACTTGGGCATCTCTTTTTATGGTGTGGGGGGGAATGGGGCAGGGCCTGGAAATTCCTGTGGCGGAGCCTTTGCTGGTGGATGTCATGAAGGACATCAGCGAGTGGCCGGCCACGCTGGAACCCGGTTCCTTTGACCGTGAGTGGGGGAGAACCGAAGTCATAGTTGATATGAATGTATAATGTTAATGTTTTATATGTCTCTTCTTAAATCAACAAGGACATAGGGGCACTCCTTGATAGGGGCACTGGGACAGGTAACAGGTTTGATATGGTCCATTTGAGTGTTTCAAGTTTCTACATGTTGCTGGGAGACCGTTGACGATGTGGTCCATGTGAAAAATTTTATCGTGGTTCTGAATAAATCGTGTTAGGTATTGTGTTAGGTAATCCTGTCGGTTACATCTAGTAACTTAGCTATTGATTTCTTTTCTTGGGTGTCATCAAACAAGAATACAACCATGCCAGGCTAACCAGCCTTACTGCGTTGTGGTCATCAAAACATAATGTTACCAATGCCCTCAGGAGTGTGTCCAGAGGTGTACGATCGGCTGTTTCAATTAGCAGTTCACCTGTGTCGGGAATGGACGAATAGCACTCCAGCACACTCCCTTTGCCCTGCGATGTCATGCAAGCATGGAGGAGTAGGTGCGGTTTGATAGGTCACATATCAGCATCGGGCCAGGCCTCTTTCTTTTATCCTCTTGGGACCTACCCTGCGCCAAGTGGCAGAGTACTGAAGGCATTGATGAGAAACTGCAGCCTTTGTCTCGGCAAGTAAGGCAAAACTTGCCTCGCTTTTTCGTCAGACCGGATCGCTAGTGCCACTGCTGCATCGAGGGGCGAGGACAGCAGATAAAATTTTTTTCTTGTTATACACCTGTTGAAAGAGTGTTCTCCTGGGTGTGGTCCCCTGCACTGCCCGGTTCCTGGGCGATCGGCTAGCCTGGTATATGTATAGCTGTGCTTTGCATGGGAGATGCTATACATTTGATCTGTGCTTTGCATGGGAGATGCTATACATTTGCATGCTATTGAGCTGTGCTTTGCATGGGAGATGCTATACATTTGCATGCTATGCATTTGCTATACGTTTGCATGGGCCCATTTCATGTCAGATGTTATACATTGGAACACAGTGCCAATTCAATGCACAGCATTCTTTCCTGTATCAGTTAACTGAATGCGCTTTCAAATGGCGCTAGCTTTTTCCTGATCCTCATCCCATTCTCACTTCTTCCAAGGTCATAAGTCACAAGTGGTATCCCCTGGCGGTGCCCTTCGTGGATAACTTGGAATAATGCCGCCTTGTCGCGCCCCTCGTGATTGTGGCTTACTCACTCACTTCTCTGGCAACTGACCAGGCGCTCGCTCCTGTTATCTTCTTCGCCGCCCACACCTGCTCCCACACCTGCCCCCGCGCTCGCTGCTCCCGTATCGCATTTGTTGCCAACGATGTCACCACCGCAGTGGTCTATAATGCCAACATCATCCACATCGCGCCCGCAACCGTTTTACCAGGCCTGCTGGCAAGCGCCGCGCGCATGTGCAAGCCGGGCGGACTATTTGTGATGTACGGGCCGTACAAGGTAAGCCGGCGCGGAAGCTACGGCCACGAATGCAGCCTGGCACTAATTTGACCCATGTTTTGTTAACTGGGCTGCTCTGATACAGCCACTGTGCCCCTGGAAAATACCAAAATGCATTCCATATGCTAAATTGGATATGTAATGACCTATGTAATGATAGTCCCGTGGGACCATGGACCGCTGAATCACGTGCAGCAAAGGGGGCTCGCCACATAAGATAAAGGCGGGCGCTGTTAATGGAATCTGAGTCCATTAAGTAGAGAATTAGGTTGTCCTAACTGGAATAGCTTTCACTCATATTCGAATCTGCCTACTTCGATTGGTGGCCCGCAGTATTAACATGGTCCGGATTTGATGCCTGCTGCGGCGCTGTTTGCCTTATTAATAATTATTCGGCTGGTGTTTGGCAATGATTATAATTAGCTAGACACATGACAATGGACAGCTAGCTGGACAAGGGATTATGACAATCTAGCCAGCCACTTGCATAGGTTGAACATGTTATTGTATGTTAGCTGGCCACGGGGGATTTGTATCGCTGGTCACGGAATATTGTGTCGGGCTCACAGGGTATTGTAATACATGGGATAATGGCTAGGCATGAGCCCTATGATCATTCAGATCTGGTTACGAGACAAAAGTCAGGTGGGAAGGTAGGCACCCTGTGGTAAAGAGCTTGGCAGAAGTTAATGGATAGGTGAGCGGGGACATGGTACCCATATACGCAGAAGTAGACGAGCCATTACTCACACGTCGATAGCTCAATTTGCAAGCTTAATTAATTAAGCATGCGGTGCTTGGGTTCCTTGCATGTCCGAGCCTTTTCCGGTTGTTCCTTATTTTTTCATGGACGATGTTGGGGGGGCTTCATGTGTAGGTTATTTTGTTGCTATATTTAAAGTTCGCCTGCACCTGCCGGTCGAGAGAGCACCCGCCTTGTGTGGAAGTGGCCGCGTTGAGATGCAGCTCTGAGTACTTGTTTGGATCAATGGATATATCTCTTGCTAACCTCATTTGTTTGGTGTGCTTTTCTTATGAGCGTTTCCATGCGCTGCGTCTTTCGCGTTATGTTGTGTGTGTTTCCGGGATCTACTAGCTTATCTGCTGTTAGCTCTGCTGCAAGGAGGTTGACCATACCACCCGCTTTGAGCTATGCGTGCTGCTTGCTTATTCCATTGCCCTGTGCCGCTGATTCCATGGCGTATGTTCCGTTGCCGCGACTGCTGGGTGGGGTGGCGCAGGAGAATGGCACCGCGGCGCCATCCAATCTGGCATTTGATCAAAGGCTGAAGGTACATACCGTGTTTACTCAGTTCCCGGCGCAAGCATAAAAACGTTTACCAGATGTCTGGCCTGCCCTGGTTGTCTCATTGATGACAACAGAATCATCTAATTTATTTGAACATTCTTCTCTATCGACAGGGGTGCTGTTGGATACTCTGGAATGGCACACGACGGTATGAATTTCTTCCTTCTCTTTATTGTACTACCTGGATTGGTATTGGGTATACCTGGATGGGTCATCGATCCCTAAATGTGGGGTCTTGATGTGACAGGTGTCACGTGTACCTGCTCGGCTCAGGTCTAATGACGATGGTGCTACCCTCTTTTAAATAGGTGCGCTTTGGAGTTGAGCGCACTCGATGGAAACCCAGATGACCGTGGTGGTGCGCATAGATGCGATGCGATTACTGCGATCGGGTTTTCCTACCTGCCGTATGCTTGCTAGCACGCCTTCCAGCATGCCCTCCAGTATGCCTGCTTTTGTTTTTGGAGACAACCACATGGTCGGGATTGTTGCTGTGTCTGGTAGCCTTCCAAACCACAGGCGCCCCCCTCCGATGCCTGCATGGGTCGCTGTCACCCGATTGCTGTGTCTTTACTCCTTCGTGCCTGAACCGAATACTTGTAAAAGTTGAAGTGGTTATAGACCGTTAATGAGGACCTCTGCATCCCTACCGGTGTTGCATGGAATGTCGCATGCACGGCGACCTGGCTCGTCGGCGGCACGCGTGCGTGCGCAGGCGGCAAACCCCGACTTTGGCCTGCGGAACTTTGAGGACGTCAGCGCCGCAGTGGAGCGCGCGGGCTTTGCGCTGCGCGAGAAGGTGGCGATGCCGACGAACAACCTGCTGATTGCGTGGGAGCGGAAGATCTAGGCGCGGGAGCAGAAGGTCTCAGCGTGAAGGGGTATCCATGCGAGAGAGGAAGGTCTCAGCGACGCAGAGGAAGGGTCTGAGTGTGGGAGAGGAAGGTCTAAGCGCGGTAGAGGAAGAATCTGAGCGTGGGAGAGGAAGGTCTAAGCGCGGTAGAGGAAGAGTCTGAGCGTGGGAGAGGAAGGTCTAAGCGCGGTAGAGGAAGAGTCTGAGCGTGGGAGAGGAAGGTCTAAGCGCGGTAGAGAAAGAGTCTGAGCGTGGGAGAGGGAGGTCTATCCCAGGTGCTCAAAGGCGGTTGGATCGACATCACGCTTCGGATGGGTGTCCAAATCGCTCAGACTCTCTAAGATGCTCGTTCGTGCTGGCGCCAGTCACGAGACACAGTGGCGGATGGCTTTTACTGAATGAAACCCGCGATGGCATGCAGGCCTGTCAACGCGGAGAAAAGCAGATGGCCCGACACGGGTCATCGGCGTGACTGAGACTGCATCAAAAGCAGCCTCTTGATGCTGTGACAAAAATGGTGTGCAGGACTACTTGGCTTTTTTTTTAGGGGGGGGGAGGGCGAAGGAGGAACTGGCGCCATTTTTTAACAGGCTCGTTCTTGAGTGGAGCCAGCGGGCCATACTGGCTTGCTCATTGAAAATTTGCACGAGTGCGGCTATCGCACCCTGCAATCGTTGGTCAACCATATTGTTGGGCTGGAGTTAGGATTTCTGGGTTGGTTGGGAGCCTGGCCAGATGTACTTGTTTGGAAATGAGCGACTGGGGGAATGGCATGCTCCGTACAGACGTCGAAGCAAATACTGCCTCCATTTCTGACATCACCTGGCAGGTTTGGACCCAGGGAGGGTCATTGGTTATAGCGTCAGTGGGGCCGGCATGATACACACCAAGCCCGATAGGCTCTGCCCATCTGGGTCTCAGTGGCTGGGGCGTCTCTCTTAGGGTCTTGAGGCCTTGATGCCGACATATATAGGATTTTTGCGCTGCAGCATCCCTAGAGGGCACTTCCCCCCTTGGCCCAGGATGGATCCCATCAGCGTATATTGAGTTGGCTCCCTTCCCCTTGCCCATGAACAGGGCTTTCAGGGGTGCAGGTGAGGAAAAAAAAATAAAAAAGGGCATGCACCAAAGGCATGGCACATGGTATTTCCCCCTGATATGAGGCCGGGTCTCCGCCTCTTTTTCAGGGCAGGAGGAAAGCACCGGCAGGCATTGCGTGAGGCAGTTAGTATTTGTTTTGTACAGCTAGCATGATTGATCATGATTGCATTTCCCTAATTTTCTTATGACGAGGTTGACTAGCTAGGCCCATGAGCGTGCAGTACACATAGAGTTCAAAGTTATGATAAAGATATACCGGTGCTCATCCCTCATCGGGAGCGCACTCTAATTGTATAGCTTCTATTCTTTCCACGTTTGAAATTGCATCGCAACCCCCTCAATTGATTAATAAATTACATGTCCTTACATTAATAGTTGTCTCACTTAAATTTAATTGATTAATTTTTTAATTAAATAAACACGTGCTCCCGTTGGGGAGTCACGGAGCACCGAGGTGCTTTTAATCCCTGTGTGTGCACAACAGGAGAAAGGGCAGAGACCCCCAGTCTCCTTCATGCCAAAGGCATGCCACAGCTGCATTCGGGCGCGCTAGCTAAAAGGACATGCTACCGATCCGGCAAACTGTGGGTGCAATAAGACCCATGTGAGCGTGGCATAACAAGTAGCGTGGGCAAGGAATTAAATTTAATTGTAATAATTAATTTATAAACTCGTGCTCCCGTTGGGGAGTCACGGAGTATTAACCCCGATGGATGGATTAATTCGCATTACGGACGAGATCGATTAGGCAGCGTAGGATAGCATTCGTAGGACATCTTGCTCCCGCTCTTCGCTACTCGCCGACTTGTGGAGGAACTGCAATGCCTTCAGCCTGGTGAGTCCCCTTTGCACCTTGTGCTGGTGGACTTCATCAAAGCCTTCAATTCGGTTTTCTGGCCTGCGCTATGGGACATCCTCGAGCTGTTCCGGATCCCCCGCCCCCTTATTGCTGTCATCCGCAACCTGTATGAGGGGTCCACCACTTCGGTGCGCACTTCTTATGGGACCACGCCACCATGCCCTTTACAGAAGGGTGTGTGGCAGGGCTGCGTGCTGTCGCCCTACCTGTTCATTATTGTGGTCGAATACGTAATGATTCAGGCGCGCAAGCGATTTGCCCGCATCGTGGGTAGGGAACCAGGGGTGCAGGTTGCCAAGCACTTCTGGCATGGCGGAGCGGAAACGGAGATTCGGCTGGCGGACATCATCTATGCAGACGACACCACCCTCCTCGAGGACACTGGGCACGTGCAGACATGGCTTGACTGCCTGGCTATCGAGGCCCGTGCAGTGGGGCTTGAGGTCAGCAAGAAGACAGAGGCCCTGGCGATTGGGCTCACCCACACACCGCCACCCCTCTATCTCCTTTACGGCTCTCGAGTCCTGTATCGGGACCGCGTCAAGCTGCTGGGCAGCCTGCTTCCCAGCTGCGAGGCTGATGTGGACCACCGCATCTCCCTCGCCTGCATGGCACGCTTTACGCCATTACCGGGCCCTATGGCGCAAGCGTGGACTTTTCGTGATATCTAGACTCGGCATGGACATGTGCTACACTAGACGTGACGGGCTCACCCCCGGGCAGCCTCCTGGTTTGTCTGTAATATGGAGGCAGATGGTGCGCAAGGATAGATGGCAAGTAGTGATGAAGGAGACCACCCCCAAGCCTGTGGGGGCTCCGCGTGTGACCAAGTATGGCATTCATAGCGATTCGGGCCGCAGTGCCCACACCCCTGTAACTAGGACCTAGATAGCTTATACCATCCATTCCATCCCATGTTCCCCTCCCACTGAGGACTTATGCTCACGTGACGCAGTCACGTGTCTATTAATTAATTAATTAATTAATGGCGCAAGCCCCTTGGCAAGATATCGAGAAACAGGACCTGTTCAAGGTCCTCGACCTTCCTGTTCTCACATATGGGGCCGAGACGTGGCGGCCCTCACCGCCGACCTGGCCCGCGAGCTGGACGGCGCGGTTACCAACATGCTGCGATCCATTTTCAGAGTAGGATATGCTGCTCATTAATTAAATGAATTAATTAATAGACACGTGACTGTGTCACGTGAGCATAAGTCCTCAGTGGGAGGGGAACATGGCATGGAATGGATTAATTAATTAATTAATTAATTAATTAGGAACATAACTCCGTTGGGAGTATATGTAGCACATAGCCCAGAGAAGGGGCATATGGCCTATAATACATTCTAAGCTACTTCCTGCAAGGGTGGGAATATGTAGACAACACTCGCTCTAGGTGCACAGGGCACCTGCACCCTCATGGTCTATCACGCGCTATGCCCAGCTAAGGGGGAGCATGCCATGTGGGGGAAGATCATCATGGCTATACAAGAGCTAGGCCGGGCATGGCTTCTCAGCAGAGAGTGACTCCCTGCATGGGCACTGCATAATTAAATAAAGCTAGGCATCATCTGGGGTGTGGCACATCATAGGCACACATGTACATATGAAGTAAAAAGGCTAGGCCTAAGCTGGTATAGTGCCTCAGTGTAGTAGGCGGGCATATAGGCCACTGTCTAACTATTCTACACTACTGCTGCTGTATTCCCCTAGGCTGGGGCTTCTGGAGTCGCTGGGGCCGCGGTGGTCGAGGGGGTCGCTTGCCAGGGCTTGTGGCCGACGTAGATGGCCGCCCCCTTCCAGTACACCGGCTGGCCCGCCTTGGTCTGCCGGAGCTGGAGGTAGGTCGGCCATAGCTCCTGTCGCCGTTTTTGCTGCGCCAGGGTCAAGTCGTCGTCCACGGTGAAGGGAGTGTTCTCGAGCCGCTTGCGGCGTCTGAGAAACGAAATCTTGTCCGCTCCAGGGGCTCTCAAAGATGAGAAGAAGCGGAGGCGCCCCGGCCTTACCCCGCGCGCGGGGGAGGCGGTGGGCGGTCAGCTTAACCACCTCTCACCAAGGAGGCCCATGCGTGCAAGGATTTTGCTCTCAAACGCACGTGCAAGCTTCTCGGAATTCTCACCTTCCTCACATGTCGAAGTTCTTGACGATGACGTTGAGGCTGCGCTTGGCGAGCTCGGCCTCCTCGCGGAGGTCAAGCGTCTGCCGTTGGAGCTGGGCTGCGGCGGCGGAGGTGGTGGAGGTGGTATGTTGCTTAAGCATGTCCGCCCAGGTCGTGATGGGAGGAGCATCGCCGGCCAGGCCAGCAGGGGCTGGCTTGGCGGCAATGTCCTTCACTGCCTGGGCGGTGAGGCCGGCGGTGTTCTGCAGGACCTCGATAGCGATAATATATATTTGCATTATCCTTGAGGCGCTGGTCGACAGAGTGCAATCGTACGTTATACGCGTTATACGGTCACGGTGGAGTATAATGTATTATACGGTAGAATACGGTATAATACGGTATTATACGTTTTCGTACGGACACACTCAGAATACTCTGATTTTACACATTTTAAGACACCCACCATCAATCCACATGTTTTTAACACTGTTTTGGACATAATCCAAGGTTGCCCTACCCTCGGCTATACTCTATACGGTGGATATTGTGGACACGATCGATATATTGCATGTCATACTGAGAATGTAAACGTGCGCATGCATAATTGTGTGTATGTGTATAACTGTATATATGTGGCTTTATATTGGTTATGTTTACTTGGGTGCCTTCACTTTGATGCAAGTAATTATATATGGTAAAAAGGCCAGCAATAACTAGGGGACCGTGCAGTGGGCCAGCAAGGGGCCAACATGTTAAACATGGCTAAACAGGTGGGGATGTGATAATAAGTAACTCACATATTCTCACCTTCCATACAACAACCTTGTTTTCCAGCAGGCTGAAGAGCATGACAGGCGTCTATGAGCTCGCCAGCTCCTTGCAACGGTGATGCCGCTCCCAGGCAGCTAGGGTCCTTGACTACGCAATATAGAATGTCTACCGTGTGAAAACCTCCATACAGGAAGCGTAGCAAAGCCAGATAACTGCCCGATCAATTCTGGGTAGCTTTAGGAAGCATGGCATACGCAGCGTAAGGAAAACCATTGAAAGCTGCGGAAAATCTGATAGCACAACTGCAACAAGTGGAGAACAAAATAGCAAGAAAAACCCAGAAACGGCGCAAAAAGTTTCATGCCAGGTTCATTAAGAGCGCAAACAGACTGGGCGGTGACATGCGGCAAATCAACGTACCACGGCCGGCATTATTTCCTACCCAGGCGCGCAAGAAAAGCCAGCCAGCCATGGATGGATTAACCGCGGATCGCGCAGGCCTGAACGAAATCATTTTAGAAATGACAGGAAATGGCCGCAGATCGAAGATGCTTAGGTTATTTTCATGGTGTCCGTTACTAAACGGCTCTTACTGCATCAAAATAACCCACGAATATCGAGTTCTACCGTCGCAGGCACACATGCTAGATTATTCATCGCGGCCAAATTGTTGGATGAGACCCCCGTGCAAATCTGTACCAACAAAGGCAGCGAATTTGCAAATAGTGCAGATCTTGCTATGAAACATCATAATAGAACATCACTTTTAACCATCGGCTTAATTTTTTCGCCTGTCGCCCGCCGGATTAGCCATATTTTAACGGCACGCACGTCGCCATGGCCACCTCCGCACGGTGCGCGCACAATTTCAAAATAAGATCGCGTCGAATTGTGAAAGTTCAGACGGAAGCGCATAATTTGGCTCTGATGACACAAACTCTAGTGCGGGGGTGAGTGCGGGGTTCCGGGACACCACCGCACTAAGTCCGACGCGCCTGCCCAGGCCACGCCGCGCCGGACCGGCACACGAGTTACGCGGGAAAAAAGGGCCTGCCGCGCCAATTACTGTAGGACTTGGCTAATTTCTTTGTTGACTACAAGCGCAGTCAAGGATGATAAAACGTAGCAATGGCGGACATGTTAGGGTGATGCTCGGCTTAGGGACAGTGGACATGTTTGAGTGATTGCTCGCCAGACTCGAGCTCGCTGGCATACACGTCCGTGGCACCCTCGGCATTTAGCTGGGTTGACGCAAATCCTTGTACTGTTTACTGGTGTGTGCGATAATAAAGGAATGGTTATGCACGACATCTAAATGCGAATATCACACAAAAACTGGTTCCTGGAATTCTCGCGAGCTGCGCGGTGTATGACTGGCGCTTTCCGTTTTTAATTTGCTTCTCGCCTTTTGTGCTCCAAACAGGGGGGTCGTTTACATCCACTGCAACAAAGTGCTCGTGACCTCCAGCTTTCATGGCCCGGCCCTGCCTTTGCTGCTTGACCAGCACCAGACAGGGTGTGCTGGTGGCCATCCTCGCAATTTTTCTAGCGGTCAGCGGCATCGTGTGGGTCTGTGCCTTAGGTAAGGCGTTAAGCCCTTATTCCAGTTTCTGTCCAAATGGCACATCATATTAACTGTACTTGCTTCGTCTTGCGCATGCGGACCCCCCCCTTGTTAATGATGCGTTGTCCTGACATTAGCTTCGCATGTGCATTAATGGGACGTGTTCCCGATGTGCATATTTCGGCCCATTATTACTTCAACATACAATTTCATGGCGATATTAACTATATGAATTAAATGCATTTCCTCTTTCCTTAATCCTTCTAGTTATACCCTTTTTTCATGTTTGGTTGGTGGTTATCCATGTAGGGCATGTGGCGGTGCAAGAGCGCGCGCGGGTGCCTGCGAAGTTTTCAGTTGTCGCGCCTATCAACCCAGGTAAGCAAGGAGTAGAGGGAAAGACTAAGAATATATTTTCTGAATTTCTAGGTCATAGTTGTCCTTTTGCACGAGATGGAAGCGTTATGCCATGGGGCTTTATGGTTGGGTAATAGCCCTCCTGAGAACGGCTTGCTCTGCAACTTTGTTGGTATGTTCATACCTTGTCACGCGGCAATGTGGTGCAGATCTTCATGCATCCACATGGTGGATCACCTTGGCGTTATTGGCACTACATGTTGGTCTGAGGTAAGGAATCCATGCTACCCTAAAACGACTAATGCACTGAATGCTCCTCTTTCAGTTTCCAGCGGAATACACAATGATGAGTTGTTTCAGATACTTCTTGGCGCCACGCGGTGGGCCTAGCCTATTGGGATCTAGCGGAAGCTATTCTTAAGTTAGGGTTTATTTTTGGAGTTATATTGGCAGCCCCATGCAGCTATGCCTAGACTTGCTTGGCCATTTTGAGGTGCGATCGAGGTAGTTCATAACTTCTTTCTTCGCTGCCCTTTTTCCTTTTGCGCGTTGCTGAGCAGGGATATGCCGAGGTGCTCTCCTTATGTCCATGTCTGCATTTGGCACAAGGCACAATGCATCGCTCCAAAACGGCAGTCAGTTCGGCGACCCAGGCATCGCGGTATTGTTCGCCGCCTTCTCGCTCGGCGTAAAGCGGTGCGGCAACGCAAGCATCCTTCCTCACAGCGCGGGGAAAGCATCCCTCCCCCTCCCCCGCCACCTTCCCCGCAAAGGGAAATAGTGTGGCATATGATACGTTTCGTACGCAGACTATACATCATACGCAGCTTTGCCGTACGGATGTTAAACGTATGCCTACGGATACGCGTACTCTTGCGTATTACGTACTCTCACGTATTATCTTTCTCTGCTTCCCCGCCACCCCCACCGCCACCGCCACCGCCACCGCCACCGCCACCGCCACCGCCACCGCCACCTTCTCCGCCACCTTCTCCGCCACTTTCTCCGCCACCTTCCCATGTTGGAGCACCTCCACCTGCGGCAGCGCCGGCACCGATTGGTCAGCACGGCGGACAACCGTTTTCCAACGTACGTTGCCCTTCCATGTCGTTATCTCATTTTCCCGTTCGAACTCGCTCATGCTTGGTAGCGACATGGTCTGGAATGTTCTTGTTGTAAGCATCTTTCCATGATAATGGAGTTATTTGCATATAAGGCAGTTAGTGAGCTTCATAATGGCAACTTATGTTTATGGCGTCCCCAGCTAATTGCACCCACCAAATCCATGACTATGTTGTAACTTGTAATTAGTTTCTGAACATCGTGTTTAATTTCTTATGTTGCTGACCCAAAACAGGGAAGTTCAAGACAAAATCCAACACCAGTGCCCAGTTGTGAAGGCACAAACAAGGCAACCAGGAAAAGGAAGGCCTCCTACAAGTGTGCTCGCAGAGGTATTTCTGGGAGGCGCTGCTGTGACAACACGGGCACCCATCCGGACAATCCACTTGTGGCCGGCCGTGAACCACTTCAATTCGTTGGCTCTCATTTATACTGCACGGGGTGCGCGGATGCTGTACGCTCCAAGAAAAGGTACGCCTGGGTATGCGCGTGTTGTTTTTACTCTACATGTCATCAATACATTGAACAACCTTTTTCTGATTTGCGTCGTTTATCAAGCACACTCTCTTAGTTGCCTTAGCTTTCATGGTGTTCACCAAGGCCATATCAAATATTGTAGTAGTGCATAATGTAACTCTTTTGGCTGAATGTTCTTTGGGTTTTGTTGATTGGCCTGTGATTGGTCTTTATGGCCTGCTAGTTTTGGTTTACGGTATGGTTTTGCTTGGAAATAGATTTTTATTCTACAGAAGCCTTATTGCAGCGTTTATGGTAGATGAGCCCGTTTGGCAGCCCTATGCCGGGCGTAATCTTATCTTAACCTCGTGGCTTGTCCTTTCCTACTAGCACATTACTGACAAGCCACACACAACATGGGGTCGCAAGAAAACCTTAGCATAGCGCTCCATGGGGTGTTCATGGCAAGCCCAATGCGTGGTGGCTAAATGTTTAACCTTTACTCGGGGGTCGGCGTGCCATGCTTCCAAGTTCGTTGTCTCTTTTCATTAATATAACTCTCCCCATTTGTTACCCATTTGTCCCGCATTGTCTTACATGAATGCTTTGTACTTTGCTGTATTCCGTGTTTGTGGCGTTTCAATATCGAGCAGCACCTTGAGCACTACGGAGATTAACCAATTTATTGACGCCCTGAAGCCTTACCCCAATGTTGACTGCGGTCAAATATATGAGACCCCCAAGCTCGCTAATCAGGCGCTCGACAAAGCCAACAAGCAAGAGCTCAAGAATGGGCCCCTAAATTTTCACGACCTCAACTGGGTGTTGGTGTTTTGCGATAAAGGTCCAAAGCAAAGGGTCCTTTTGCGATCTAGCTTACCAACCAACAGAACCGCTGACTATTTGAGCGGCGAGGGCGAAAGGGCAAACTGCAAGCCTCGTTGTAGACGAAACGAGAGCAATGCACAAAAGACATCAAAAGCTTGCGCCCCGCCTTCGGACGCCCCACTGGATGCCGCCCCGGCTGCCGTGCCCTCTGCCCCGGCTGCGGTGCCCTCCGCCCCGGCTGCCGTGCCCTGCGCCCCGGCTGCCGTGCCCTGCGCCCCGGCTGCCGTGCCCTCCGCCCCGGCTGCCGTGCCATGCGCCCCGGCTGCGGTGCCCTCCGCCCCGGCTGCGGTGCCCTCCGCCCCGGCTGCTGTGCCCTCCGCCCCGGCTGCGGTGCCCTCCGCCCCGGCTGCGGCGCCCTCCGCCCCGGCTGCCGTGCCCTCCGCCCCGGCTGCGGTGCCCTGCGCCCCGGCTGCTGTGCCCTCCGCCCCGGCTGCGGTGCCCTGCGCCCCGGCTGCTGTGCCCTCCGCCCCGGCTGCGGTGCCCGACTGCCCGACTGCCCGACTGCCCGACTGCCCGACTGCCCGACTGCCCGACTGCCCGACTGCCCGACTGCCCGACTGTCGGACTGCCCGACTGCCCGACTGCCCGACTTCCCGACTGCCCGACTTCCCGACTGCCCGACTGCCCGACTGCCCGACTGCCCGACTGCCCGACTGCCCCACTGCCCGACTGCCCGACTGCCGGACTTCCCGACTGTCCGACTGCCCGACTGCCCGACTGCCCGACTGCCCGACTGCCCGACTGCCCGACTGCCCGACTGCCCGACTGCCCGACTGCCCGACTGCCCGACTGCCCGACTGCCCGACTGCCCGACTGCCCGACTGCCCGACTGCCCGACTGCCCGACTGCCCGACTGCCAACCTAACGAACTCCCTCTCACTGCGTCTCTCTCTGCTGGGCTTCCTTTTCCCTTTTTCTCCCCCGTTATTGTATTGTGGTTGTGCATGTGCATGTAATGCCCATATGTACGCAATTAGAAAAAGAGATTCCTGAAGTTTTTCATCCATAGCTTGTCACGAATCATTGTTTGTGTGTGGTTGAGTCCAGGGTTCTAAACTCAGTGCTTGTCTATTTGCTCTTAATGCAGGAGGTGGTGACCGAGCTTTCGGCATGAAGATTCCAAGACTACCCTCATATTGGAGCATTATCAGCTGGCAGCTGCAAATGCCCAAGGGCTGCAATGGATGGAGCTCTCGAGTTGAAGGGCCCATTATCATAAAGGCCTGCCTTCACGTTGGCCATGTTACACAGTCATGAATGAATAAATTAATAAACACGTAGACAACGTCAGCATATTTCCTGATGGAATGGGGAAGGGGGGATGGGGACAGTCATAAGCTAGCCGCAGTGGTGCAGTATCATGTGTCTTATATGCATACTGCTATAAAACTGGTTGTCTCTTTGATAAAACTGGGCACCTTGAAAATTTTCCTCGTGGGCTAGCTAGGATCCATGCGACAACTGGATGATTGTGAGGTTCTTCAACATCTACCTGGTCAGTAATTTTGCAGGTGGCCGGCCAACACAAGGTATGCGTTGCTAACATTCAACACATGCATGCGTCTGCTGATTTAATAATGCATACCGATGCTGGTTGACCTTGATAGCTAATTTATTGGCGGATCCACACGTCACGTTGCCGTAAGTAATAATCATAAGATGTCATGATTGACTGCGTCAACGAGCATACATCCCCATTGGAATGGTTGAGCAATGAGCCCCGACCAAATTATCAGTCAAACCTTAATTTGGGTTGAAAGAGCGTCAAACACATTCTTGATTGTCCAAATTCTTACTATATGATCTGACGTGCATCCATCCTCACAATGCCAATGGCCGCTATCTCATGGATGACAGGAACATGTTTCCTGCTCTAAAATTAAATTAAATAAATTATAGCATGCCTCGGTGGGGTGGGCATGTAGCACCTAGAGTGCTTTCCAATCCCTGTAAGTTGCACAGTGGGAAAGGGGCAAAGACACCTGCGTCCTCACTCATGCCCGAAGGCAGGCCACAGCTGCGTTCAACGCTCGTTGGACTGCAAACTGTGGGTGTGCTAAAGCTGAAATATGCGCGAGTATGCTGGTATGTTGGCTGCTCTAAGGACCGAGCCACTGATGGCCAGTGGTGGAATCATCTTGCACGTAGTCTAGCTAGCCAACCCCAACACTGTCCCAAGGTACCTAGCCACAAAGACCCCACTAGCTGCAGGCATGGGTGCCAACAAAGTGTGATTCGGCTAGGATCGGCTCCCAAACATGCGAGCCATACATGTGTGCTTTACATTTACGCACACACTGACAACCTCAGCCCAGGTCGATCCACGTTGGTTGACATTAGACAACGTATTGACGCTGTAATTACCAAATAAGCAAAAAAGCTCACCATGGGCTCAACAATTTTCAGGCACGGCATGTGCACGGCAGTTGCCTGCACCTATTTTACAATGCACGTCAGTGGTAAAAAGCTTGGTACTGTATTTCATTGATATTTGTAATGCCATCCTTGCCTGCATGTCCCAAGGGCTACTCTAAAAAAAGAAGAAGCAGTATCAACGACAAGCTTTCTACTTTAGGACACAAGGATCCCTATACAAACACTCATACAAGAACAAACCCAGCATTCAACAAACCCATCACCAAATGATACAGTGGTCAGTCACACTCTGCAACACTAAACTTGAAGGATACATCAACACTAGCAACCTACGCAAAATAAGCAAGATACTGTAACAGATACATGTGGTCCAGTTCCCAGATACGGGCTGACAGTTCCGCGAGGGCCGACAAGGTGTGCTACCAAGCTTTACGCAGAAAATCAGAAGAGAAAGGCGCGCACGATGACCGCGTCCAGACGCATTTCCCGGTATATCTCTTCAAGGTCTACTTGGAAACTTGGTAGCGAGGTATGGAGAGGCAATGCATAAAAAGCTCGGAAGCTAACGAGAGAAGGCAGGGTGGGGGGAAGAAGACAGGACGGGACGTTGGAGGAACGCATGAGACGGAGGGAGGGAGCGAGCAAGGGAGGGAGGGAGGGAGAAAAAAACGAGAGAGGGAAAGATTGCCAGACAAAAGATCGATTCGAAGAGGAAACTAAGTGTGCCGACATTACTGCGAGTAGAGAAAGCAGAATTTTTATTGCTATGGATCCCAGGGACGTCAAAGACTGTTTGTCTCCTACTTTAGACAAATTAGGGTCCGATGATTATACTTTAGAACAACCATGGCATTCTCGTCGCCCAACTTCCCGGCTGCGCAATTGCCAGGCAATAGTCATCACTACTGCATCACAAAGAAACCAGATTTTTGCCACCTTCAAGCGTAAATTGCCAGCACCTTGGCAAAAATTATGCAATGATGCCAATTGCATCCTTGACTGCGCTTGTAGTCAACAAAGAAATTAGCCAAGTCCTACAGTAATTGGCGCGGCAGGCCCTTTTTTCCCGCGTAACTCGTGTGCCGGTCCGGCGCGGCGTGGCCTGGGCAGGCGCGTCGGACTTAGTGCGGTGGTGTCCCGGAACCCCGCACTCACCCCCGCACTAGAGTTTGTGTCATCAGAGCCAAATTATGCGCTTCCGGTCAGTACTTAGTAGAGATACGAAATCTGTTGCTTCAAATCGTTGCCCTGTCGTTCTGGCATCCTAGCCGCGCAAAACGTAAAAAAAACGCGGAAAACACAGGGGGGGTGGAAAAAACAAAAATATCAGACACCATGCTGAAATTTTCCAAAAGTTGGCCCTTGGACCCTACCTACCTAGCACCTAGGCGCTATACCTAGCAAAACCCTGAGGTCCCAAGGGTTATCATGATAGGGGTCGACCTAGGGTGCAAAATGATCAGCTCCGCGAGCTCTACCGTTTGAGCATATTGGTGTATGGGAAAATTCCGGTTTTCTTAACCCGTGTTTATTTACAACGCGATACATCGCGTCAGTTGTAGGGTTAGAACGCAATGTATCGCGTTGTAATCTGACACGTGGCAAACCTATTAAACATGCGATTTTTGGTCTGAAACTTTCAACATAGGTCAGAAACATCTCATAGAATTCAAGAAAAAATCCTGGTATTTTTGGTATTTTTTTTGTGACAGCTGCAAACAAATATGTACCACTGAAATCAGGCATTTTCGCGGGACGAAGGTGAAGACGACGGCGATGGCGGCAGGTAGATCTCGCCAGTTTTCGCGCGAATTTCAGTGGCTGTTGGGTGGCACGACCATGATGATGCGTTCAAAGGTTGATAATTAGGTTTCTACGAGTTTGTTGAGGTACTGGGGCAAAGGAAACGTAGTTTTTTCCAGTTTCTCACCCAACTTTCATGCGGAAACCCTGGAAACCGGCATACATATTATTACGTCAAGACTCGGGTCTGCTGCGGCACCATGCTTGGTATTTCCATGGTGTTTCGACTTCTTAACACATGTTTATTCATTCCGAACGCCCGGACTCTCGGCTAAACCGAGATTTGTGCAGACTTTTATTGGGTAGCTCCGGGCATGATGGTGCCTGCAAATAGCGTAAGGCGTGACCGTGGCTATAATTTGCTACGGTATGCTGTATTTTCCTGGAAATGGCCTCTGCCACCGGCTCAATAGTGCTTGCAGGCGTAAGTATATCGTGTTTCTACCTAGTTTCTGCCAGTTTTCCACTTATTTCTGCCGACCTCTGCCCAGCCTCTCTAAGACCGCCATCCTACTCGACGTTGCTTGCATGTCAGCCATAGCAGGTTGCAGTTGTGCAGTATTTAGGTGCTGTATACGTCGTCAAGCCGTGCATATATCGCGGAGGATTGTCCAATGTTGATGGTTTATACTGCGTTGATTGTGCAAGAAGATCAGCTAGGTGCCCATAATCATGGTGTATAATCATGTGTTGTTAGCATCTTGCCACCATTTGCTAGCATGCATTCCAGCGTCATCTTTGCCTGCATGTAAGCTCATGGATCACTCAACCTATCCAAGCCTTGCATTACACGTGCCTCTTTCTTTCAGTATTGCACGCGTTATGGAATGACAACCCAGCACCTCCGTTCCCACGAGGCATGTGCTCAACACGTTGTGAGAGTGGATGATGCTTTGGCTATGGCTGCCTGATTCAGTCATATTAGGTCATCCAGTCATGATGTTTGATGCATGTTTGATGCTGTATAACTTATACAACACCTATTTTCAATGTTTTGACCGTCCAAGCTCACTATGGCCCCGTTTATGGGGCTCGTGTCGTTGCGTCATGTTGTGAAGGGCTCTCATTTTACCCACTGCGTTGTACTGCGTTGTAATTGTGATGCTAATGAAAAATAGCTCCAGTGGCCCAATGGGCCTGAGTTTTGTTTCACAGAGCCTGCATATGTTGCCCATAGCTCGTGCAATTAGAAGCCAGATTTTTTTCATGAACCATTTGTGAATAAGCACATGACTTGTGACCTAGGGTCAAGAAATCGCGGTCATGGTCAGACCCCCCTGTATTCAAACCAGCCGTGTATCTCTCTAATGAATTAGCATTTTGTAGGTCTGAGTAGCTCCAAAAATCCTTTGATTTATGGGCTTTCAGGAAAGTATATACATGACCATGAAAAAAAATTTTCCTTAGGTGCTATACGCGTTCTAAAAAAAGCTTACAACGCGATACCGTAGTGGCTCAAATCACATTGCGAATTAATATTTTCGAATGACCCCCCGAAAAGTGCTAAAATAATGCTCCAATTTACCCCGTAAAGTATGAAAAACGGGCAGCGCCGCTACACCTGTTTCTGGCTGCAGGCCGCGGCGCAGCTAGATGAAGGGGAGCGCCGCGCTTGCCGCGCCGCGCCGCGCCGCGTCGCGCCAGATTGAGAACGCATTCAATTTTGAATTCTAGAATTAATTAATGGCGGGTATAAAATCTTAGCGTTAGAGTCGCTTCCGATGGTTGTTGACTGTCCGCAGCAGTCCGCCATTGATTGGACTGTCTTTCCCTCCCTCCGCTTCGTCGTCCAATACGCTAAAAAGCGAAGAAATAGCACTGATTAGGGCCCTATTAGCACTCATTAGGGGCCCTATTAGCACTGATTAGGGGCCCTATTAATTAATTAAGATTAGGGCCTTATGTCATACTGGTACTCATTTAATTGTCAGATAGGAACTGCGCTTGGTGGGTAATTAAATGTACTTGGTAGGTTGGAATCCAAGTCAGACACTGAACTAGGTGCCCTAATATAAACAAGCTCCCGGGCTCGAAGTTTACCTAACACGTGCTGAACTTTCCCCGCAAAGTGTCAAAACCATGCAGAAAAACCCTCGAAAAAATATTAATTCGCAATGTGATTTGAGCCACTACGGTATATCGCGTTCTAATTAAAAAAACACGGGTTAAATGGGTCGTTGGCCGGCGCGACGCGATACTGGCACGGCACGGCGCTGGATAGCCGAAGGCTTGTAGTGGTGGCAGACGGCAGCATACTTCCGTGCCTAGGGGCAGCACCATCTTGCGGGCAACCCCCCCCCCTCTAGCCCTTAATTTGTACTGAGTCCGTTTTCGTGGCGCCAGTTAAACTCGCGCCACTCTAACGGACTGAGTTTGTGGCAGAACCAGGCGCCGCGCCAAAAATAATTCAACGGTCAAACCTGGGGGGATCGAAAGATCTAGACGTAAGCTATGCCTGGCACTATTCAGACCGTACTTTGGACAACTGGCCAGGGAGATATACTCAATCAAAGTTAGGGGGGTACCATGGTCAAACGGGACCGACGTGAATGAAAATAATTCACGTCCGCGGCTATGGCGGTGCAGGCAAATGACTGGTACGAGAGCATGGCTTGGAATTTTGAACTCAAATTTTGTAGTAATTATCCTTGAGTGTTATAAAGGTTATATCTCTGGCCGTGAAGCGTCTGGATGTGCGCAAGTATGTCTCTAGGTTCTAATCGGTGCAGCAGATCCTGTCAGCGGCCAGGCGGTGACAGTGCGTATGCTACCTGTTGTTCGGCAGCAAACGTCCATATATTTGCGCGTGGACAGACTTGTTACGTTATTCTTGACATGTTTTATTAGCGATGACGGCCAGGAAAGGTTCGAGGCTATGTCCGTGAGGTGGGAGTGATGGCTCCCGCACAGCAGGTAATCTGCGGTTTCGACCTGGTACGTATTAACATGTTAGCGTGTATACATTACAGTACCAAGTCGTCCTATCGTTTATAAACTAGTTGTAGACATGTAATCGATGGTTTTTACTTGTCGTTTTGTTGCTTTAGTGCTTGTACGCGTTCGCTTGTGATGGTTGGGGAATACCACTATGTCACGCAGATTTTGGACCAGATTTGATTGCTATTAGCTAAGGCTTCAACGAAACCAGTGAAGTAGCGTTTGGTATTGTCTCTTAACATGGTGGGCTTGATAACGGGATGCTTTTCCCTGCACAGACATAGCGAGACAATTGGTTTTCTGGCCAGCTCTAGGCATTGCTTCTTGGTTTGCTGGCCCAAGTTATCCTTCTGCTTGTGCGTCCATAGTGCATGCAAGAAACATGAATGGCCAGGACCTGCTTGCATGGAAGCACAACCAGGTGAGTTCTTTTGTTTTCTCTATCATTGCCAATCATTGGAATTGCTTTATAGTGTGTTGGATGCATTGATAATGTAGCTCCTTGTGAACCCGTTATACGCTTGGTTTTGGGCCTTGGCACAAGCTTTATACTTGTTGTATAGCATGCTGTTGTGATTTTTAAGCTGGAAATGTGTCTGGGAATCCATGTGTGGCCATCTATGATGTTTTGTGCCATGTTGGAATTGAATGCCTATACGGTAGTGCTACCAAAACACCCCAAAATAACTGCATCCGTTATAACGGTCTGAGCTATTTTGGGCTGTATGCTTGCTAGCCTGTGCAGTTCTATGGCATGTCATGTTGTGAATGCATCTATGGCATGCTTGTGATTATCTTAAACTCCCCTCAAAGGGCCAGGGTCAGCAGATTTTGAGAAATGGTCCATATTGCATTATATATCTCTTGAACCCCATCTGCACCGTACCCCCTTGGGGGGGGTGCTATTTATAGCAGCTGTGGGGCATAGATATGTGACCAATGACATGACCCCAAAGTTATTTGATATAAAAGCATCCTTGGTTCCAAGGGTGGGCCAGAAAATGTTATTTGGCTAGATACTCTCATACTTACTAAGATGCCCATACTCAGTCCGTTCTGGCGGTTCCAGTTGACACAATTGAAGGGCTAGGGTACCTGCCAAAATTTTGACTGCAGATTTGGGTTCAGCTCGCCAAGTGCTATCAGTTTGTCCGTCAAACCGTTTCAAAATTCCGACCATTCAGGGAGCTAGCAGAAAATCCAAGTGTTTTGTTGTAAAAAACCCATACCGGCCCGGCACCCTACCTACCTACCCTTTAAGTTAACGGTTTTTGAGGCTCTGTAACTTCTAACCTAGAGACCCCCTGGGGTTGCGACCAGTGGCAAACATGCTTGTTTTCGCGAGATCTACTCGAATCCAGCATGATGTAAATTTTCTTGTTTTTTTCCACCCCCCCTGGAAAACACGGCATTATACGGTATAATACGGTATAATACGTCATTATGCGCTAAAACGTATTACGTATGAAAAATCATACGCTCAAAGCCAGCGTATTACGTATTATACCGTATTATACCGTATTATACGGCGTATGATTGCACTCTGCTGGTCGATGTCGCGGAGCTGGGCGGTGATGGCGTCGGAGGTGGAGGTGGTGGCGGTGGAGGAGGCGACGAGGGTGGAGGTGGCGGTGGAGAGGAGGGGAAGCTCGGCAGCCAGCGTGCTGCCCACGGCCGCCACATCTGCAGCAATGGAATGGATGGTATAAGCTATCTAGGTCCTAGTTACAGGGGTGTGGGCACCGCGGCCCGAATCGCTATGAATGCCATACTTGGTCATGCACACGTGGAGCCCCCACAGGCTTGGGGGTGGTCTCCTTCATCACTACTTGCCATCTATGCTTGCGCACCATCTGCCTCCATATTACAGACAAACCAGGAGGCTGCCCGGGGGTGAGCCCGTCACGTCTAGTGTAGCATGTGCATGTCCATGCCGAGTCTATCACGAAAAGTCCACTGCTGCTCATGTCCGGCCGCAACGAGGACCTTTACCTTGGCATGCCATATATCACCAGCACCATTAAGGGGACTCGGCGCGGCGAATATTTTCCGCGCCAAAAAAATTCCGCGGTACCCTCCGTACCATGAAAAGTGGGTGCACGGTGCGCGCACCCCTTGCGGAAGTGGCCATATGGCGACTGCTTTTAGACGAAACGTGACAAATCTGGCGCGCGGAAAGCAGAAAAAATGCTCGATTGTTGGAGAAAATAATTAGTTAATGATTCTACTCTATGGTGGGATGGTTGCGATCTATAATGTCGCGGGCTTTTTTTCTTTACCATCGGCAGGGGGGGTCCGGCCTGAATTTATGTCGGGATGAATAAAGTATAATGGATGCCTGCCGGTGTGATTGTCCATTGTTGCCAGTTTTGATGGTCGTAAGAAAAGCTAGTTTAATGATGTTTCTAAAGCCGTAAAAATTCCCGCTGCTATCTTTACCTTTCCCGTCATTTTGCGGTAAGATAACATTAGGCCTGCGCGATGCGCGCCCGACCTCTCCATGAAAGGGTGGCCTTTCTTGTGCGCCTGGGCACGAATAAATGCCCGCTATGGTACGTTCTTGTATTAAACGTCTTAAGCTAGCGTTTTCCTGCTTTCTTAGCTCGTTGAGCGTAAGCTTTTTGCCTTCTTTCCGGCCAGATGCTGCCAGGAAGTTGCGGGTCCTGGCGCTGCATCGCTGGATTCATGGATGGCTTTTAGCAAGTTCGTCTGTGATGTGGCTGGCTTGCTGAAGCGCGTGGCCCACAACCTGGCGGGAAGGTGTAATGCTTTTATTTCCATGCTTCTCTGAAATTTCTTTTGCTTTATAGACAGTTGTGTTCGAGGAAATTCACGCGGTCTTCCTAAGCAGCGGCATCATTTTCCCCAGACAGTGACGAGCTGGCACCTGTCTCCTAAAGAAAGTGGCTCGTGCTTGTTAGAAAGGAGGCAGTGTGCATTTTGCGGGACACAATGCTTTGGTGGCACATGCGTCAGGTAGGTTGTTCCAATGGTCTCTTCACCTTTCCCACTGAGTAAATGATAGCCTTTGTCATGCTAACCAGAGCAGCTAGCCACAGGTTGGCTGGATAAAAAGTCAGCTTATTTTCTCTTTATATACTGCGTGTGTGGTCCTCCACATGTCCGGCTTGTTGGGCATTTTGGAACAGGCCGGGTTTTTAATGTGTTGTTGGGTGGAACAACTTGGTTGTTGGCACAAAATCACACATTATTAGCCTGAGATAGGCATGACATATGCTGCTCAGGCGTGTCGTCCTACCAGCCTTGTTGTTAAGGGTAGACTCACAAGGCTGGCTGTGCCGATGGAGGGGTGGGGTGTATGACGCTCCGGACATCCTCCTCACACTCCGTGATCAAAGTGGGCATGTTTTGGGTGTCTAGGGTAGCAAAACAGATGTCATTTTGGCTCAGCACTAGCTCAATTCTCTTTTAGCGTCTACCCAGGTGGCATCACAGGAAAATCAATAACTTGAGCTACGCTTGTCAGAATGAGCTCAAACTTTGGGGTTGTGTTTCCCCCCACTCAGTGGAATTTCGCATGTATGGATGACCCCATTCGATGTGTTGATGATTTGATTTTTTTCTATTGGCTCAAAAAAGTACCCATTTTGCGGGGAAATTAATAACTCAAACAAATGTGATTATTTTGACCATGTGAGTAGCCCAGATTTATTAGAAGTGGGGGAACTTTGCAGGAATGTATGGGCAGGTCATTTGGATAAGTGGTTTGTCTTGGGCAAAATATCTCATAAATAGCGTCTTTTTCTATTTTTAGCTCGCCACCGGTGCGTGGTTGGGGGTAGTACCCCCAACAAGTGGTGGCATGAATGTCCAAACATCATATTTATGGTACTCAATCATCACTAGATGGTTCCCAAGTGCATTGGAACTGATATTCATTAAAGTTAGTTTTTCAGGCTTTTCGGGACGTGCGAGTCACAGCAGCGCTCGGCGCCTGCAGCTCGTAGGGCATCGACCTAGCTCGCACCAACCAGGTAGACACCTCACGTGGCCCCCCCGCGGGACTGCGACCAGCTCAGCCTGGCCGGCACCTCCTGACGTGCGCCGGGCCCCGTGACTATGTCAGTTAGACGCCGCAAGGCCCGCGCGCACCTTCAAAGAACAGCTAGTAGAGGACATGGGGGGCCTAGGCCTCTCCGTGATTTGGAATAAGATGATGGACAAGGCCAAGTGGGCCCAGGTCATAGAGCACAACGAGCCCCCCCCCGTGGGGAAGCGCCCGGCACGTGTGCGGCAAACCGACCCGCGGGAGGCATGCCAGACAGCGGCTCCCGGCCTAGGGTAGCGTGATGTTGTTTAGATAGATGTTGTAGTTAGTGATGTGGTTTAGATAGATGTTGTAGGTAGCTGATGTAGATAGATTAGACCGGTAGGACTGTTTGCACCCATCCATCCATCCATCGGGGTTAATGCTCCGTGACTCCCCGACGGGAGCACGAGTCTAATTAACCGGTGGCTCGAGGGTGACTCGTGACTCCCCTAAGGGTGAGGGTCCGGGCGCGAATTTTTTGGCGCCGAAAAAATTCGCGGTACCCGTCCGTACCGTGAAAAAGTGGTGCACGGTGCGCGCACCCCTACAGTATGGAGCTGGTGGTGTAGGACGGTATCACGGCCACCTTTGGGAAGGGCAGGATCCTTGGGCTGACACCTTGCGATCTGCTGTATCTACCTACATTAAAGATCATCGTGAAAAGTGTTTCGGTTACGATTCGGGCTGGTAATGCAGTAGCGTTAGCAAAGTGCCCATGGTGGCGACTGCAGTAATTGCGGGAGCATCCGAGCCTGCAAGTGTCAACATTGCCCACGTGCCCAAGGCTGCGCCCAATGCATGGCGTTCGGTGGGCACACGCATCAGGACGGTGGTGTCAGCATTTTACCCAAGTAACTTTGTAGGAGAATTCCAATATGTAGTATCCGTCCAAAGGAACCTCATAAATTCTCTGAACTAATTAAGGTGCTTTACCAGGAGTCCGATGTGGATGCTCTGACAAGCTGACATCCACGCTTACTAGTCCAGAATATCTTCTAGCTACGAAGTTGCTTGGTCCACCCAAATAATCATTAAAGGATGCATGCGTGTGGCGTCATGTCAAGTAATTCCGCTGATTGTGTGCCAGATTCCTGGCGGCAGTTCACGGGGTCTCCGCCCTCCAGGCTCCAAGCCGCCCCCCCGTTATGCAAACTTCAGCCGCTGTCGGTTATTCTGACTCAGAATAATCTGATCAAAATGTGTCCATGGCATTACACGTATTTCCGTGACAACACTATGCCTCCATAAAACGGTGGTCGCCTAGTGTCTGCCAGCGACCATAAAACCAACACGAATTTCAGGAGGCATCATGCTGCACGTCAGGCGCCGCGATAGCTGAACACAAGCCGCCTCTTGGTTTCTCTGCGAAGTAAATGATGGCAATCGCCCGCGCTCGCAGTCTGTAGGCGCTGTTTCTCGATGGAGCTTTTGGGACTCTTCAACGATGGGACCAAGTTTGTGGTACCGCGAGGGGCAACACGCGTTATAGGACGGAATGCTTCGTCCCAGCTATTTGATCTGAGCATTAGCCGCAACCAGTTAGTTGTGGCTGCGTCACCTGCCGACAAGAAACCTTCGCTGCAGGTGAAGAATATCGGCACAAACACCATGTGCATGATTAAGGCCGCGGACCCAGCCAATTTGATATTCATCGAGCCGTCAAGCTCCGTGCGTTTGCACGTAGGAGACAAGCTGTCATTGTCCATTGCGGACCCGGTGTTCCTAACCGTCTCTTGGGATGGAAGACGAGATCGGAAGAAGAAGATCGCGGAGACCGTTAGCAGGGCCGGCGGGCTTTTGCACGTGCCAGAGAACATTCACGCCTACAATTACCTCCCTCCCCCCAAGGGATTTGGAGAGGTCCAGTCGCTGGAATCTCACCTGCTCGCTATGGTGGAGCGTCTGTCCTCTGGGGACGCCGCGTATGACGTGAACAACGAAGCAGGTAAGTGCGACGCGCTCTGTGTGCCTACGCTTGCCGCCCTGCCTTTGCACCGCGTTTCCAACGTCCGGTGAAAGCTATGAGCTGACTCCTCTTCCTGTTTTCTGATTGGACGGCTCCTCCCTGCTGCAGACATGGGCATTCTGGAGGAAGGCGGTGAGTTTGCGCGGTTCGGGGAGCGGGGCTTTGGGTCGCTCATGAGCCAGCTGCCGGCCAGTCATTCGTCGGGGGAGGAGCGGGGCAGTGGTCCTGGCGCTGGCGCTGGCAGTGGGACCCGGCACGGCACGGATGCCAGTGGCAATGGCGCGGCGCGGGAGGAGGATACCAGGGGCCCATCACAAGAGGCGGTACCAGGCTGTCGTGCTGAGATGGACACCGGCCTGCCAGCTGGCGAGGATGCGGACCGTGCCAAGCGGAAACGCAAGCACGACCGTCTATTTTCGGAGCAGACCAAGAGCGAGGACTCCCAATCCTCGCGCCGAGTGTTTGCACCTGGCACGCAGCCGGCCAGGGAGGCCGTGGCCCTGTTATGATGGATCCATGGCAGCAAGGCTCGACCGGAAGGAGGTGACAGCTTCCCGTGGAGTGGGCACTTGTACAGTTGTAGCTGAGGTGGAGAGTGCAGTGGTCACCACAGCTTGTCTGTTATAGTAACCTTTTCAAGGCATATAGTGGCCTTCTTTTTCTCTAAATCCCCTTATTCTTTCTTTTTTAAAAGCGGAAGGTCCCTTAGTGTAGTCAAAAGTTCCCTGTCAGCGATCGTCCTCCACGGCCCACTTTTTGAGTTGGTATCAATTAGACAACCAGCGCAGGCCAGAAATTGGGAGAATTCATTATTGCCGGATTGGTATATCCATTATTGCCGGAGGTGTACCACCCTGCCTGTGCGTACTAGGCATATACTGAGTTTTGATATATATATGTAGATAGCTAGCTAGCTAGCTAGCTAGCTAGCTAGCTAGCTAGCTAGCTAGCTAGCTAGCTAGCTAGCTATGGTTTTGATACATTTAGATATGGTCAGCTTGACTAGAGAGTGTTTCCACACAGATGGGGGGTGCCTCTTCTTAATTTTACTTGGTAGTTTGCAGGATCCTGCGTTGGTCCTTTTTTGGGTCCCAAAAATTTTCCCTCTCTTTGGTACCCTAGCAATGCGTCCCTCTCATGGGGTCATCGCGTCATTCGGTTGGCGGAAGGCTTTTCCTTCAACCATTATTTAAGTGAGAAAACTATTCCTGGAAGATTTGTAGTTGTCTCGCTTCAATATTTGGGAGACCAGCATAGGCCTGATGACCTGACACCCCCTGTATATATTAAAAATATAATGACTAACAGCAGAGTGAAATCACTCAAACCAAAGCAAACGCCCAGCTATAAACCTATATACAGAGCCATGTCAAAGCTCTATACTACGATAAGACCAATGGAAACGCCTAACGGGAGGAACCTAATAGCCCTGCTGCACCGCAAAAGCAGCCCGCGTACGGCGGAGCATGATGTCAGCCTATATGGCGAATAAACGCGCCTCGACGCAACGCAGCCTGGCGGCTGCGCTCGGCAATGAAAATACGTGCCGCGGGCTTTTGGTTCCCGCCGCACATTTGAAAGTGCTGTCCTCCGGCTTTTTGCCTTTGCACCGTGTGCAGTTCTTGGACGTTTGGAATCATGGCATGGCTAACGTGATGACTGACTAGCTAGACCTTTTCAGTGGTTTTCCATTTGCGGGTATTTCCTCGTAAATGGTGGGAGAGCGATCGCAGCAATGGTGCTCACCACTAGACACTCCCGGCCAGTTAGGCTAGAAACACACGCCCTGATCAAGCATGCTGTTTCCGGCCCCACCGTCTAGGTCATCTAGTCGCTCCACACGTAAGCCAGCCATAATTTCAATGCACAAGGATACACATTTCCATCACCATTCATCTTCATCATCCTGAACGACTCGAAAACGCGGAAAAGATAACGGCAGGCTCGAGCTACCATGGTCCGGATTCTCCCGATTTCTGGCCTGCGCTGGTTGTCTCTTTGATACGTCTGCAGCTCAGGCTGCAGCTCCGCCATCAGGTCCGGCAGGCAGCGGTGACACTAGTCGTGCACTGGTGGTCGTCCAGCAACCTCCCGGGCTTAACGCCTCGCCATCTGCATCGCCTGACCCCAAGCGCACCCGCTCAGCCGACAAAACAGGAGGGTCCTCCCGCCCCTCAGAACCGAGCTTTCGGCAACTGCCTTTCATGGCCACTGATTACGACTGGACCAACCCGTCTCCGACCGATGCTATGAGATGCATCTTCTTCGGGGACTACGCTTCGCTTTACGACCTGTGCCTCCATCTCCACGAGAACAATCGCCTCATCCTCCCGGACGGCCGCCTCTGGCGACACCTCACCCTGCTGCCCGGGTGCAAGCGCCCCGAACTCCAGCACGCCATCCTCAACTCCCTTCTCAAGCGCTCCGACGGCGAGATCTGGGCTCCTTCCATCTCCGCCCCCACACTCCGTTCCATCCTGACGGAAGCCTTCCAGCAGCACGTGACCCCCCTTGCTGCCGACATTTCAGCAATCGGCGGCACGCTGACTGCTGAACTTCCTCACATTTCCACCGCCGCCGCCTCCACCTCCACCGCTGTTTCCGCCTTCACTGCCGACATCAAAGCCCAGCTCCTCGACCTCGACCAACGCCTTCAAGCCACCGCCACCGCCCTTGAGAGCTTGCATGACACCGCCGGCCTCACCGCCCAAGCGGTGCAGGAAATCGCTGCCCAGCCGGCACCTGCTGGCCCGGCCAGTGATGTTCCCTCCACCTGGGCGGACTTGCTTAAGCATCACACCACCTCCACCACCTCCACCATCGCGGCACAACTCAAGCAACAAGCCCTCGACCTTCGCGAGGCGGCCGAGCTCGACAAGCGCAGCCACAATGTCATCGTCAAGCACTTCGACCAGCCGGCAGGTGAGACCTCCACGAGTCTCCTTGAGGCAGTTAAGCGCGCCATTCTTGCCCCCATGTTACTCACTGGTGAGCTGGACATGTCGGTTGTCCGCCTCCCCCGCGCGCGGGGGAAGGCTGGCCCGGCACCCGTGCTCCTCACCTTTAAGTACATGACGGACAAGCTGGCGTTCCTTAAATGCCGCAAGAAGCTCTCGGAGACTCGCTTCACGCTGGACGACGACTTGACCTTGGCCCAGCAACAGCGGCGACGCGAGCTATGGCCGACCTACCTTCAGCTCCGGCAGCGTGCAGGGGGGAAGCCGGTATACTGGAGGGGGGCGGTCATCCACGTTGACCACAAGCCCTGGCAGGCCCCTCCTGCCACTCCAGGCTAGGGAATATACCAGTAGTGTAGATTAGATAGGCTTAGCCTTGCAAGTGGCCCACGCGCATGTGCGCCCATAATGGCCCCCATGGATGATGCTTTCAGTATCTAGCCGCGCCCAGCCTACAATGGGACCTCCCATGGATGATGCATTAAGAATTTAGCCATGCTCTGCCTATGCAGGGAGTTACTCTCTGCTGAGATGCCATGTGTACACCAGCTATAGCCTAGCCACATACCCTCCACCCCATATGTCATGCAGGCCTTCTAGGCCCTCTCCTCAAGCCCCCCCTGGATGCCTGTGCTTGTTAAGGAGGCATGAACCATCATGGCGGTGCAGGTGCACCTTGTGCACCCAGAGCAGGTGACAGTTGTACATCCTCCACCTGCAGGTTGTAGCCCTGATTGTATTACAAACCCATAGATGCCCCTTTCTCAGGGCTATGTGTTACATATGCTCCCAACGGAGCTATGATTTTAATTAATTAATTAATGATGTCAGCCATGGCCCGAGTCAGCGCCACCGACAAGCGCTGACGCCAATATGACGTCCAGGTCCGCGCCGACCATGGGGCCCGCTGGCCCTCCAGGTCCAGCCGGTCCTCCCGGAGCCGGCAACACTCCTTGAAGAAGGCGGAGGTCAGGGGCCCCATGGCCCCAAACTCCTCCAGGACAAAGGGCACCACACGATGGTGCCCGACGGCACCGTAGGCCAGGAGCTTGGCCCGCTCCGCCCGGTCCGCCGTGTAACCTGCCGTGAGGGAGGCCCCAGCCACGTGGCTAAGAGCCATGCAAGGGCCGCGCCACCGAAACGTCAATAAGCAGATGCCGGCCACCCCCCTCAAAGTCCAGCACCACGATGTCAGGCCGGTGGTTGGGGGAATAGAAGGCAGCGCCATCCGCATCCTCGGACCGGATGTTCGCGTGGGGGAAAACCGACCGAATCATGGCGAGCACCACCGTCAGGAGGACAGTGTGCAAATACAAATACCAATTCTGATTCTGTTGGCCCCCCATGCAGGCAAGGTAGTGAGTCCCCGTGGGATCCAGCGGCTGCCCACAGCTACCACAAGGCCGCCCGGCCGGAACAAGAGGCTGCGGGGCAAATAGCTGGTGCCGGAGCGCCACCGAGTAGTGGCTGGGAGCCAAGGCGAATGGGGGGCCATGGGAAGAGCACGAAGGTACGCCGAGCCCACACTCCGCAAGGAAAGCGAGAACAGCCACGCACGTCCCTGGGCGTTGAGGTCCGCAAAAAGAGCAATCCAATCAGCCGTGTGCAGAATACCCGCGTAGGTTTTCTGGTGTTTATCGATGACGCGAGCAGGGAATGCGGCGGGAGATTGAACGGAGGCGACCGAGGGAGTGCCGCGAGGGAGGTGGCGCTGTACCGCCTGAGCGGCACGGACGGGAGAACAGGCCTGCTGGATCTCAGCATAGGCCTCCTGGATGGCGGTGACGAAGGGCAAAGGGCTGCTGGGGTCCAGGAGGTCAGGCGCTGCCGTTGCCAAAAGGGGCAGGAGCCGGCAGCTTTCCGCCCACGACTGAGCGACGGAGCCCAAAAATGCTGCTGGGGCCAGCCGGGCGGCACGAGTCAGACCGCAGCCACCCATCCGTGCAGGCAGGGAGGCAATGCGAATAGCATGTGGCGGGAGGTCGGGGCCCGGGACCAGCTGCGCCAAGGCCGACTGGATGCGTTCGTCGTGGCCCTCGGCGGCCAGCCGGACCTGAGCCGGAAGAGCGCCCCGGAGCCAGTGAACGACGCGAGGGTGAGCGCAAAACCACAGAAGCAGACCCGTGGTCTGCGAATCATGAAGGCGCGCAATCAAGGGCAGTACCTCAGTGCGTGCCTCGAGGGCGGCCCGCAGAGCATCGATGACAAACGCGGGGTCGCCAACCGGAACGCCGAGGACATCCAACCCATGGAGGCGCTCGTCCCGGCCCAAGAGCTGGGGCGGAAAGCCGGAGCAATCACCTGGGGGCGAGTACACCGCGCACTTGGCCAGGGTCAACTGGAGGTGGATGTCGGCCACCGCGGTCTGCAGTGCCAGCAGAGCCGCGGTGGTGTCCGGCACAGGGCCCAGAAGGTAGATATCATCCAAGTAGGCCTGAATAGCGACCGCCGGGTGGGCAGCATGGACCGCTTGGAGGCAACCCTGGAGGGGGGCGGCAAAGTACAGGGGTCCCAGGGGGTCCCCTTGCTGGGTGCCCGACCGCGACAGCAGGCCGCCGCGAGTGCCGTCCTCCATGATGTGAACCAGTTGGCCGGGCTGGCCGTAGCACACGGCTGTCCAAGCGTACAAGTCCTCGAAGGACTCCATGACGGCCCCCTGTATATATATGCAGCACTTCATATGCAGCAGTGCTGCATGAACGTCGATCGCGTGTGTTGAAGTGTAAAAATTTGGGTAATTTAAAGAACTCATTGTCTACGTATGGATTGTCTACCTGTTGAGCATGACATAACTCACATATGATTTTCTTTTTCCCTTTGTAATATATACTCCTTGTACTTTTAGCCCCTTCGTGTATGTGTGTATATGCGTTTCCTCTTTTCCTTCTTAGTTTTGGTTGTTTGTGTTGGTCGTGGTGGTGGTGGTGGTGGTGGTGTGTGTGTGTGTGTGTGTGTGTGTGTGTGTGTGTGTGTGTGTGTGTGTATGTGTGTTTTCCCTATAAACCTTTCTTGTTACCCTCTGTCTCCCTCCATGCAGGTCTACCTAGAGATAGCCACGCGGCTCTCGCGGCCTTCGCATCTTTCCTCTCAGACAACTACCCTAGTCCTTCCACGGCGTTGGATCGCCATGCGTCCAGGCATAGTTGTCTCACTTCATATGAGATTGGTTGATATTCTGGTTATGAGGTGCCCATGCATTCTAGAGGTAGAAGATCTAGATATGCAGTGTTGGGGTTCAGCCGTGGTCAACCAAGGTCACCTTTTTCAGTGCAAGCTGAGTGACCAGTGGGTAACACTCTTACCTCACGTCCTTCCCTGTGGGTAGGCGACCATTCCAGGTATGAGGTGCTCATGCTCCGACCACGTCAGGCCAGCACTAGCATAGTTTGTTCTCGAACGGCGCACGTCAACCGCGGCAGTTTCCGCTCTGGCTGTCTCAATTAATTAATTAATTAATTAATTTTAATTAATTAGACTCGTGCTCCCGTTGGGGAGTCACGGAGCATTAACCCCGATGGATGGATGGATGGGTGCAAACAGTCCTACCGGTCTAATCTATCTACAACAGCTACCTACTACGTCTATCTAGAGCTATCAACATCAACTCTACCGGCCTAGGGGAGCTGTCTGGCGTGCCTCCCGCGGGTTTGCACACGCGGGCGCTTCCCCACGGGGGGGGGGGCTCGTTGTCCTCTATGACCTGGGCCCACTTGGCCTTGTCCATAATCTTTTTCCAAATCACGCTATCTCAATAGATCTGCTCATCAGGCCATTCCTGCCAAGGTACAGGGTAGTAGCGATTTTGATACTACGGACGCGCCGGGGGACGGGACGTTTCGACTGCCTCAGTGCCTATGCGTTTTTACATAGTCCCCATTTCGTTTTCAATGTTCCTTTTTCTTTTCATTCCTTTTTCCTCTCTTATGTTATCTATTTCTCTTCTATTTTCCCTCTGCTTTCTGTTCATGTTGCTTTTAGTTTTCTTTTTTTTTTTTATCATTCCTTCCTAGATAGTTGGCAATACGGCTGGTCTATGAGTTGCCCGTGCTAGCTGTCCCCCCCTCCCAGGGATCCCTAGACTAACCAAGGATAGGGCACCCCGGGCGGCGAAATTAGGCTTTGCTGGTGTTTGCCTTCACTTTTCCCACAACTCAGAAAGGCGTGAAACATAGTGGCACTTGGCGAAATGAAGAAGGGAAGCTTCTCCAGCGCGGGAAGTGGTGCCCGCAGCGGCAACTGGCAACTAAAGTAAGTAAGTACTTGCGTGTCATGCGCAAAGGCATGCCACGGAGTACTACATATGCTAATCTCATTAGAAAAATAATTACACAAATTAAGTTTAAACAAATATCGTCTGCATCATCCCCCAACCGTTAAGCACTAGATGGGGATGTAATCCTCATCCGAGCTGTCCTCTACTGTAATGGCAGACGAGGCGGTAGTGTAGCGGCTATCCTCAGGACCAATAACCTCCACCTGCGGACTTCTACCCTGGCTAGCAACGGGCCGCGGGGCCCGTGGGGAGAAAACAGGAGCATACCCCTCAGGAAGGTGCTTATCGCAGATGGCAGCCCATTTCTCCTTGTCAATCATGCGGGCGCGGAGTACGGATAGTCCCAGAAGCCCTGCATCTTCAAGCAGTTGTGTCACATAGGTCCGGGTCGCGCCGCGCCGGTGCCCGGCGCGCGCAAGTTTGCCAGGCAACTGGCAGGCCCCCCCAGACAGGGAGTACCCATTTCTGTGCCCATCTATGCTGTGTTGGTTAGTCACATCACGCCCTTGGGACAACGGGCATAGTGTACCATGTCTTTGCCGGGGTGTCATTGGACATGGTTTTCTTCCACCCCACTATACCCGTGATTTGCGCCCAGCTCAGCCTGGCCGGCAACCTCCTTACGTGGGCCGGGCCCAGCAATGCTCGCCGCCGCAAGGCCCGCACCTTCAAAGAACAGCTAGTCGCAGACATGGGGCGGTAATGTTGTTGTTGTTGTTGTTGTTGTTGTTGTTGTTGTTGTTGTTGTTGTTGTTGTTGTTGTTGTTGTTGTTGTTGTTGTTGTTGTTGTTGTTGTTGTTGTTGTTGTTGTTGTTGTTGTTGTTGTTGTTGTTGTTGTTGTTGTTGTTGTTGTTGTTGTTGTTGTTGTTGTTGTTGTTGTTGTTGTTGTTGTTGTTGTTGTTGTTGTTGTTGTTGTTGTTGTTGTTGTTGTTGTTGTTGTTGTTGTTGTTGTTGTTGTTGTTGTTGTTGTTGTTGTTGTTGTTGTTGTTGTTGTTGTTGTTGTTGTTGTTGTTGTTGTTGTTGTTGTTGTTGTTGTTGTTGTTGTTGTTGTTGTTGTTGTTGTTGTTGTTGTTGTTGTTGTTGTTGTTGTTGTTGTTGTTGTTGTTGTTGTTGTTGTTGTTGTTGTTGTTGTTGTTGTTGTTGTTGTTGTTGTTGTTGTTGTTGTTGTTGTTGTTGTTGTTGTTGTTGTTGTTGTTGTTGTTGTTGTTGTTGTTGTTGTTGTTGTTGTTGTTGTTGTTGTTGTTGTTGCAAGGGGTTTCCATGCACACCTCATTTTCATTTTCTTTTTCTTTTTTTCCTTTTTTACTTTATACTTGTTCTTCTTGTCTTTCCTATGTATGCCCATTCAACAGTTTTTTTTCATATGTCATACTTAGCTTGTTCTTCTTCTCATTTCATTGTTATCATTATATTTTATCACTTTATCCTCTATTTTAAATTTTTTAACTTCTTTCTTGCTTTCCTTTTTTTTCCTCTCCTTTACAACTTTTCTCTCTTTGTGCCTTTTAACTCCTCTTTATTCCTCTTACTGTATGTTTGTTCATCCTGTCTATTTTTTCACTGCCTACACATTTTCACCTTACACTTTTTTATTTGGAGTGAGCTGGGCAATGAGGCTTTCGACCCTGTTGGATATAGGAGACCCCTGGCCGGGCACCATGGGCGCTGAAAAATCGAACTCCTGACCCATATGTTCTCCAACATCGCCTGTGCCTCATCACATCCCAGCAATGACCTTCCGGCTTTATTCCATTTTTGTTATTGTTATTATTATTACTCTTTACTTTGTTTTTATTTGTATTTGTTCGTATTATTACCTTTTACATTTTCTTTTCTTTTTTCTTTTTTTTTTCTCTTTTTTCTTTTTCCCTTTCTTTGTAATGTATATACTCCTTACTTATACTTTTAGCCCCTTCGTGTATGTGTGTATGCGTTCCCTCTTGTCCTTATTAGTTTTGGTTGTTTGTGTTGGTCGTTGTGTGTGTGTGTGTGTGTGTGTGTGTGTGTGTGTGTGTGTGTGTGTGTGTGTGTGTGTTACTATGTGTGTATGTGTGTTTTCCCTATCAACCTTTCTTGTCTCCCTCCATATGCAGGTCTACCTACTAGAGATAGCCACGCGGCTCCGGCCCGCGGCCTTTGCGTCTTTCCTCTCAGACAACTACCCTAGTCCTTCCACGGCGTTGGATCGCCATGGTCCAGGCACAGTAGTTGTCTCACTTCATATAAACTATTTGCTATCCGATCACCATCTCGTTTTCACGGCCACGATCCGCGTATCACACAGAAAAGTATCTCATCGAGTCAGTACTCCGTGGCATGCCTTCAGTGCATGTTCACTCACGTACTAACGGTGTTTCCATCCACCTGTATGAGTTCGTATGCGGATAGCATTTCCACCTCCATTCATGCGTTCCCGCCATCATCTTCAGTGAACGACTTGACAAGCGGTTGAAGCCACCATGGTCCGGACTCTCCAGACTTCCGGCCTGCGCTAGTTGTCTTAATTTTAGTTGTCTAATGGATGGTCCGCGGCCGACGCCGACACCCCTGCCACTGATGCAGCGCAGCCGACCCCGCTGGGCTGCTGCGTGGCACGCAGCAGGCCCTCACCTCTGTTGTGCAAGGTGCTCAAGCTCAAGTCCATGCAATGATGGCTGCCGCAGCTGTGCTGCAACCCAAGCCACCTTGCTGTCCAGAATTAAAGGCGGCCATGGCCACCTCCCCCCCCAAGCGGGTCACGTTCGCGGACGTGGCGCGGCCGCGCGGGTAACAATTTGGATGCCCTTGCAGTTGTGTCACAAAATGTGGCTCAGCTCAGACAACGCAAGATCATCCTCAAGAACTTTGAGGTGGGAAGGCATGACACCGCACAAGCGCTTACCGAGGCCTTGTGGGGGCCCACGTTCCTGGGGGTGCTGCAGCTGCGCGCCATGCACCACGTGACCATTGACAGGGCCATTCGCCTGCCAGGCCCAGCTGGCCTGGTTCTGGTCACCATGGCCACGGTGAACGACCAGAAACGGCCGTCATTGGAGCCCGTCGCCTGCTCAAGGACACCCCCATCAGCATGGGCGAGGACTACACCCCGGCACAGCTGGCGGCGAGGAGCAAGTCACTGCTGGAATCACGAGCAGGTGGTGGTGGCACGAGCCGGGTACGTACCGGGTACGTACCGGGGGGAAAGCGTGTGCAGCTGCGACTGTCGCCGGATGGTCGTTTTGGTGCTTACCTGGGTGGTGTCCGTGTAGACACCGACAACGCGGAGACAGAGTCTCGTGACAAGCAGCTCTAAGGTAGAGTCTCGTCACAAGCGTGCTGCCTCTGGTGGCGGTGCCATGCAGTAGGTAGACAACTCTACTCGTCGGCTCCGAGCGCGACGCGGCTATTACAGGCTTAATTCGGGGCCGGACAGCCTCTAATTAAATTAATAGTTCCCCGTTCCACTACCATTCATCGACCTAGTCGACTGTCAGAGACACATTGTGGTGCCGGTATCTCGGGCTCGAACGACAGCTCTCAGCAGTAAGATAAGCAACACACCGGCAACGCATGCTAGATTTTCTACTACGCCTCTGCGTTGCACAATCATCCCCGAATACCCAGAGCAGGCGGCAGTCCTTCGCCTGCAGGACAAGCTCCATGCGTGAAAAGCCACTATTCCCCCATTTCCCTCCCCTCCGTTCCATCCCCACCCCCACCTTCCGCTGCATCCACCCCCATGATCAGTTCCCCCATCGTCCTTCTCCCCTGTTGGGCCAGCAGGCATCGATCCTTGGCCCTCGCGACTTTCAACGTACGTACAATGCTAGCAGATGGCGATCATATAATACTGCTACCGGGCGGAGGAGCTCGTTGCCTTTTGCATTTCACATCGTGTGTCTATTCTAGGCCGGTGCAGGAGCATCGTCGCACGGTGCCATCTCAGTCTGGCACGGTGCGCACTGATCGCCTGGCCGGCGGTTGGCGTTTTTACTTCAGGCAGTGGGACGCCAGGCCAAGGTGGTGTTGGCCTTTTGTGTTCGCCGCTGGCAGCTGCCAGCCTCAGCGCGCTTAAGTTTCTTACCCCACGCCTTTTGGTGGCACATTTCACCTCATGCAGTTGAGGGGCGGTCTAAGCACCACCTCACGGTGGGGGTGGGTTACGCACCCCATACTGTAGTGGTCTAACCCAATGATGCAGTTGGAATGCCAGAAGTTCTTCGAGGACTTGCATAACCTTGAGCGGGGCCACCCCGGCCCGCCACTTCTTGCATGGTTATTATGCTGCTCGACGCCAATGCCACGCTCCCCGTGGGCACTGCTGGCAGTTGCTTTGCGCCTGCCGGCACGGCTGCTAACGACAACACCTCCTTGTTTTCTGCCTTTTTGTGGGATTATTAGCGGGATGGTTGCTGTCAACTGCCACTTAATCCAACGTCCCTCACAGGACTTGGTCACTTTTCGGGGCCGGCTAACGACCGTCAGGCCTGTCTGGACTATGTGGTCGTACGGCAGCCCAGGTGCCACTTCGGTCCTGGATACTCGAGTGTTCGACCCATGCACCTATACAGTGTGCTCTGACCACCAGTTGGTGCGTGCCGACCATTCGGCTCCGCTTCCACGCCCCCAAGCGCGCCGCGCCCCATGCAGTGGCACGTCCTGACTGGTCTCGGCGCTACTGACGCCCGGTCCGAGGGGATCCTGCATGAGGACTGGACGGAGGCCGAGCACGAGCGGAACCGGTGCCGCCGGGCCGTACCTGGAGGCCCTGGACGCCCAGGCGGACGTCGCCGCGCTGGCCCAGCCGGGGTCAGTGCTCCCAATTAACGCTGCCATTTTTGCGGGCTTTGCGGCCCGCGCCCCGTTGCTGGCGGCCCGGCACCTGCCGTTCATGCCCCGCCGCCGCCCCGGCCCGCTCTACCGCCAGGACCCCAAGTTAGGTTAAATAGTGCCGGAACCTTTTGCCCACTGAGGCAAATCGGTCCGAACCTAACTCCCCAAGGTCTTGGGCGCCCGGCACCGCCTCAAGTGTAGTATAGCCGGGACCCGCTGCTGAAACCGGTGCTCACGGCCGCCCGCTAATTGTGGAGGCCTACGCACATGCTCAGGACGCAGAGGCGGCCCAGTGCATCGCAGATGCCAAGGCCTGCCAAGCTCGCAACCAGGGCAAGGACATGTGGTACCACCTCGACCGGCTCGGCGGCCGGCGGCAGCGCACCCCGCGGTGGAGCACACGGGGGACGGCACGGCGCCGGTCAGCCTTTACCGCTGGTTGGCCAGCCCACAATGCCGGTTTCCTTGACACTGAGGTGGGGCTCGCGCCGGCCCCTCCGCCGGCCCACCGCTTCAGTCACCCCGAGACGGCCGCCCGTCTCGGTGTTGGCCGGACCCCCCCCGCCGCCTGCGCCCCCCTCCTCAACCGCGGACTACCAAGTCCCCGCCTTGCAGGAGGGCTGCCTTGCCACCAGGCGGCGTCGTCCACCCCTTCACTTTGAGGGAATTGAACGGCACCCTTGCTCGCCTGCTGCGGTACGACGCGGCGGTCGGGGCCAACCACCTTTCGGCTGCATGAGCTGCTGAAGACCCCTGGCCCGGCGGTGAGGGAGCTTCTGCTGGCGTTCTGCAACCGTGTCCCGCTCTCTGATGAGCCTCCGCCTGCTGAGTGGCAGACGGCCATCCGGCCGCCGGAGTCATGCTGTACAAGAAGGGTTCTGCTGCGCTGACCCCGGTAACTATCGGGGTGTCTGCCTCCATGCAGAGCGCCGCGCTGAAGGTCTTCATGCGCATGATGCATGCTGCACAGGCTCCGCGCCGCACTGGGCCCACACCTGGGTGAGTATATATCAAGGCCTTTGACACGGTCCTATATAGTGGGAGGCTCTTTGGGCCATCCTAGCTCTGGATTGGGTATACCACCAGCGTTTATTGCTGCGCCGGCTTTCTAGCCATTCGTCGACTGTATGAGGGCTCACAGGCAGTATAGTGCGTACTGCGGAAGGCACCACCCCATGCACCATTCCCCCTTCGATCACCACGGGGTGTGCAGTCCTGTCCCCATATATCTGTTCATTATTGTCGTGGATCACATCATGCGTCGGGCACGTGCGCGCTTTACCGCTCTTATGTATATAAGGGGTTCAAGCCCGGCTTGGACATCCTTAACGAGCCGCGAACACGGCGGCGTTGTCCCCGGCTACCGCCTGTCCGACCTGATTTATGCGGATGACACCACCGGCCTGATCGCGCGCCCCGAGCACATTCAGACCTGGCTGGACTGTCTGGGCTTGGAGGCGAGGGCGGTGGGGTTGGAGATTAGTGTCAAAACTGAGGCGATGGTGATTGGGGCTTCCAGTCGCCCCGCGCCTCTGCTGCGGCTGCTAGACGGGACGGAGATCCCATTCCGTCATCGCTTCAAACTGCTGGGGAGTATGCTCCCCGAACCGCCGACGATGTGGACACCCGCATCGGCCTGGCCTGGGCTAGGCATCGTTCGCTCAAAACCTACTGGCATTCGAAGGCCCTCGGCGAGCACCGCGCAAGCGCATGCTCCTCAAGGTCCTGGTCCTCACGGTGCTCACCTACATATGGAGCCGAGGCATGGACGCTCACGGACACGCTGACCGCCAAACTAGACGGCACGGTAACCAGGATGCTCCGTCACGGGCCCTGAATGTAGGGTTTTCCACGCATAGATCTTTAGATACTTTGTATACCAGGGTGCCCATGCCTCGCATTTCGGACGAGATTAGACAGCGTAGGATAGCATTCGTAGTATGTATCTTGCTCGCACCAGCCAGGTAGACACCGACCTCGGTCTGGCCGGCCCCCAGCGGCTTGGCCAACCAGGGCGGCATATCTTGACCTGGCCTGGCCCCAAGGACATACCTAAGAAGGTAGGCAAACATGTCATGACCTAACCACAGCAGTTGCTGGCCGACCTACTAGTGGTCCCAGCCCCGTTTGAACATCGCATTCACTCCCTCTCTCTTGCTTGGACTGGCAGCTATGCAGAATTACAAGAAGAGGTGGAAGACGATTGTCCAGGCTCATACGCCAGCCCCTGTGGGCAAGCGCCCCCCACCCAAGAGGAAGGGGCGCTTCAAATGCTGAGAAGAATAGTTAGGCTGTTAGGGTGTTCTAGATTAGAGTAGCTTAGAGTTAGTTCGGTTTCGCGGCTTTGCCCACGTACCTCCATCCATCCAGCAAGGGAATTAATTAATTAATTAATTAGACTCGTGCTCCCGTTGGGGAGTCACGGAGCATTGACCCCGATGGATGGATGGGTGGGTGCAAACAATCCTACCGGTCTAAGCTATCTACATCTACCTACGGCATCTATCTAACAGCATTACTACCTATACAACATCTATCTATATAGCACTGGCGTGCCTCCCACGGGTTTGCACACGCGGGCGCTTCCCCACAGGCGGGGGCTCGTTGTCCTCTATGACTCTGGGCCCACTTGGCCTTAATTGTCCATCATCTTCTTCCAAATCACGGAGAGGCCTATAGGCCCCCCATGTCCTCTACTAGCTGTTCTTTGAAGGTGCGGGCCTTGCGGCGTCTAACATCACTGGGCCCGGCCCACGTCAGGAGGTGCCGGCCAGGCTGAGCTGGTCTCAGTCCTGCGGGGGGGGCCACGTGAGGTGTCTACCTGGTTGGTGCGAGCGAGGTGCCCTACTAGTAGCTGCAGGCGTCGCTGCTTAATGGTGCTGGTGATGTATGGCATGCCCTGGTACAGGTCCTCATTGCGGACATGAGCAGCATATCCTACTCTGAAAATGGAACGCAGCATGTTGGTGACCGCGCCGTCCAGCTTGCGGGCCAGCTCGGCGGTGAGGGTCCACGTCTCGGCCCCATACCGCGTGAGAACAGGAAGGACGAGGACCTTGAACAGGTCCTGTTTCTCGATCCTGCCGGCAGGGGCTTGCGCCACAGGGCCCGGTCCTGGCGTAAAGCGTGCCAGGCGAGGGAGATGCGATAGTCCACTATCAACCTCGCAGCTGGGGAGCAGGCTGCCCAGCAGCTTGACGCGGTCCCGATACAGGACTCGAGAGCCGTCGAGGAGATAGAGGGGTGGCGGTGAGTGGGTGAGCCCAACCGCCAGGGCCTCTGTCTTAATTCTTGCTGACCTCAAGCCCCACAGTCTGCACGGGCCTCGATATAGCCAGGCAGTCAAGCCATGTCTGCACGTGCCCAGTGTCCTCGAAGAGGGTGGTGTCGTCTGCGTAGATGATGTCTGCCAGCCGAATCTCCGTGTCCGCTCCGCCATGCCAGAATTTGTTAGCAACCTGCACCCCTGGTTCCCTACCCACGATGCGGGCAAATCGCTTGCGCGCCTGAATCATTACGTATTCGACCACAATAACTGTGAACATGCAGGTAGGGCGACAGCACGCAGCCCTGCCACACACCCTTCTGTAAAGGGCATGGTGGCGTGGTCCCGTAAGAAGTGCGCACCGAAGTGGTGGACCCTTCATACAGGTTGCGGATGACAGCAATCAGGGGGCGGGGGATCCGGAACAGCTCGAGGATGTCCCAAAGCGCATGCAGGCCAGAAAACCGAATCGAAGGCTTTGATGAAGTCGATCCACCAGCACAAGGTGCAAAGGGGACTCACCAGGCTGAAGGCGTTGCAGTTCCTCCATGCACCAGTCGGCGAGTAGCGAAGAGCGCCTGTACTGTGTTGCGACCTGAACGGAAGCCGTGCTGAGTCTCGCTGAGATGACCGTCCAGGCCGGGCCGTGCGCAGGCGGTTCAGGATGAGCCGCATAAGAAGCTTGAGGGGGGCACTTTGAATGCACACCCCTCTGTAGTTGCCGGGGTCAGCAGGCTACCCCTTGTTCTTGTACAGCATCGTGCGAAAACTGTGTTGCCAGGCCGCTGGAGGTGGTTGCGACGACAGCAGAAGGCGGTTGCAGATGTCCCGGAAGAGCAGCATAACACCTGTGTCCTCGAATTCGGCTGCAAGTTTTACAACTGCGGCAGGAATCTCGTCATGCAGAGCCGGTGGCTGCGTCATAACGCAGGCGCTGGACCGCCTTCGTGACCTCGCGAGAGCAAGGGAATATATGTGCCACATGATCAAAATTGACATGCTATGGCGGACGTTACCGACGATAACTACCACGTTTGGTCACCGAGTTAGGTCGGATTTGTCATGCACGATCGAATCGCCATTCCACGACGACGCAGGCGACCGAGCTACATGATCTCCCAACGGAGTCATGTTATAATTTAATTCAATTGAACTGATGGTCCAAGAGGATCAAAGCCCTGGGCGCTTTGCTGAGTAGAGTAGCTACTGAGGATTTTTGTAGCTTAGATTATTAGCTAGCTTAGAGTTAGCTTAGTTGGTTTTCGCGGCTTCGCTGTACCCCCACCCATCAATGGAATACGTGCTACATGATCTCCCAACGGAGTCATGTCATAATTTTATTTTTTTTAGTTGATGGTACTTATTACGAGACCGCCGCCCCAGCAACCCCAGCAACCCCAGCAACCCCAGCAACCCCAGCAACCCCAGCATAGGGGACTACAGCAGTAGTGTAGAATAGTGAGGCTTAGCTGGCGTGGCCATGCGTCCAGGAATAGTTGTTAATGTACATGTATTCTCCTCGACGCAACGTCACAAAGATGCTGCGCAAGGCCCTATCCCCTTTGGTTTGCACGTTAGTGTATGTGTGTGTGTTTTCCCTATCAACCTTTCTTGTCGGCCTTCTGTCTCCCTCCATGCAGGTCTTCCTAGAGATAGCCACGCGGCTCCCGCAGCCTTCGCGTCTTTCCTCTCAGACAACTACCCTAGTCCTTCCACGGCGTCGGATCACCATGCGTCCAGGCATAGTTGTCTCACTTCGTACAAATCCTCATTACTAATGTGCAAACCAAAGGGGATGTTAACCCGTATTTTTCTAATTAATTAATTAAACTCGTGCTCCCGTTGGGGAGTCACGGAGCACCGAAGTGCTTTTAATCCCTGTGTGTGCACTACAGGAGAAAGGGCAGAGACCCCCAGTCTCCTTCATGCCAAAGGCATGCCACAGCTGCAATCGGGCGCGGCTAGCTAAAAGGACAGGCTAACGATCCGGCAAACTGTGGGTGCAATAAGACCCATGTGAGCATATCATAGCAAGGAGCGTGGGCAAGTAATCTGAACATAGCCAGGGCGTAGCATGGCTGTACTAGGACTAGGCTAAGGCTATGGCTGGTTGTGTACCGTGCGTTGGCGGCACGTGACTAGGTGTGTTGGCACAGACAGCTAGGCAACAGTCTAGGCATGGCTGCCTTAGCGGCAGTGACGCCAATGGTTACAAGCTAGGGCTATTATTCTAGCCCGCTGGGGGCGTCCACATCTTGTGGTTGATCATCAGGTCCCCGCCCCTTTTTTAATTAGAACGCGATATATCGCGTTGTAAGCTTTTTTTAGAACGCGTATAGCACCTAAGGAATTTTTTTTTTCATGGTCATGTATATACTTTCCTGAAAGCCCATAAATCAAAGGATTTTTTGAGCTACTCAGACCTACCAAATTCCTATTCCATAGAGAGATACAGTGCTATGAATACAGGCCCCGGGTCTGACCATGACCGCGATTTCTTGACCCTATAGGTCACAAGTCATGTGCTTATTCACAAATGGTTCATGAAAAAAATCTGGCTTCTTGCACGAGCTATGGGCAACATATGCAGGCTCTGTGAAACAAAACTCAGGCCCATTGGGGCACTGGAGCTATTTTTCATTAGCATCACAATTACAACGCAGTACAACGCAGTGGGAAACATGAGAGCCCTTCACAACAATACGCAACGACAGGAGCCCCATAAACGGGGCCATAGTGAGCTTGGAGGGTCAAAACGTTGAAAATAGGCGTTGTATAAGTGATACAGCATCATACATGCATCAAACATCATGACTGGATGACCTAATATGACTGAATCAGGCAGCCATAGCCAAAGCATCATCCACTCTCACAACGTGTTGAGCACATGCCTCGTGGGAACGGAGGTGCTAGGTTTTCATTCCATAACGCCTGCAATACTGAAAGAAAGAGGCACGTGTAATGCAAGGCTTGGATAGGTTGAGTGATCCATGAGCTTACATGCAGGCAAAGATGACGCTGGAATGCATGCTAGCAAATGGTGGCAAGATGCTAACAACACATGATTATACACCATGATTGTGGGCACCTAGCTGATCTTCTTGCACAATCAATGCAGTATAAACCATCAACATCCAATCCTCACGATATATTCACGGCTTGACGACGTATACAGCACCTAAATACTGCACAACTGCAACCTGCTATGGCTGACATGCAAGCAACGTCGAGTAGGATGGCGGTCTTAGAGAGGCTGGGCAGACGTCGGTAAAAATAAGTGGAAAACTGGCAGAAACTAGGCAGAAAAACGATATACTTACGCCTGCAAGCACTATTGAGCCGGTGGCAGAGGCCATTTCCAGGAAAATACAGCATACCGTAGCAATAGCCACGGTCACGCCTTACGCTATTTGCAGGCACCATCATGCCCGGAGCTACCCAATAAAAGTCTGCACAAATCTCGGTTTAGCCGAGAGTCCGGGCGTTCGGAATGAATAAACATGTGTTAAGAAGTCGAAACACCATGGAAATACCAAGCATGGTGCCGCAGCAGACCCGAGTCTTGACGTAATAATATGTATGCCGGTTTCCAGGGTTTCCGCATGAAAGTTGGGTGAGAAACTGGAAAAAACTACGTTTTCTTTGCCCCAGTACCTCAACAAACTCGTAGAAACCTAATTATCAACCTTTGAACGCATCATCATGGTCGTGCTACCCAACAGCCACTGAAATTCGCGCGAAAACTGGCGAGATCTACCTGCCGCCATCGCCGTCGTCTTCACCTTCGTCCCGCAAAAATGCCTGATTTCAGTGGTACATATTTGTTTGCAGCTGTCACAAAAAAAATACCAAAAATACCAGGATTTTTTCTTGAATTCTATGAGATGTTTCTGACCTATTTTGAAAGTTTCAGACCAAAAATCGCATGTTTAATAGGTTTGCCACGTGTCAGATAACAACGCGATATGTACATACATCGCGTTCTAACCCTACAACGCGATGTATCGCGTTGTAAAAAAACACGGGTTAAGGGCCTTGCGCAGCATCTTGGTGACATTGCCGTTGAGTCATTGCTCCAGCTCCTGCGTCGTGCCGGATTATATCCCAGCTAGACTAGTTATCGTCATGGGGAGACGCCCACTATATCTTAACCCGTGTTTTTTTAATTAGAACGCGATATATCGCGTTGTAAGCTTTTTTTAGAACGCGTATAGCACCTAAGGAAAATTTTTTTTCATGGTCATGTATATACTTTCCTGAAAGCCCATAAATCAAAGGATTTTTTGAGCTACTCAGACCTACAAACTGCTTATTCATTAGAGAGATACACTGGTTTGAATACAGGGGGGTCTGACCATGACCGCGATTTCTTGACCCTAGGTCACAAGTCATGCGCTTATTCACAAATGGTTCATGAAAAAAATCTGGCTTCTTGCACGAGCTATGGGCAACATATGCAGGCTCTGTGAAACAAAACTCAGGCCCATTGGGCCACTGGAGCTATTTTTCATTAGCATCACAATTACAACGCAGTACAACGCAGTGGGAAACATGAGAGCCCTTGACAACATTACGCAACGACCCGAGCCCCATAAACGGGGCCATAGTGAGCTTGGAGGGTCAAAACGTTGAACATAGGCGTTGTATAAGTTATACAGCATCAAACATGCATCAAACATCATGACTGGATGACCTAATATGACTGAATCAGGCAGCCATAGCCAAAGCATCATCCACTCTCACAACGTGTTGAGCACATGCCTCGTGGGAATGGAGGTGCTGGGTTTTCATTCCATAACGCGTGCAATACTGAAAGAAAGAGGCACGTGTAATGCAAGGCTTGGATAGGTTGAGTGATCCATGAGCTTACATGCAGGCAAAGATGACGCTGGAATGCATGCTAGCAAATGGTGGCAAGATGCTAACAACACATGATTATACACCATGATTATGGGCACCCAGCTGATCTTCTTGCACAATCAACGCAGTATAAACCATCAACATCCAATCCTCACGATATATGCACGGCTTGACGACGTATACAGCACCTAAATACTGCACAACTGCAACCTGCTATGGCTGACATGCAAGCAACGTCGAGTAGGATGGCGGTCTTAGAGAGGCTGGGCAGAGGTCGGTAGAAATAAGTGGAAAACTGGCAGAAACTAGGTAGAAACACGATATACTTACGCCTGCAAGCACTATTGAGCCGGTGGCAGAGGCCATTTCCAGGAAAATACAGCATACCGTAGCAATAGCCACGGTCACGCCTTACGCTATTTGCAGGCACCATCATGCCCGGAGCTACCCAATAAAAGTCTGCACAAATCTCGGTTTAGCCGAGAGTCCGGGCGTTCGGAATGAATAAACATGTGTTAAGAAGTCGAAACACCATGGAAATACCAAGCATGGTGCCGCAGCAGACCCGAGTCTTGACGTAATAATATGTATGCCGGTTTCCAGGGTTTCCGCATGAAAGTTGGGTGAGAAACTGGAAAAAACTACGTTTTCTTTGCCCCAGTACCTCAACAAACTCGTAGAAACCTAATTATCAACCTTTGAACGCATCATCATGGTCGTGCTACCCAACAGCCACTGAAATTCGCGCGAAAACTGGCGAGATCTACCTGCCGCCATCGCCGTCGTCTTCAGCTTCGTCCCGCGAAAATGCCTGATTTCAGTGGTACATATTTGTTTGCAGCTGTCACAAAAAAAATACCAAAAATACCAGGATTTTTTCTTGAATTCTATGAGATGTTTCTGACCTGTCTTGAAAGTTTCAGACCAAAAATCGCATGTTTAATAGGTTTGCCACGTGTCAGATTACAACGCGATACATCGCGTTCTAACCCTACAACGCGATGTATCGCGTTGTAAAAAAACACGGGTTAAACTGGGGAATTCAGTGCTCCGTGGTCCCCCATGCAACGGGGACACGAGACTAATGAATTAATTAAGACGAATGAATTAATTAATCACTTGGAAGCCGTACATTTCCTCAGCAATAGAATACTCATGTGTGTGATCCACAATAAACGGCTGTTCACCGAATCATTCATGTCCGGTTCCGTTGGTTTGCTTCCACAGTAGCCGTTTCTCGAGTGCACGGACGTGACATAGGTTTATAGGAGCCGCATTGGCACGGATGGATGACAGGAAAAGGAAGGACAGATCGAGTAGGAGGATGGGTGCGGAACATATGTTGGTGACCCTAGAATGGCCCATTTTACATGAATCTCAAAGCTGCTGTGAACATACACAGTCATATTGGCGACAATGTCCTCGCAAACAATCGAATTGCAGCGCACGCCTGGTTTCGCTACGACAACGACTACTACTGACTACCTACTACCTGGATGGCATACTCTGCGCACACTGCTTTGCGTGCATGGCAGCAGTGAGTGACCATTGCTGGCTGTTAATTTCCACAGCCGCCAAAGCATACACTGGAGTTTACATGCCCCTTCCAGCGGGGCCGGTATCATAGCCTGCATTCGCAGCTGAGGAAGAACAGCCGGGCGGCCCGGGCAGCTGCAGCAGGAACAATGATTGGACTTGAAACATCAAGCCTTGGTAATCTATGCACAAAACAACGGAAAACTGGTAGGCACCTGGGCTACCACTTGGTACAAACCGGTACACATATCCTGCACTTGTGCACTCATTAATCTTAAACAGTCGAGGCCCTCTCGAGCTCTCCTCCTTGCCAAGTTACTCAACCTTATAATGTTGGTTCGCTCACTCCCTCTCGCCAACGGTGGAGGTGCTCTCCGCCCCCGAGTCCTCCTCTGGCTCCTCACCCTCAACCACCCCCCTCTTCTGCTGGTGCCGTAACATCCACCGCCCCCACTGGTCCAACGCACACGCCATGGTCATCAGCCGCCAGCGCATGTCCGCCACCATCATCAGCGGCTGTTGCTCCCAGCTGTCCGATGCCACGCTTCCTTCCGCCGCAACGCTGCCGTCGCAGGAGTCCCCCTCGCCCCAGTCACTGGCACAATCCATGCTGGTGCGATGCGGCACATCATCGGTGTACGGCGGCGTGCCCCACCGAGCTGACCACCCCCCGGGCATATCCTCGATGCTTGTCCGGTAACAACCCTTCTCATCGTCGTATCGATGCTCGAGCTCTGCCCCTTCCATGTCATCACTGTCTGGGTGACGCTCCGGCAACCGCAGCATACTTGCGCGCGCATGCTCCCCCCCTGCCTCCATCGCCTCCTCTCCTGCGTTTCCTGCGCCATCCACATCCTCTTGCTCCCCTCCTCTCCCGGCTTGATATCCCCCCTCGCCCTCCCCCCTGTGTGGCAGCGCACCGCCTCCCTCATGGTCGACTTGGCACGCACGTTCAGCACCACCCTCCGGGACATGTCGCGTGCTTGGTGCCCCTTCCTGCCCACGATTCACATCGGCATTGAGCGAAACAAACAGAGTATGCGCTGAACCACCAAACGGAGCCATTGTCGTCTGCACGGGTGCCCGATCCCGCTCCCCCCCCAGTCCATCGTCCAGGGACAAGCTGCCGTTGTGGTAGCCCTCGAGCCACGTGGCCCAGGAGCGGGCCAAACATGACGTGCGGCAGAAGGAGGCGGCGCGCGCGATGTCGGCCGCCTGTGCTCCCCGCCACCCACAAAAGACGGCGCGCCGCACCTGGGCCTCATGGAAGTGCCACATGGCGTCCAGGGTGGCCCTGCGCTGCCGCCTAGTTGGACGGACATGGGTGCCAATGGGGAACGAGCATGCAGGGGTTATTGCAGGGCGGGGGGGGGGGGGGAAATGTTGTTTCGCTCAATTAGGTGTTGTGGTAGAAAATGAATGGAGTTGCAGCAAGTGGACAGCCACACATTCGTGTCCTTATTGTTCTACAAGTGGTTGCCTTACGGAGCTGTGGCAGGAGGAGCAGGAGGAGCAGGAGGAGCAGGAGGAGCAGGAGGAGCAGGAGGAGCAGGAGGAGCAGGAGGAGCAGGAGGAGCAGGAGGAGCAGGAGGAGCAGGAGGAGCAGGAGGAGCAGGAGGAGCAGGAGGAGCAGGAGGAGCAGGAGGAGCAGGAGGAGCAGGAGGAGCAGGAGGAGCAGGAGGAGCAGGAGGAGCAGGAGGAGCGGGAGGAGCATGAGGAGCAGGAGGAGCATGAGGAGCATGAGGAGCATGAGGAGCAGGAGGAGCATGAGGAGCAGGAGGAGCAGGAGGAGCATGGTTGCCAACGGGGTGGCCATATTACGGAGCTGTGGCATGAGGAGCATGAGGGGCATGAGGAGCATGAGGAGCATGAGGAGCATGAGGAGCATGAGGAGCATGAGGAGCATGAGGAGCATGAGGAGCATGAGGAGCATGAGGAGCATGAGGAGCATGAGGAGCATGAGGAGCATGAGGAGCATGAGGAGCATGAGGAGCATGAGGAGCATGAGGAGCATGAGGAGCATGAGGAGCATGAGGAGCATGAGGAGCATGAGGAGCATGAGGAGCATGAGGAGCATGAGGAGCATGAGGAGCATGAGGAGCATGAGGAGCATGAGGAGCATGAGGAGCATGAGGAGCATGAGGAGCATGAGGAGCATGAGGAGCATGAGGAGCATGAGGAGCATGAGGAGCATGAGGAGCATGAGGAGCATGAGGAGCATGAGGAGCATGAGGAGCATGAGGAGCATGAGGAGCATGAGGAGCATGAGGAGCATGAGGAGCATGAGGAGCATGAGGAGCATGAGGAGCATGAGGAGCATGAGGAGCATGAGGAGCATGAGGAGCATGAGGAGCATGAGGAGCATGAGGAGCATGAGGAGCATGAGGAGCATGAGGAGCATGAGGAGCATGAGGAGCATGAGGAGCATGAGGAGCATGAGGAGCATGAGGAGCATGAGGAGCATGAGGAGCATGAGGAGCATGAGGAGCATGAGGAGCATGAGGAGCATGAGGAGCATGAGGAGCATGAGGAGCATGAGGAGCATGAGGAGCATGAGGAGCATGAGGAGCATGAGGAGCATGAGGAGCATGAGGAGCATGAGGAGCATGAGGAGCATGAGGAGCATGAGGAGCATGAGGAGCATGAGGAGCATGAGGAGCATGAGGAGCATGAGGAGCATGAGGAGCATGAGGAGCATGAGGAGCATGAGGAGCATGAGGAGCATGAGGAGCATGAGGAGCATGAGGAGCATGAGGAGCATGAGGAGCATGAGGAGCATGAGGAGCATGAGGAGCATGAGGAGCATGAGGAGCATGAGGAGCATGAGGAGCATGAGGAGCATGAGGAGCATGAGGAGCATGAGGAGCATGAGGAGCATGAGGAGCATGAGGAGCATGAGGAGCATGAGGAGCATGAGGAGCATGAGGAGCATGAGGAGCATGAGGAGCATGAGGAGCATGAGGAGCATGAGGAGCATGAGGAGCATGAGGAGCATGAGGAGCATGAGGAGCATGAGGAGCATGAGGAGCATGAGGAGCATGAGGAGCATGAGGAGCATGAGGAGCATGAGGAGCATGAGGAGCATGAGGAGCATGAGGAGCATGAGGAGCATGAGGAGCATGAGGAGCATGAGGAGCATGAGGAGCATGAGGAGCATGAGGAGCATGAGGAGCATGAGGAGCATGAGGAGCATGAGGAGCATGAGGAGCATGAGGAGCATGAGGAGCATGAGGAGCATGAGGAGCATGAGGAGCATGAGGAGCATGAGGAGCATGAGGAGCATGAGGAGCATGAGGAGCATGAGGAGCATGAGGAGCATGAGGAGCATGAGGAGCATGAGGAGCATGAGGAGCATGAGGAGCATGAGGAGCATGAGGAGCATGAGGAGCATGAGGAGCATGAGGAGCATGAGGAGCATGAGGAGCATGAGGAGCATGAGGAGCATGAGGAGCATGAGGAGCATGAGGAGCATGAGGAGCATGAGGAGCATGAGGAGCATGAGGAGCATGAGGAGCATGAGGAGCATGAGGAGCATGAGGAGCATGAGGAGCATGAGGAGCATGAGGAGCATGAGGAGCATGAGGAGCATGAGGAGCATGAGGAGCATGAGGAGCATGAGGAGCATGAGGAGCATGAGGAGCATGAGGAGCATGAGGAGCAGGAGGAGCAGGAGGAGCAGGAGGAGCAGGAGGAGCAGGAGGAGCAGGAGGAGCAGGAGGAGCAGGAGGAGCAGGAGGAGCAGGAGGAGCAGGAGGAGCAGGAGGAGCAGGAGGAGCAGGAGGAGCAGGAGGAGCAGGAGGAGCAGGAGGAGCAGGAGGAGCAGGAGGAGCAGGAGGAGCATGAGGAGCATGAGGAGCATGAGGAGCATGAGGAGCATGAGGAGCATGAGGAGCATGAGGAGCATGAGGAGCATGAGGAGCATGAGGAGCATGAGGAGCATGAGGAGCATGAGGAGCATGAGGAGCATGAGGAGCATGAGGAGCATGAGGAGCATGAGGAGCATGAGGAGCATGAGGAGCATGAGGAGCATGAGGAGCATGAGGAGCATGAGGAGCATGAGGAGCATGAGGAGCATGAGGAGCATGAGGAGCATGAGGAGCATGAGGAGCATGAGGAGCATGAGGAGCATGAGGAGCATGAGGAGCATGAGGAGCATGAGGAGCATGAGGAGCATGAGGAGCATGAGGAGCATGAGGAGCATGAGGAGCATGAGGAGCATGAGGAGCATGAGGAGCATGAGGAGCATGAGGAGCATGAGGAGCATGAGGAGCATGAGGAGCATGAGGAGCATGAGGAGCATGAGGAGCATGAGGAGCATGAGGAGCATGAGGAGCATGAGGAGCATGAGGAGCATGAGGAGCATGAGGAGCATGAGGAGCATGAGGAGCATGAGGAGCATGAGGAGCATGAGGAGCATGAGGAGCATGAGGAGCATGAGGAGCATGAGGAGCATGAGGAGCATGAGGAGCATGAGGAGCATGAGGAGCATGAGGAGCATGAGGAGCATGAGGAGCAGGAGGAGCAGGAGGAGCATGAGGAGCAGGAGGAGCATGAGGAGCATGAGGAGCATGAGGAGCATGAGGAGCATGAGGAGCATGAGGAGCATGAGGAGCATGAGGAGCATGAGGAGCATGAGGAGCATGAGGAGCATGAGGAGCATGAGGAGCATGAGGAGCATGAGGAGCATGAGGAGCATGAGGAGCATGAGGAGCATGAGGAGCATGAGGAGCATGAGGAGCATGAGGAGCATGAGGAGCATGAGGAGCATGAGGAGCATGAGGAGCATGAGGAGCATGAGGAGCATGAGGAGCATGAGGAGCATGAGGAGCATGAGGAGCATGAGGAGCATGAGGAGCATGAGGAGCATGAGGAGCATGAGGAGCATGAGGAGCATGAGGAGCATGAGGAGCATGAGGAGCATGAGGAGCATGAGGAGCATGAGGAGCATGAGGAGCATGAGGAGCATGAGGAGCATGAGGAGCATGAGGAGCATGAGGAGCATGAGGAGCATGAGGAGCATGAGGAGCATGAGGAGCATGAGGAGCATGAGGAGCATGAGGAGCATGAGGAGCATGAGGAGCATGAGGAGCATGAGGAGCATGAGGAGCATGAGGAGCATGAGGAGCATGAGGAGCATGAGGAGCATGAGGAGCATGAGGAGCATGAGGAGCATGAGGAGCATGAGGAGCATGAGGAGCATGAGGAGCATGAGGAGCATGAGGAGCATGAGGAGCATGAGGAGCATGAGGAGCATGAGGAGCATGAGGAGCATGAGGAGCATGAGGAGCATGAGGAGCATGAGGAGCATGAGGAGCATGAGGAGCATGAGGAGCATGAGGAGCATGAGGAGCATGAGGAGCATGAGGAGCATGAGGAGCATGAGGAGCATGAGGAGCATGAGGAGCATGAGGAGCATGAGGAGCATGAGGAGCATGAGGAGCATGAGGAGCATGAGGAGCATGAGGAGCATGAGGAGCATGAGGAGCATGAGGAGCATGAGGAGCATGAGGAGCATGAGGAGCATGAGGAGCATGAGGAGCATGAGGAGCATGAGGAGCATGAGGAGCATGAGGAGCATGAGGAGCATGAGGAGCATGAGGAGCATGAGGAGCATGAGGAGCATGAGGAGCATGAGGAGCATGAGGAGCATGAGGAGCATGAGGAGCATGAGGAGCATGAGGAGCATGAGGAGCATGAGGAGCATGAGGAGCATGAGGAGCATGAGGAGCATGAGGAGCATGAGGAGCATGAGGAGCATGAGGAGCATGAGGAGCATGAGGAGCATGAGGAGCATGAGGAGCATGAGGAGCATGAGGAGCATGAGGAGCATGAGGAGCATGAGGAGCATGAGGAGCATGAGGAGCATGAGGAGCATGAGGAGCATGAGGAGCATGAGGAGCATGAGGAGCATGAGGAGCATGAGGAGCATGAGGAGCATGAGGAGCATGAGGAGCATGAGGAGCATGAGGAGCATGAGGAGCATGAGGAGCATGAGGAGCATGAGGAGCATGAGGAGCATGAGGAGCATGAGGAGCATGAGGAGCATGAGGAGCATGAGGAGCATGAGGAGCATGAGGAGCATGAGGAGCATGAGGAGCATGAGGAGCATGAGGAGCATGAGGAGCATGAGGAGCATGAGGAGCATGAGGAGCATGAGGAGCATGAGGAGCATGAGGAGCATGAGGAGCATGAGGAGCATGAGGAGCATGAGGAGCATGAGGAGCATGAGGAGCATGAGGAGCATGAGGAGCATGAGGAGCATGAGGAGCATGAGGAGCATGAGGAGCATGAGGAGCATGAGGAGCATGAGGAGCATGAGGAGCATGAGGAGCATGAGGAGCATGAGGAGCATGAGGAGCATGAGGAGCATGAGGAGCATGAGGAGCATGAGGAGCATGAGGAGCATGAGGAGCATGAGGAGCATGAGGAGCATGAGGAGCATGAGGAGCATGAGGAGCATGAGGAGCATGAGGAGCATGAGGAGCATGAGGAGCATGAGGAGCATGAGGAGCATGAGGAGCATGAGGAGCATGAGGAGCATGAGGAGCATGAGGAGCATGAGGAGCATGAGGAGCATGAGGAGCATGAGGAGCATGAGGAGCATGAGGAGCATGAGGAGCATGAGGAGCATGAGGAGCATGAGGAGCATGAGGAGCATGAGGAGCATGAGGAGCATGAGGAGCATGAGGAGCATGAGGAGCATGAGGAGCATGAGGAGCATGAGGAGCATGAGGAGCATGAGGAGCATGAGGAGCATGAGGAGCATGAGGAGCATGAGGAGCATGAGGAGCATGAGGAGCATGAGGAGCATGAGGAGCATGAGGAGCATGAGGAGCATGAGGAGCATGAGGAGCATGAGGAGCATGAGGAGCATGAGGAGCATGAGGAGCATGAGGAGCATGAGGAGCATGAGGAGCATGAGGAGCATGAGGAGCATGAGGAGCATGAGGAGCATGAGGAGCATGAGGAGCATGAGGAGCATGAGGAGCATGAGGAGCATGAGGAGCATGAGGAGCATGAGGAGCATGAGGAGCATGAGGAGCATGAGGAGCATGAGGAGCATGAGGAGCATGAGGAGCATGAGGAGCATGAGGAGCATGAGGAGCATGAGGAGCATGAGGAGCATGAGGAGCATGAGGAGCATGAGGAGCATGAGGAGCATGAGGAGCATGAGGAGCATGAGGAGCATGAGGAGCATGAGGAGCATGAGGAGCATGAGGAGCATGAGGAGCATGAGGAGCATGAGGAGCATGAGGAGCATGAGGAGCATGAGGAGCATGAGGAGCATGAGGAGCATGAGGAGCATGAGGAGCATGAGGAGCATGAGGAGCATGAGGAGCATGAGGAGCATGAGGAGCATGAGGAGCATGAGGAGCATGAGGAGCATGAGGAGCATGAGGAGCATGAGGAGCATGAGGAGCATGAGGAGCATGAGGAGCATGAGGAGCATGAGGAGCATGAGGAGCATGAGGAGCATGAGGAGCATGAGGAGCATGAGGAGCATGAGGAGCATGAGGAGCATGAGGAGCATGAGGAGCATGAGGAGCATGAGGAGCATGAGGAGCATGAGGAGCATGAGGAGCATGAGGAGCATGAGGAGCATGAGGAGCATGAGGAGCATGAGGAGCATGAGGAGCATGAGGAGCATGAGGAGCATGAGGAGCATGAGGAGCATGAGGAGCATGAGGAGCATGAGGAGCATGAGGAGCATGAGGAGCATGAGGAGCATGAGGAGCATGAGGAGCATGAGGAGCATGAGGAGCATGAGGAGCATGAGGAGCATGAGGAGCATGAGGAGCATGAGGAGCATGAGGAGCATGAGGAGCATGAGGAGCATGAGGAGCATGAGGAGCATGAGGAGCATGAGGAGCATGAGGAGCATGAGGAGCATGAGGAGCATGAGGAGCATGAGGAGCATGAGGAGCATGAGGAGCATGAGGAGCATGAGGAGCATGAGGAGCATGAGGAGCATGAGGAGCATGAGGAGCATGAGGAGCATGAGGAGCATGAGGAGCATGAGGAGCATGAGGAGCATGAGGAGCATGAGGAGCATGAGGAGCATGAGGAGCATGAGGAGCATGAGGAGCATGAGGAGCATGAGGAGCATGAGGAGCATGAGGAGCATGAGGAGCATGAGGAGCATGAGGAGCATGAGGAGCATGAGGAGCATGAGGAGCATGAGGAGCATGAGGAGCATGAGGAGCATGAGGAGCATGAGGAGCATGAGGAGCATGAGGAGCATGAGGAGCATGAGGAGCATGAGGAGCATGAGGAGCATGAGGAGCATGAGGAGCATGAGGAGCATGAGGAGCATGAGGAGCATGAGGAGCATGAGGAGCATGAGGAGCATGAGGAGCATGAGGAGCATGAGGAGCATGAGGAGCATGAGGAGCATGAGGAGCATGAGGAGCATGAGGAGCATGAGGAGCATGAGGAGCATGAGGAGCATGAGGAGCATGAGGAGCATGAGGAGCATGAGGAGCATGAGGAGCATGAGGAGCATGAGGAGCATGAGGAGCATGAGGAGCATGAGGAGCATGAGGAGCATGAGGAGCATGAGGAGCATGAGGAGCATGAGGAGCATGAGGAGCATGAGGAGCATGAGGAGCATGAGGAGCATGAGGAGCATGAGGAGCATGAGGAGCATGAGGAGCATGAGGAGCATGAGGAGCATGAGGAGCATGAGGAGCATGAGGAGCATGAGGAGCATGAGGAGCATGAGGAGCATGAGGAGCATGAGGAGCATGAGGAGCATGAGGAGCATGAGGAGCATGAGGAGCATGAGGAGCATGAGGAGCATGAGGAGCATGAGGAGCATGAGGAGCATGAGGAGCATGAGGAGCATGAGGAGCATGAGGAGCATGAGGAGCATGAGGAGCATGAGGAGCATGAGGAGCATGAGGAGCATGAGGAGCATGAGGAGCATGAGGAGCATGAGGAGCATGAGGAGCATGAGGAGCATGAGGAGCATGAGGAGCATGAGGAGCATGAGGAGCATGAGGAGCATGAGGAGCATGAGGAGCATGAGGAGCATGAGGAGCATGAGGAGCATGAGGAGCATGAGGAGCATGAGGAGCATGAGGAGCATGAGGAGCATGAGGAGCATGAGGAGCATGAGGAGCATGAGGAGCATGAGGAGCATGAGGAGCATGAGGAGCATGAGGAGCATGAGGAGCATGAGGAGCATGAGGAGCATGAGGAGCATGAGGAGCATGAGGAGCATGAGGAGCATGAGGAGCATGAGGAGCATGAGGAGCATGAGGAGCATGAGGAGCATGAGGAGCATGAGGAGCATGAGGAGCATGAGGAGCATGAGGAGCATGAGGAGCATGAGGAGCATGAGGAGCATGAGGAGCATGAGGAGCATGAGGAGCATGAGGAGCATGAGGAGCATGAGGAGCATGAGGAGCATGAGGAGCATGAGGAGCATGAGGAGCATGAGGAGCATGAGGAGCATGAGGAGCATGAGGAGCATGAGGAGCATGAGGAGCATGAGGAGCATGAGGAGCATGAGGAGCATGAGGAGCATGAGGAGCAGGAGGAGCAGGAGGAGCATGAGGAGCAGGAGGAGCAGGAGGAGCATGAGGAGCAGGAGGAGCATGAGGAGCAGGAGGAGCACGAGGAGCATGGTGGCCAACGGGGTGGCCATTGCCTTTGCTACTTGCTGCTGCCCAGTTGCATGCACAGCTGGCAGCCAAGCAAGCACACGGACCTGCCAGGGCCCCACTACCACGGGAAGGTGAAATGGGCAGCTGTGTCCAAGGGTCAGCGTTCCCTCTTGTTTGTGTAATAATGTTGTCGGGTAGTTGCGGGATAAAATTGTAAGGAAAGAGGCCGGTGGCTCGCTGTAAGTTTTGGAGGACATGAACAAAACAACCACATGTGCCATCAGTTCCAGGCGAACAATAAAACGTGGGCGGCAACCATCACCTCAGAAACCACAATGTCAAAACACCAGCCTGCAAAATCATCTAGCAGGTATCAATGAGACGACCAGCGCAGGCCAGAAATCTGGAGAATCCGGACCATGGTAGCTCGAGCCTGCCGTTGTCTTATCCGCGTTTTCGAGTCGTTCACGAAGATGGAATGAATGGAGACGGAAATTTGTAGCCTTGTTCATCTAGCAGGTATGGCTATCACGTACCATGGCAAACAAATAGTGGCCCCACGACAGCCATTGTCCCGAATGGTCTGGGTTCGATGAAGGGAGCGCTAAGCAACTCCAAACCATGTGTTTAACAAGAGTATTCACAGCCATCATTCATGTGGGCGCGTGCGAGCCAAGGGGCCCGGCAAGTCTGGCAGCGCGTGTGGCAGCAGGAAGGCAAGGGAACCATCCGCCCCTGCCTCACCGCCTGACCGGCATGGATACCCAGGACGAGGTCACCGCGTGTCTAGAATGATAGAAGGCATGCAAGCTGTTAGGTAGAAATGAAAGAAGGTAAGTACTTCTCATCCATCGACTGCCCGAATCGCCCTCCTCAGTCGCACAATTAGCCCCCCTTACCCCCCCCAACTTGCCACCCATGCTCCCTCACCTCCCCCGACTAGCCAACCATCGCCCCCCTCACCTCTCGGCGGCCACGTCGCGCCACGCCACCAGCAGCCGCACGCGGACGAGGGAGCGGAACAAGCGTGCGGCCTTGCGCCGGCGCTCACGATAGTACCAGACGCCCGCCCACGCCAGCAGGAGCCGCCGCTGCTGGCACTCGCGTAGGTACCGCGCCGCCTCTCCCTGCACGTGGCGTTTGGCAGCTCGGCGCTGCACGTAGCCCTCCCATGCGGCGTAGCAGCGCAGCAGGAGGTGGCGGCGGCAGAGGGCGTCCGCTTGGCGACGCAGGGAGGGGGCATGTGCCGCTGGGGTGGATGCGTGCGCCCCGATGGTTGATGCATGCGGGGACTTTCGGGATGTGGATAATGATGGAGGTGCGGTGAGGGATGGTGACACCGGCATGGAAAGGGGTGGTAGTCGTGCTGCCAACGTGGGGTGTGCTGTCGCATTGCGCGGCAACCCCTGTGTGCCCTTGGTGTGGGGCCGCGAGGGCATGACCCCTGGGGTCCACAGGGACATCATCCGCATCATCATTGTCGCCTCGGCATCTGCTTCCGCGTCGGCCGCCACTTGCCATCTGGGTGCCACTCGAGGCACCGCATCCCAAGCACGTGGCTGGGACCTGGTGAGGCGCTTCCCTCCCTCATCAAAGCCATTGTCCTGCCGGATCTCGCCATCACCATCACCAAAGTTGTACCCACCGCCATCGTCTCCAACATGCTCGGCACCATCGCCATCGCCATCATCATAGTCATCCTTACCGTGGCCAAGATCATAGTCACTGCCACCACCATCGCCATCACCATCGCCAGCATCATAGTCATCCTTACCGTGGCCAAGATCATAGTCACTGCCACCACCATCGCCATCACCATCGCCATCATCATAGTCATCCTTACCATGGCCAAGATCATAGTCACTGCCACCACCATCGCCATCACCATCACCAACGTCGTAGTCGGCACGATCGCTGCCGGCCCTGTCCACAGCCGCCCAATCCACAGCTGGGTGAACGTGAGCGCCCGTCCCAAACCGCGCAGGCAATGCTGCCGATAGCCCCGTGGCCGCGACCCAAGCGTGCCGTATGTCAGCAGCGCCGCCCTTGCCAAGCACAGCCGCTGCTGACTGCAACTGCGATCCCATGGCCTGCCTCTGCGGCCCGACCAGCTTGGTCCATGTGGCGCCTCGCCACGCGCGCAGGCAGCGCCGCAGCAGGGACACCGCGCGCTGATGGCTGGCCACGCGGGCCTGGATGGCGGCCAGGCAGTGCCGTAGCAAGCAGAAGAGCGCGCGGGAGGTGAGCTCGATCGACCGAAACGCGGACGCCAGCAACAGGTGGACGCGAGCACCTGCATGCGTGGGTGGCACACGGGGGGAGGGGGATGGGGGGAGTTAAGAGGAGGGGCGTGGGCAGGGGAAGAGCGGATGCATGATGGCCAACGGGCGGGCAGGTGGGCAGGCAGGTGGGCAGCTTGGCAAGCAGCATGGCTGGGATGTGGCGAGGGTTGTGCCATGTCAAGACGTTGCTGGGAAGCTGCCGATGGCCGACAGCGGATGCTTTCCCACGGACCCCGATGCAACGGTGGGGCTGTGCAGCGGAGCACGCTCCAGGCTGGACCAAGAGAGGCGCCCTCAAGACAGTTGCGACGCGGCCGACGTGCTGGCTACAACCCAGTAGGTGCAGACATGGCCGTGATGCTGAGAGCGAAACACAGATACAAAAATCAACCAGAACGAAGGTGGATTGCCCCGCAAAGCCCCCATGCCCCCGCATGCCACACTCACGTTGCACAGACGCTAGCCATGCCGCCCATCGCAGCAGCAGCCGACGCAGCAGCGCCCGCCGCGCCAGGGAGGCCCAGGGACGCGCCGTCGCTCGGCCCCCCCACCCATCATCGTGGCGGACGCTCCCCTTGCCCCTCTGTGCTGCCGCGTTGCCGCGGTCTGCCGGCACCTGGTTTGGCGCCTTGCGACGCGCTGCGTTGGACATGGCAGTGGTCAACATGGGCAGCAGCTGCCGGCGGGTCGGGACCTCCGCGATGGGGGGGCGTTGGTTCATGCCGGCATCCGCGCCAAGTGCGTGGCGGATGCCGGCAGTGTTGGGTGCATGCATGCGTGTGACGGCGCCCGCGCTATCAGAGGTCTCCTCCCTGGCCCCAAGAGTCTGCCGGCGTGAGCTGCCATCTGAGGAGGAAAGGGAGGAAGTCGATGAGGCAAGCATGGCCACAGAGCAAGGACCTGCTGCGGCAGGCTTGTTGGCCGCTGGACGCCCCACCCGGCAGCTGTTCCTGGCCGATGGCGCATCAGCTGGCTCCTCATCACTGGTTGAAGATAACGAGCGTAGACCCCAATCCCTTCTTGATGCTTGCGACATTTTTGACTGACCCTTGCGTGACAAATGACCTTTGATTGGCCGGCCACGCGCGACATCAGCGCTGCTAGTCGCCGCGTCGCGCTTGCTTGGTACACGCTGGATGGAATGGTGGACACCTCGTGTGCCTTCATGCTGGCCGGGCCACACGACGTACACCAGGGGTGCGCGCATGTCCCCCCGGGCACGCCCCCGCATGCCCACCTTGAGGCAGGGGACAACCTTAGCCGACTTTCGCCCACTCACGACCTGCGGCGCCGGATGGTGGTAGCGGCGGCCATGCAATCGACCCGACCAGGGAGTGCGAGAGGACAGCCGACTGTGCACCGCTTCCGCGGTGGACATTGGCAACGGCACGACACCTCGATGGGCCGCATGGGCACCCCTTGCGGGCACGGCCGCTGTGTCATGCATTTGAGGCGCCGGTGCTGATTCATGCAAGGAAGATGTGCTAGATGTCAGGTCGCTGGTTGCCTGCGTCACCGACTGCTGACCGCTGCCCCCGCCGCTGCTCCCAGTGTGCACCAGGGGCGTGGTCTGGGTGCTCCGCGTACGCGCACGCGGCGCCCCACGCGGCTCATAACTGCTGCTGCCGCCGACACCACCACCACCACCAGCAGCAGCAGCAGCAGCAACACCAGCAATACTGATGCCTCCTGGCCGACCACCCACCCATGATGGCGAATGTTGGCTCCGACGATGCAGTGGGCTTGACTGCAGCGGCGATGAACCGTGACGTTTGAAGGCAGTTGCGGCGACGGCATGCCCGCAGCGCTCGTGCTTGCGGTGATGATGGCAGTGGTGGTGATGGCAGCGGTGGTGATGGCAGCAAGGAGAGGAATGAGGATGACAGCGGCTACAAGCCCCATCCGTGCTCGTGCTGGATGAGGCATGCATGCCGGTTCCTGCGGCGGAAGCCTCCACTCCAAGCCCCGTGTGCACGCCCACGCTGTCACTGCCTAAGCGCGCTCTTGCCCCTTGCTTGTCCATGCGCGCACCCCTCCCTCCCATATCCTTGCCCTTGGCCCCACGTGCCTGCGGGACGGAGGTGTCATCGCTGGTGGTATCATCGGGCACTTGGAGCCCGGCGGCACGCCACGTGGCAGACAGGGAGCCGCTGGTGTCAGGCGAGCGCAGGGGCAGGCTGGCCGAGATGGTGGGTGCAGAGGACGGGGCACCAGGTGTGGTGGAAGACATGCCACCGGAGAGCGTAGCGCCCAAAGGCGTGGGGGACGACTTGTTTGTGACTGGCACACGCGGCGCATGATGCCACCCACGCTGGCGGGTGGAAGTAACCAACGGGGAGAGGCGCGCCACCCAGCCGTTGTCATCATCCGAGGACCATCCTGTTGCCCTAAAAAAATCGGCATCACTGCGCCGGCTACTGCTGCTGCTGCTGCTGCTGCTTGCGGTCGAACTGTCATCCGTTACAACCCTGTTGGCACCTGGAGCGCTCGACCGGTCGACAGGCCTGGGTGGCGTGGATGGTGCCAGGATGGTCCTGGGTGTTCTGGCATCCGTTACCACCCTCTCACCGTGGGTGGCCCCATGTCCCCTTTTGTTTCCCTGCGTTGGTGGGGGCATGCCCCGCTTGCGTGCAGGCATCGCGGCGGCTGCGGATGTGGGTGCGGGTTTTGCATCCACAGCCTCGCGCCATGCGAGCCATGCTGTCCGCCGCAAGCGGCACGCCCTCTGCTCACCCGCCCTCTTGGCTACCAGCAGCCGCCACAGGCCGTCCGACTTGGGGGCCATGGGGTCAGACACTAGTGCGGCGAGAGAAAGCACTCACGACAGTCCATCAAAGGAGGTGATGAAGGGCCACACTTGCAGTGGTGCGGTGGACAACAACAAGGGCGGAGCGGGCCAGCCCCTCGAGGTGGGCCTCCAGCAGAGCCGGTACTTGTGGCCGCTCGACGGTTGCAGATGCCGGCGTGGGCAGGTAAGATGCGCATGGTGTCGGAGGCACGTGTCTGGAATGGCTGGTGGCAGGAGCAAGCAGTAGGCCCGTAATCAGCGCATGTAGGGGGTATGACGGTGCAGGGTTTTGAACCGGGACGGGAGGCTCACGCGGGCTCGTACGGGGCAGATCGCATCCGCGCGGTTGACGGGGGTCTAGTGGCCATGTAGCTCACCGCGGCCAACATCTTCCTAATCCAACCCCCTTAGGGATTGCCTTGCGAAGCCATAGAATGCTGTACTAGACCCATTGGTCACTATACTGGTCACTACAACGCTTGGGCGGTTGCCTTGCGAAGCCATGGCACACTGTACTAGTACATTGGTCACTGTACTGGTCACTATAGGGCTTGGGTGGTTGCCTTGCGAAGCCGTAGGCGGTCACTCTTGGCCACCGCGTGCCGTTCCCGTTACTCGGTCACGGTTGTGTGGTGCCAGACACCTCGTTGCCGGTCATGCGGAGGCAGCATTAGCAATCAGTCAGCAAGCCGCAGCATGCGTCCGACGTGACAGCACAACATTTTCCTAATCCATCCCAAAAGCAGCCGTAGCGATGTGTCGAATCGCGGAACGATGCAACGTGCTGTCACCGAGCGAACCGAGTGCCAGGTGGCGCGCTGCCCTGCCTTCTCCCACACACTCCGCCCATGATGCCTGAACACGTTACGGTCCACCCCAGGAGTCGCAGGGGAAGAAACATGTGATGGTATTATTGCTTAAGCCAGGACCAGCCGTGCAGTGGGCGGCCTCAACTGGTCCCCAACGGGGGATCGTGCCGTCGGATACCCCCACGCCTGCCAGAAATAAATATCAGAACGCGTCGGTTTTACACCCCGCGATACATGCCATGGTCAATGCTTCTGAAAACCCCCGCTGGAGCATGCTTGGAGTCGCGGGTAGCTACGATCCTTGCGGAGGTTCACCACCGTACAGGGGGGGGAAGCGGAGAAGATTAAAACTACGCCCGTGCCGCTTCACTGGGAGGCTGGGTCACCCACAAGGCGTGCTGGATCACGCACACCAACACGGGGGGGAGGGGGCGCACCCATGCACGCAGACGGAGGCCAGCAAAGGCGAGACACCGAGGCATGCAAGCAGGACCACAGCAAGGCGTGCCAGTGTCAGAATTAGCGGTATCAACCGGAGACATTGCAAGGCTGCGCGGTGGACTGCACGCGAGCGAGGGTGCTGCCCTAGAAGAGCCGGCCCAAGGCGGTGTGGCGGCAACCACATGGGTGGACAGGCAGGCTAGGCGGTTCCCTGGGGCAAGTGCCACATGTGACAGCTCATTGGACAGGTAAACAAGAAAATGGAAAAAATGAACGGGAAATTGCCTGGATCAGTAATATAGTACAGTTGTGCGAGTACATAAGAATCTAACCCGGCTTAAAGCCGTGTGCCTGCGGCTTAGACCAGGAACGGGTCACTGAAAGCTCGGCAACGGGTATACCAGGAGCACGCGCCAACCCCATAACATCTGCTCTGCAGCGCCTTTTCCTGAGAACGTATCGGAGCCCGTTCCTTCTCGGCCGTCGCCGACCCTATTGTGGCATAAAATCGTCTTGTGCTAGAGCGAATAACACCTTTTTAAAGAGCCCCGAAGAGAATAGCGAGGAGAACCTTGACGCAAACCACACCAAGAACAGCGCTGCGGATGTCGGAACGGCTCCTGGGTGCCTGTCAATTCAGCGGGACAACGACATGTGCAAGTGGCCTTCTAACAACATCAGCATTACTATTTGCACTTTAGAATCTGCACCACAAACAATAACAAGTGCAACCACCCACGGCACTCCCTGGACTGCCCATGACAGTTGGTTTACGGACCACTTGAACCGCGAAAACTTACAATTAAGCATATCTCAGGCCCTGGTCACTTGTTGTTGTTGTGGGAATAGTAGTTACAATACGCCGGCCCGCGACATATTTCGCTAATTCGAAATTCTGCAGCGGATCCCGACCATTCATGCCAGGTTAAATTTTTCTTGCTCGTGCAAATGCGCGAAGAATACAAATTAATGGCGGAATACTGTACATTCACGGGAGCAACGTTCGTTCCTCACGCTGGGCCAGCAATACTGGACGTAAATAATTGGGCTGCTCATGCCGGTGCAGTAGCCCTGCGTAGGTATTGTACTGTACAGTACTGTACTGTAGCCCGCAATTATGAGCCTGGACCAGGCCTGGAGGAAAACCACCCCTGGGGGCCACTAGCCAGCCCCTCGCGGTTTGGAGCTGTACAGGGGGATTTCTCTGCCTGGAGTGGGATCCAACTGGCTGACTGACAGGGGAAACCGACTTGAAGATAACCTACTGTACAGTGTGAAGAAGATAAAAGTAAACTTCATTTTCGTCCAATAATAGTAATGTGGGCTAATTTCAGGTATATCTTATATTGGTACCAGTACCATTACTTACTAGCCGAGATTTAGTAATATACTAGTACAATCACTACAATGCCTGGTTTCAGCTCCAAAAAGAGAGGGCTAGGACCGGAGCTAGGGCTAGGTCCGGATTTTTCTTATCTTAAGGTCGGACGACGTGAGGATGGCATGGCAGGCCATCAAGCATCTTTTTAAGTGCCAAAATGGCAGCGACCAGCGTGCATATGACAGGCAAATACCGCTCGCCTCGTTAAGCGCGTGCACGCTGGCGCGTGCATAAACGCAACGCATAAAACACATCGGAGCAGGCCAAGGTTGCCTGTTTGCCGTGAGAAATGGCGGAGCAATTGGCATCAATTTTCGGGACAGAGAAAGACAGGGTAAACTGCCCATTTTATTTCAAGATTGGTTCCTGTAGGCACGGGGAGAGATGTTCCCGCATTCACAACAAACCTACAATCAGTCCAACGCTCCTGTTCTCCAACATGTATCAAAACCCTGACGCACCGCAAGCGGCGAACCAGGATGGAAGGCCAGCGGTTGACCCAGACCAAGCGCAGGAGCATTTCGAGGCGTTCTATGAAGACGTGTTTGAGGAGCTGTCGCAGTAAGTCGCCTCATCGATTGCTCCCGCTGTTGTTGTGATTTAACTGTCCATAAAAAATACTCACTAGCTGGAGAAGTTTGTAGTCAGCAAGAATGTAGCTGCATAGCAAATTTTGGCGGTTTTATGTGGTCTTGTATAATTGTTATGTAATTTTTTGCTGCGTTTGTGCATTTTCCCATTCCCTTCCTGCCTTCAGGTATGGCGAAATCGAGGAGATGAACGTATGCGACAACCTATCTGATCACATGATCGGTAACTTGTACGTCAAGTTCAGGGAAGAGGAGGATGCGGCTGCAGCACACAAGGCCATGACAGGGCGCTATTATGCTGGCCGTCCCATCGTCGTCGATTTCTCGCCGGTGACCGATTTCAGGGAGGCGACATGTCGGCAGGTAAAGCCCGTTATTCAGATACCGATGGGGATGTGGTTAACGCAGCTGGCTGGCAGCTGCCGCTTGTGTGCCATGCTTGCATATGCTGTGGCGGGCCCGCATGATGTGGGCGCTGTGTACGCTCACATCATGCGGACCCCGCCACAGCATACACATTCATGTGCGCGTATTACTCCTCCCAAGGCCATCAAGATGTTATTCTTGGTAGTGGTGGTGGTGGTGGTGGTGGACTTTTGCCTGCACTTGATGGTGTCATGTCTCTTTGTTCTCCTAGAGTGGTTGCCTTTTGAAGCTCAAGTGTCCCGTCCCCTCGCGAAGTTCTGGTGCCCTCCTCCGGTCGTGAAGCTGTAGTGTCCCGACCCTTTGTGAAGCTGTCGTGACCTGCCCGTGTGTGGCCTGTTGTTGTAGATGCGCTAGCAGCTGGCAATCACCTTCCCGACGTATCATAGGGCATGTCTGTGATGTATCTTGACGTTATTGTATGGGATCGAATCATGCTGTTGACGGCCTCTCGTCCCCCCCCAACCCTTACCCCCTCCCCTCTGCCCCCTCTTACCCTTTCCCCCCTCCTCACTTCGCTCTTCCCCCCTCCCCCCTCCCCCCCTGTCCCCATCCAATTCCCGTTCCCCCCCTCCCCCCCCTCCGTCTTTTTCCTCTGCCCTTCTCCCTCCCCCCCCCTTTCCTCCCCAGTTTGAGGAGAACACGTGCAACCGCGGCGGCTACTGCTCGTTCATGCACCTCAAGAAGATCAGCCGCTCGCTGCGGCGCGAGCTGTTTGGGCGGCATGGCGGCTACCACAGCTACCGCAGCAGGTCGCCCGAGCGCAGGGGGGGGCGCGACGACCACCACCGGGACCGCGACCGCGACCGCAGGGACGATTACCGTGACAGGAGGGACGACCGGCGGGACGATAGGAGGGGTGACGACCGCAGGGGGGGGGACCGCAGGTGGGCTGCCCTTGTGCGCTTCCACCCCCGCGGAAGTGGGCAACTGTTTCACACTTCTTGTATGGCTCTTTCACACAACTCTCTCTGCCTAACCCTTCCACACCCTTTGTACTACTACCACTGTTGTACACAGCACTTTTTTCTTTTTGTTTTCCCGCTTGTTTACTTTTGAATCTGCTCTTTCGTTTAGCTCTCCTTTTTTCCTTCAACCCTCGCATGGCGGATAGCAGTTAGCGTGCGCACGCTGGTAAGGTCAAATTATCGTCGGTTTGTTCGCAAGTAGAACCATCTCGTTTTGCGAATAGGATGTTTCGCATGCTGCCAATGCCCTGACAAAGAGTTTTGGACAGGTGGCAGGCACGGCGGTGTGGAGCTGTGGGTTGTTAGGAGCCGGTGGCACTTGGACAAGTTGTTTATTGTGAGCTGCGGCTGATTGCATGACAGGTTTCTCGCCTTTTGTCCTTGCCATCGTTCCCCCACCAGGAATAGCCCACATGCACGCGGGGGCCCATTTCACATAGACTATGCTGCCAATGGTCCCCTACACTCGTGCAAAGACACACACTTGATTCCTTGCTGTCTCTTTCTCCCCGCTTTCCCCCTTTTCCTCTCTCTTTCTTTCTCTGTGCTTCTTGCTCTGATGTGCTCATGCGATCCGCACCATTCCTCCGCCTCGTCGCCCCCCCCCCCCCCCCCCCCCCCCCAGGCGTCGCGAGCGCAGCCGCAGCAACAGCCCCGGTGGCCGTGGTGGCCGCGACACGCGTGACGGCCGCGAGGGTGACCGCTCCCGTCGCGAGGGCAGCGAGGAGCGGCGCGCACGCATCCAGGCCTGGAACCGAGAGAGGGAGGCAGCAGCGGCGCAGCAGGCGGGGGCACCGGCGGGTGATGGGTACCAGGGTGGGGACGGCTACGCTGGCAACGGATATTAGAGGGAAGAAGCGGCGCTGTCTGGAAATGGGTGAGTGGTGATTGATGCTCAAGTTTTGTTTCTTCCTTTTTTTCCACATCAAAACCTTGCAATCTTGAAACCCAGGTCCGGGTGTTGCTGTCTGAAAATGGGTTGGATGGGGGCTTGCGTGGGAGGGCAGCAGGGCGGTGGCGGCATCTGAGGGATGATGCTGTTAGGTGGCAGAGTGGGCACGGTATGCTTCCCAGCATGAACCGGAATGGCACGGCTCCGTGGGCGCAGCAGGTTGGAGGCCGAGGCCGCTGGGTGCAGCAGGTGCCTCTGCGCACTCCTCATGGGCGGAGGCAATCTTAGGCCATGGGCCGTGTCCAGGTGGACCCACAGCAAAGTGTCCCTATCCTGGCAAGGGGGTGAAAGGAGGTGGCAGTCAAGGCTGTCGCGGCCGTGAAAGCGACCAGGGAGAAGAAACAGCACCTTTCAGTTTGCTCTGCTAGCGAGCGCAGACGTGCGGGACCTGCTGGGTGGTGCAACGGGAAAGTAGGGGAGTTGTAAAGTTGCATGGGAGTGCGGGCATGCAGGCATGGTTTCCAACGTGTGCAGATTCTTGGCGCCTGGAGGCTATATGGACAAGAAAATGTCCAGAAAGGAGACAAGGCATGGAAGGTTGACAAGCTAGCTGGCGCCGGGATGTGGGTGCGAGGGATACGAGGGTTTCAAAGCACCCCTTGGCCACCCCCTGTGTACACACACGCAAGCTTTCCTCTGCTACGTGGGTGTGGACGGCGGTATCAGGTGTGCGCCGCCAGCACAGGATGGTGGCAGATGACAGCGGTGCCGGCAAGAAGACATGCTGGAGCGATGGAACTGGCCGGCCGTATGACCGCATGGGTGAATGTTACGGGTTAATCTCGACCTGTGGCAGTATCCATGTGCGGGTGCTTGGATGGCGTCGAGCCCAGTGTAGGAAGGCGAGGGCATGGGCCATGGCCCCTTGTGGCATCATCGTGGGTGGGGTAGGGTCCGCAGATGGCACACTGTCACAGTGTCGGGCAAGGGGAGGGTGGTCTTTTGATGGGATCATCGCATCTCACGCGCTGGATTTGCTGTTGCCTTGTGCTGCCACACGCATGCCTCGGTGTCTCGGTTGCAGCCGCAGATACCTGTGGCCCGGGCATGTGCGAGACTGTTTTGTGCAGAAAGCTGTCTCGGTTTTTTCTTCTTGTTTCCCTTTTCTCGCTCTCCCTCCCTTTTGACTTCGCTTCAGCAGGCAGCAGGTTTGAAGACATTGTTTTCTTCAGGAAAAGGGCAGGGGGGAGGGGTGGTGTGTGGGGGGTGTCAGGGGCAGCAGTGCTAGGCAGACAATCGGCGCATGACACCTCAGGATGCCGCATTGTTTGGCCCTGTGCACAAGTGCGGCGGCCACCTGGGCATATCCGTGAGCCACCTCCCTCAATCTCTTGGAGAGTTCTTGTCCCTGGGCCCATGCACATGCGGCACTGGTTCCTCACGTCAGGTGGCCACATGCAGCCAGACGAGGTCACATCAATGCTTGTTATTATTTAATGTGCAGACAGGAGTGGGAGCATGCCTGTGGTTCTGTCATTGGAACCTTTGCATGTGCCCACACGGCTTGTGTGCTCAGAGCCCCTTATGCGGTTTAATGATCCCACAGTGTGCACAGATGGCATGTGCGTGTACATCGTGTGAATTTCCCTTTGAGTTTTGAACGGCAAGGAGTGCCCATAGCCTGTAGGCCCAGTTGCAGTAGTGGTAAGGGCAAGGGGGGAGTCCTGGGCAGCCCGTGCAGGGTGTGGCCCATTGCAGGTCACCAGCTGCAGGTGTGCGGGATTCGTGGCACAACAACCCTTCCCCCCCTCCCCCACAGGGACATTGCAGGGTCGTTCCAGGCGGCAGATTGTTCGCTTGTTTGGTTGGTTGGATGGGCAGGAACAGGCACAGGGACAGGGAACTTGGCTAGCGTGCCGCGTCGCGAGAGCGCAGGTACTTGGATGCCTCTGTTTCCGAGAAGGGGGATGGAGAGGAAGAACAGGCTTGGCGGCGTAGCCTGCACACTTGCCTCGTGTGACCACACAGCGTAGGAGCTTGGCGAGGGCTGAGAGAGCAGTGCAGGAGTGAAGCGCTAGCATGCGTGCCTTGCCACCATAGGGTTGCGGGGGCATTGGACTCAGGGTATTGCTTCACAAGGCTGTGTGCTAGTTTCAGGTGGGGGCTCCCGGGATACTATCTGTTGAGGCCAGCGTTGAGGCAGGTGGCCATCGTCGGACTTTACCCGTGGAATGTGCGGGCCGGTGCACGGGCATTTATGTCCGGACAGTGTGTTGGGCCCCCACGGTTGCGACGCACTCGAAAATGAACATTTCTAGTTCCGGCCCATGTTTTTTTTTGTGCTGGTGGCATATGCTTATTTGTGGCAAAACCATGGAGCACAATCGGGGATACCAGACCCTTGTCTAGGTAGAGTTGGGCACGTACCAACGGTGCTCCCGTCTCCCTTGTTAGGGCGGGCAAGTACTATGTTTTCCCTGTAATGTTGGCATCCTTTGTTCCAGTTTGCTCCCCCTCCTTGAGACATGGTCGCATTGCTTTTCTTCTTACAGACTTTCCCATTTCATGCCCCGCCATGGTCTGTGCATGCCCTGTTTGTGCTTCGTGTCAGCTGATCCAGTCGGCCCATGCCATGCTGGCACCGGGGCCTTGCGAGGGAGGCTACGTACTGCTGGCGTGAGGATTCCAGCACGGGGTCACAGTCGCTGTCCTGCAGTGAGGAAGATCTCGGGACACTTCAGTTGGGACCGGCATTCACCCGGGGCTTGCGCCATGCCCTCGTTTATGCCACACCTGCATTTGTGCGCATGCATGAGGTGGTTACTGTGAAGCAACTGCCACGTGTTGGCCAACGTCGTATAGACGTGTTTCATCATTGCTGCATCGGCCCACAGCGGTGCCTGCGGCCATGTGGGTTGCAAAGATCTAGAGCACGCTGTGGCATGACCTAGCTCCTTGTACAGTGAGAGATGCTTCGGCGGCCTTCCTCCTAGTTACATGAGTAAGTACCGGAAAGTACTTACGTGCGCGGGGGCATGTTACAGAGTACTGTGCTAATCGCGTTAAGGGGACGTGGCGCGCCGAATATTTTTCGCGCCAAAAAATTCGCGGTACCGTCCGTACGGTGTATAATGTGTGCCCGGACCGCTCAACCCTCGCGGAGGTGGCCATGGCGGCTTGCCTTCAGGCAATATTAATCGATATGGCATCTAAAAAGCTAGAAAAAATGCATGAATTTCGCAGAAGATTAGTCGATGACCTCATCTCATGGCGGAAAGTTTACGGTTTGCAATATCGCTAATTTCTCGAACGGCTACGGGCGCGGGGGTCTAGGATATAATTTCTCTTGCGGATCATGAAATTTAATGCAGGTTTACGGCAGCGATTGTGAGGCAACGTAGGCTCTAAAGAGCGATTATGAGGCTAACTTAATGGTGTTGTCGAGTTTGTGCCGAAGCTTCCCGGTTTCTTTTACATTTCCGGCATTCAAGGTAAGAACCTACGCAGGCCTGCGCATGTCGCCTTCGACGCATTCACGGAAGGCGCACCTTCCTTGTTCGCCTGATCAATGGATGATGTCTTTTATTGTTCGAGCTTGCGTGCCAGTTTATGCATGAAACATTTCCACGCAGGCAGGTGCATTAACGTCGGCCTTTCGCCCTTTTTTCGGGCAGTTTCCCTGCAGGAAGCGCTCCATTTCTTTCGGTTGCATCGTCAGATTCCTAGAAAGTCTAAAACGCAATATATGACGAGCAAACGTCCTTTGACGCAACGCAGTTTGGCGGATGCGCTCGCCCATGAAAATGCGGCAGCTGCGGCTGCCGCTTCGCCATCAGGTCCGGCAGGCAGCGGTGACACTAGTCGTGCACTGGTGGTCGCCCAGCAACCTCCCGGGCTCAATGCCTCGCCATCGGCATCGCCTGACCCGAAACGCACCCGCCCAGCCGACAAAACAGGATGGTCCCGCCCCTCGGAACCGCGCTTTCGGCCCCACCCTTTCAAGGTCGACGATCACGACTGGAACAACATGTCTCCTTACGATGCTATGGACTGCATCTTCTTCGGGGACTACGCCTCGCTTTACGACCTGTGCCTCCATCTCCACGACCAAGGTCGCCTCATCGGCAACAACGGCAGCCGCTGGCAACACCACAGCGCCCTGCTTGGCTGCCCCCGCCCCCAGCTCCAGCACACCATCCTCAACTCCCTTCTCGAGCGCTCTGACGACGAGATCTGGGCTCCATCCATCTCCGCCCCCACCCTCCGTTCCATCCTCACGGAAGCCTTTCAGCAGCACGTGACCCCCCTTGCTGCTGACGTCGCAGCAATGGGTGGCACGCTGGCTGCTGAACTTCCTCACATTTCCGCCGCTGCCGCCTCCACCTCCACTGCCATTTCCGCCTCCACTGCCGACATCAAAGCCCAGCTCCTCGACCTCGACCAACGCCTTCAAGCCACCGCCAACGCCCTTGAGAGCTTGCATGACACCGCCGGCCTCACCGCCCAGGCGGTGAAGGACATCGCCGCCCAGCCGGCGTCTGCTGGCCCGGCCGGCGATGCTCCCTCCACCTGGGCGGACTTGCTTAAGCAGCACACCACCTCCACCACCTCCACCATCTCGGCACAACTCAAGCAACAAGCCCTCGACCTTCGCGAGGAAACCGACATCGCCCGGCGCAGCCACAATGTCATCGTCAAGCACTTCGACCAGCCGGCAGGTGAGACCTCCACGACCCTTCTTGAGGCATTTAAGCGCGACATTCTTGCCCCCATGCTACTCACTGGTGAGCTGGACATGTCGGCTGTCCGCCTCCCCCGCGCGCGGGGGAAGGCTGGCCCGGCACCCGTGCTCCTCACCTTTAAGTACATGGCGGACAAGCTGTCGTTCCTTAAATGCCGCAAGAAGCTCTCGAGGACTCGCTTCACGCTGGACGACGACTTGACCCTGGCCCAGCAACAGCGGCGACGCGAGCTATGGCCGGCCTACCTTCAGCTCCGGCACAGCGCAGGGGGGAAGCCGGTATACTGGAGGGGGGCGGTCATCCACGTTGACCACAAGCCCTGGCAGCCCCCTCCTGCCACCTCAGACTAGGGAATCCATACCAGTAGTGTAGATTAGTCAGGCTTAGCCTAGCATGTGGCCCACGCGCATGTGCGCCCATAATGGCCCCCATGGATGTTGTCTACAGAATTTAGCCAAGCCCTGCCTATAACGGGACCCCCATGGATGTTGCACTAAGAATTTAGCCATGCTGTTTTCTGGCATCCGCGGGCTTTTGGTTCCCGCCGCACATTTGAAAGTGCTGTCCTCCGGCTTTTTGCCTTTGCACCGTGTGCAGTTCTTGGACGTTTGGAATCATGGCATGGCTAACGTGATGACTGACTAGCTAGACCTTTTCAGTGGTTTTCCATTTGCGGGTATTTCCTCGTAAATGGTGGGAGAGCGATCGCAGCAATGGTGCTCACCACTAGACACTCCCGGCCAGTTAGGCTAGAAACACACGCCCTGATCAAGCATGCTGTTTCCGGCCCCACCGTCTAGGTCATCTAGTCGCTCCACACGTAAGCCAGCCATAATTTCAATGCACAAGGATACACATTTCCATCACCATTCATCTTCATCATCCTGAACGACTCGAAAACGCGGAAAAGATAACGGCAGGCTCGAGCTACCATGGTCCGGATTCTCCCGATTTCTGGCCTGCGCTGGTTGTCTCTTTGATGCTACGCAGTGCAGAGAGATGCTCTCTGCCGAGAAGCCATGCCCTAGCTCTTGTATAGCCATGATGATCTTCCCCCACATGACATACTCCCCCTTAGCTGGGCATAGTGTGAAGATCATGAGGGTGCAGGTGCCTTAGTGCACCTAGAGCAAGTGTTGTTTACATTCCCACCCTTGCAGGAAGTAGCTTAGAATGTATGATAGGCCATATGCCCCTTCTCTGGGCTATGTGCTACATATACTCCCAACGGAGTTATGTTCCAATTCAATTCAATTCAATTCCTAGAAATTTCGTACAATTTCGTGTAGTTTGTGGCTGGCATGCTTAAGGCGCCGAGGTCAAGTTGTTGGTAATGTGTTGACATTTGTTTTCCATCATCCTTTGGACATGAGCTTGCTCAGACGCTTTGTTATGTGCCGGATCTGACACGCCTGTTTTAGTAACGACATCCGGCATGTGCCTAGAGGCTAACAAGCTGGCATCAGCTTCTTAGCAAATTGCCATGTTGGAAAGGAAGGTGAGAGTGGTTCTTTTGCTGGCCATACTGCATGAGTGGCATTGCATTAGATAGGTGTTTCCATTGCTTTCCCTGAGCTATAACCATAGAGACTTCCCTGCTATGTGTGCAGCAAGGCAAGCTGGATAGGATGTGAGTGCTTGGCAGACAGCATGTATGATTGGCTGCCAAGTTTGCAGGCTGCAGTTGCCTCTATTGCTTGGGCATTCTTTCTAAGGTTTTTACACGTATACTTGCTGAGTTCTTGGCATAAATTTACATGGTAACCTTGGGCTGAGCATAGTGTATGCTCTCTTGGTGCGTGTATGCCTAGCGATGGTGTTGCTATGCCCACGCTGGCAAGGCTGGCCATGCTGAGGGCAGGGGAGGGCAGATGAGGTGCCTAGCCTTTTCTTATGTTGTGTGATCGAGTTGGGCATGTTTTTTGGCTTCTTGGATGGAAAACATCATGTCTAGGTGGCCTTATACACAGAAAAACCTCATTTAGCGTATGTTCAGGATTTAGCACGCAAAACCTTATAACTTGAGCTAGACTTGTCGGAATGACCTGGGACTTGGAACACAGTTGTCCCCCTGTTAGACGGATTTTCGCTGCAGGAAAAAGTATTTTTTTGACGTGTTTATAAAAAGTTATTCCCAATGTCCGGTAAAAAAAGGGTCATTTTGCGGGGAAATTAATAACTGTTCGAGGTTTTGCCCTTTTCATGATGTAAATAGCTCAGCAAGCTACAAACTCAGGGAACTAAAAACGCTGCAGGCAGTTTTGTAAATAAATGTGTGCATTGGCTGGGGCATACCCAACCCTAATTAGCGTCTTTTGCTATTTATAGCGCATTATTGGCGTATATATGGGGGTAGTACCCCCAACAAGTGCATGGACAACTCACTAGAGATGTTATTTAGTGCCCCCAATCATAACTTAGGGTTGTGCAAATGGATTTCAAGTGATATTACCATATGTCAATTTTTAAGGGTTTTGGGGTGCCACCTCCCCTTAACCCATAGTCCGGGAATGGGTTTTTGGCATTTTTAGACCCCTGAAAATGGAAAAAATCATAACTCATAGGCCACAACTCCAAATACCCCCAACCAAGGTGCCAGGAGTATCTACACTTGAAGGGCTTTCAGAAAATGCAATAATATCCCGAGTCCATTCAGTGCTTTGCAAGATATTTACTGCCAAAGTTGGACAAAAGACGATCATTTTCAGGCAAGGGAAATCCCCTTAGTAGTTTACCCCTGCAGGGAGGGTTCTAAAAAATTATTCTGGGGTTGGACAATGTCAATAGATAGTGCCACCATGCTTTCCTTGGGTCAGACCGCACGGATAGCCCATCTGACCTATATAATGCGCTCACTTACGTGTGTGGGTTACGCGCGCGTAAGCAGCCATCCATGAAATGCCACACACTCATGCATTGTATACAGCCACATAGGACTGTAAAAAGTGCTGGGAAACAAAGAAGTGCTAAACGAGCACTAACGGAATGGCATCCTCCAAAGAAACACCACAAACTGAGCAGATTTGGGGCTAATAGCACTCATACAGCAGGCATGGAAACCTGCTGCAAGAGGCACTGATACACTCGTGTACAATGGATGTATAAACGACAGATTCCCGTGCAAACGACATGCAAACACGTTGCCGTACCTGGCTTGATCACGACCTTTCCGGGTTCTGCTGGCCGGGACCCTCATATCTCACACTGGCTAATGCTTTCCAGGCATTGGCCGCCATAGCCGCATAATGCATGCATCCGACATGATTACCAGGTTGATGTTCTGTGCAAAGATGACCTATAAACGCATCCGAATTCACAGGGACGCTGCTGCGGATGTCCCGTACCAAAACTGGGTGCTCGGGCTGGCGCAGACTGCCGGGCCATAAGAAGAAAATCGAAATATGGCATGCCATTACTCATCTGGTACTGACGACCAAGAAAGCAGTAATGTCCTACCTGTATTTTACCAATGCTATACATCTGGCCACCCCTGACCTACGAAAATCACGCATCATCATTTTGAGCAACATTCTGAACCATTACTAGCCGCGAGACGCAAAATTTCCTTGATAACGGCACGCTAGCAGCCATATCTCGTTACGCGCGCGCGCGAGTGAAAATTTCCCGCCAAAGTCACGTGATACTGTCTCAATACACGTTGTATTTACCAGGCTATGGCGAATATGACCCCCAAACCTATGCATCACCTTCGTCCCTAAGTGTTCCCAGACCCACCGGACCACTGACATCCGTCACGGGCGGCGCGGCGCTCCTGGAATTAAGCGCCGCGCCACCGGGGGTCAAATGGGGCGATATATCGCCCCATTTCCGGACTATGGGTTAATAATAAAGCAAAAGTTAATAACAAAGTTCATCTGTATACCACCCATTTATCAAGGAGACAACCAGCGGGCCAGAAATCAAATAATAATAATAATAATAATAATAATAATAATAATAATAATAATAATAATAATAATAATAATAATAATAATAACACGTGCTCCCGTTGGGGAGTCGATATATAGTGGTGTGCAGGTGCACTTTGCGCACCCACTGAGAGCATGTAGGTGTAGTTTACACCCTACCCTCGCAGGAAGTAGCCCAGAGTGTATTAAAAGCCATGCATATACCCTACGCCTCGGCGTTGTGCAATCAGCCCCAACCCCGAATACCCCGAGCAAGCGGCATGCCGCTTGCTGGCTCGCATCCTACGCTTGCAGGACAAAATAAATGCGATGAAAAGCACTATTTCCTCCGCTTCCGTTCCCCCCCCGTTCCACCCCCACCTCCACCCCCCGCCGCATCCACCCCCATCATCCATCGCCGTTCTCCCCTGGTGGGCCAGCAGGCATCCTTGGCCCTTGCCACCCTCAATGCACGCACATTACTAGCAGACGACGGCCATAGCTATCGGGTAGAAGAGCTCGTTGCCTTCTGCATAGCCCATCGTGTATATATTCTAGGCGTTCAGGAACATCGCCGCAAGGTGCCACTTGGCATCATGAGCACTGATCGCCTGGCGGGTGGCTGGCGGTTTTACTTCGCTGGCAGCGGTACGCCAGGCCAAGGTGGTGTTGGTCTTTTGTGTTCGCCGCTGGCAGTTGCTAGCCTCAGCACGCTGAAGTTTCTAACCCCACGCCTTATGGTAGCACATTTCACCTCCGTCGAGGGGCGGTCTAAGCACCACCTCACGGTGGGGGTGGGCTACGCACCCCATAGCGGTCTACCTGAGTCGGAACGCCAGGAGTTCTTCGAGTCCTTCTGTCCTTGCATAGCCTTGAGGGGGTCACTCCGGCCCGCCACTTTTTGGTTATGCTGCTCGACGCCAATGCCACACTCCCCGTGGGCACTGCTGGCAGTCACTTTGCGCCTGCTGACACCGCTGCTAACGACAACACTCCCCTGTTTTCTGCCTTTTTGCGGGATAGCGGTATGGTTGCTGTCAACTGCCACTTCCAACGTCCCTCACAGGACTTGGTCACTTTTCGTGGCCCTAACGGCCGTCAGGCCTGTTTGGACTACGTGGTGGTACGGCAGCCCAGGTGCACCTCGGTTCTGGACACCCGAGTGTTTGATACGCCCACGGTGTGCTCTGACCACCGGTTGGTGCGCGCGACCATTCGGCTCCGGTTCCACGTCCCCGCGCGCCCCGCCCCAGTGGTCCACCCTGACTGGTCTGCTCTACGCCCGGTCCGGGGAGATCCTGAGAGGACTGGACGGACGCCGAGCACGAGCGGAACCGGTGCCGACGGGAGTACCTGTTGGCCCTGGGCGCCCGGGCGGACGTCGACGAGCTGGACAAGGGTGCCCCCAATGCCGCCATTTTTGCGGGCTTTGCGGCCCGTGCCCCGTTGCTGGCAGCCCGGCACCTGCCGCCCCATGCCCCGCCGCCGCCCCGGCCCGCTCTACCGCCAGGACCCCAAGGTATTGGCCGCCCGGCACCGCCTCAAGCGTAACCGGGACCCGCTGCAGAAACCAGTGCTCAAGGCCGCCCTCGGGGAGGCCTACGAGCACGCTCAGGACGCGGAGGCGGCCCAGTGCACGATCGCGGATGCCAAGGCCTGCCAGGGCGGGCTCGCAACCAGGGCAAGGACATCAGTGGTACCACCTCGACCGGCTCGGCGGCCGGCGGCAGCTCACCCCGGTGGAGCACACAGGGGACGGCACGGCGCCGGTCAGCCTTGACCGCTGGTTGGCCCACAATGTTTCCTTGACCGGTGGGGCTCGCGCCCCCCCCCCCGCCGCTTCACCCCGAGACGCCCGCCCGCCTCGGGGACGTTGCCGGACCCCCGCCGCCGCCAGCGCCCCCCTCCTCGGCCGCGGACTACCAAGTCCCCGCCTTGTAGGAGGGCTGCCTTGCCATGCACCAACGGCGTCGTCCACCCCTTCACTTTGAAGGAATTGGACGGCGCCCTTGCTCGCCTGCCCGGTACGATGCGGCGGTCGGTGCCGACCACCTTTCTGCTGAGCTGCATGCTGAAGACCCCTGATCCGGCGGTTAGGGATCTTCTGCTGGCGTTCTGCAACCGTGTCCTGCTTTCTGACGAGCCTCCGCCTGCTGAGTGGCAGACGGCCATCTGCCGGAGTCATGCTGTACAAGAAGGGCCCTACTGCTGACCCCGGTAACTACCGGGGTGTCTGCCTCCAGAGCGCCGCGCTGAAGGTCTTCATGGCGCATGATGCTGCACAGGCTCCGCGCCGCGCTGGACCCACACCTGGGTGAGTCTCAGATGGGTTTCCGTCGTGGTCGTAACACTGTCATGGCTGTGTTTGTAGCGCGCCGGTTGATGGAGGAGGTGCGTCGCCTCCCCCCTGACAGTTTGCCGCTGGTCTTCATTTTTGTTGACTATATCAAGGCCTTTGACACGGTCCTCTGGGAGGCTCTTTGGGCCATCCTAGCTCTGGATCGAGTGCCACCTGCGTTTATTGTCAAAAAACCAAATGTCCTCATTTGAGGACATAGTCCTCGTTTGAGACGGGGGGGGTCAGGGGCGCGGTTTTGGCGCCAAATTTGGTCCTAGGGTCACTTGGTGGGTTTTGGCGCGAAACTGGGATAGGTACTGAGCGCGCCAAGCCCCTGGGGTCGACAGGGGTCGACCGTACCTGGAAAATATGAGGCGACGAAAAGTACCTACAACGGCAAGAACATCGCAATGCAATCGAGTGTTTTGTCGAGTGGCGGCTATGGGGTCGTGCCAGTTCCGAGGCCTGCCTGAATGATATAGGGCATTATTTTGCCCCGGACGAAGACAGCATTTTAGATCGTCATCTAGTGATTTCGAATATGTTATTCTTCACGAGCAGGTGCTTTGTATATGTCGAAAATTTTGTTCATGAACGGATTTTGGCATTGTTGAAGAAAATCTGAGAGCTACGTAGATCGCATGACAGGTCAGTTCGCAGTTCGGTTTTACAATTTCTTTTTCCGCCCAGGCGCTGCGGATATCGCGAGTATGGGTTATGGTACGCTTATGGGCTTATGGGCGACATGGGGAGAAGAGGGACCTGGGCAGTTGCATGCGTCAAAGAGTCTCTATTTTTTCGTCGTGATGTCACAGTCGCGCCTGGCGAAAACCAGGGCGAGCGCAAGCCATATTTTTCTTTTGCCGCAAGGCTGGGTGCTTCCCACGCGTCACCGTCCTTCAATATATATTTCTTGAGCTGGCCCGCGCAGCTGGCGGCCTGGGCGCACGGCAAGAACAAGGTTCCGACTGTCATTCTCAACCGCATCGTTCTAAGTAAGCGTGTTAAGCGCATTGTAACCTGTAACTCCCGCAGACGTGATAATTCCGGTTGCTTTCAATGCCCAACTTCGTGGTTTTGATTACGTTTATGTCCGGGAAATAACGGAAGTTTGCTGGGCAGTACTTTCTTTTTCCCATTGCGTCACTGAAAAGGTAAACGGCCTTGCGTTATCAAAACAGCAGCAAGTAGAAGTCGCTGTGCTTAATTGCGATGTGGTAGTTTGATTCAACACATATACTGCCTTGTTGTTGAGAAGTTTTTCAAGGCTTGCTGGTATGTTGCCCATATGTTTCTAATGCTTCAACTCATGTCCAAGTGATCAAGACTGGCTTGGAAACTTGAGCTTGTCATGTTTACATTGTGCTTGTGTTACAACTTGTGCCTCTTTGCAGTATATGTTTCATATATAACGTAAGGGCTCAGCATCATGGTTTAGCACCGTGGTGGCAGCCGAGCCTCTACTAACGATCATGGACCTAACCTTGGCAAGTATTTGCTTCATATTTCACTCTTTGGACTGAGCTAGCTTTACACCTGCTGTTTGGCCTGCACCATGGTCCCTGGCTGCCAGTTACATTTTGTGCCCCCCCCTGGCAGGCTGCAGGGTCTAGGACTGCGAGGGTGTAACATAGACATGTTGTGGGCACCCTGGGTGCATTTTCAGGACCAGCCATGACCTGGCCATGCCTTCTTTCTTGGCATATTGTTGACTTGAGTGCTATTTGGTCATTCGCGTAGCGACCCCCCTGCATTCATAAATTGTAAACAATTATACAATGAGCATATTTCATGGACGTTAAGCATTGCAACTCTTGAACATATCATAAATGAACATGGTTCCATACCGTACCCATGGATTTGTTGACATGTGTTAGTTATTACAAATGGTATCCATGCTTAAAAATGTCCTCATTTGAGGACATTTTCTTGGTGATTAGACATTATTGCTGCCATCCGCCGACTGTATGAGGGCTCACAGGCAGTAGTGCGGACGGCGGAAGGCACCACCCCACCATTCCCCCTTCACCACGGGGTGTGGCAAGGTTGTGTCCTGTCCCCATACCTGTTCATTATTGTCGTGGATCACGTCATGCGCCGAGCACGTGCGCGCTTTACTGCTCTTAAGGGGTTCGAGCTAGGCTTGGACATCCTTAACGAGAAAGAGCACGGCGGGGTTGAGCCTGGCTACCGCCTGTCCGACCTGATTTATGCGGATGACACCACCCTCATCGCGCGCCCCGAGCACATTCAGACCTGGCTGGACTGTCTGGGCCTGGAGGCGAGGGCGGTGGGGTTGGAGATTAGTTAGTGTCAAAACTGAGGCAATGGTGATATTTGGGGCCTCCAGTACACCGCCGCTGCCGCGCCTGCTCGACGGGACGACGGCCCCGTTCCGCGATCGCTTCAAACTGTTGGGGAGTATGCTCCCTGACACCGCCGACGATGTGGACACCCGCATCGGCCTGGCCTGGGCTAGGCTTCGTTCGCTCAACACCTACTGACTCAGTGGCGCTCCAAGGGCCTGCCATGGCGAGCACCGCAAGCACATGCTCTTCAAGGTCCTCGTCCTCACGGTGCTCACGTATGGCGCCGAGGCGCCTGGACACTCACACCCACACTGGCAGCTAGGCTAGACGGCACAGTTTACAGGATGCTCCGACAGGTCCTGCACGTAGGGCAGTTTCCAAGCGCCCATCATCAGAGTCTTTGTATCAGGGCATGCCTCGTATTTCGGACGAGATTAGACAGCGTAGGATAGCATTTGTAGGACACCTTGCTCGCACCAGCCAGGTCGACACCGCCCTTAGTCTGGCAGGCCCCCAGCGGCTTGGCCATGCAGCCAGGGCGGCACATTCTGACCTGGCCTGGCCCCAAGGGCATTGCCAAATTAAAGGTCGGGAAACAACATGTCACGAACTACGTACAGATGTTGCTGGATGACCTACTGGTCCCAGCCCAGTTTGAACACCGCATCCACTCTCTCTCCCTTCTTTGGACTGCCATGCAGAACAAGACGCGGTGGCAGAAGATTGTCAAGGCTCACACGCCCGACCCTGTGGGCAAGCCCCCTCCCCCCAAGAGGAGGAGGCGTTTTGATGAGTAGGGTAGTTAGGATTTTCGATCTAGACTAGCTAGCTAGCTAGATTAGCGTTAGTTAGGTTAGTCCGATTACGCGGCTCTCCCCACTCCACCACCCATCAAGGAATATGTGCTACATGATCTCCCAACGGAGGCATGTTATAATTTAATTTAATTTAATTTAATTAATTTAATTTTAATATACCCGGGAGCTTCGAATGTATTATAGGCCAGATGCCCCTTCTCAAGGGCTATGTGCTACAGATACTCCCAACGGAGTTCTGTTCCTAATTAATTAATTAATTAATTAATATACCCGGCCGGCGTTGTCAGGGATATTTAAAAAAATTGAATTATAACATGCCTCTGTTGATGCAGACGATATTTGTTTAAACTTTTGTGTAATTATTTTTCTAATGAGATTAGCATAGTACTCCGTGGCATGCCTTTGCGCATGACGCGCAAGTACTTACTTACTTACTTACTTATGCCTCCGTTGGAAGATCATGTAGCACATATTCCTTGATGGGTGGTGGAAAGGAGAGCCGGAGCCGCATAATCTAACTATCCTAACGCTAATCTACCTAGTCTAGAAAAATCCTAACTGCCCTACTCGTCAAAACGCCTCCTCCTCTTGGGGGGAGGGGGCTTGCCCACAGGGTCGGGCGTGTGAGCCTTGACAATCTTCTGCCACCGCGTCTTGTTCTGCATGGCAGTCCAAAGAAGGGAGAGAGAGTGGATGCGGTATTCAAACTGGGCTGGGACCAGTAGGTCATCCAGCAACATCTGTACGTAGTTCGTGACATGTTTCCCTGTCCTTTTGGGAATGTCCTTGGGGTCAGGCCAGGTCAGAATGTGCCGCCCTGGCTGGCCAAGCCGCTGGGGGCCTGCCAGACCAAGGGCGGTACGTGTCGACCTTATTGGCTAGTGCGAGCAAGGTGTCCTACAAATGCTATCATAGCACTGAGTAGGCTACGCTGTCTAATCTCGTCCGAAATACGAGGCATGCCCTGATTGATACAAAGACTCTGATGACGGGCGCTTGGAAAACCCTACGTTCAGGACCTGTCGGAGCATCCTGTAAACTGTGCCGTCTAGCCTAGCTGCCAGTGTGGGTGTGAGTGTGACCCACGCCTCGGCGCCATACGTGAGCACCGTGAGGACGAGGACCTTGAAGAGCATGCGCTTGCGCCGGTGGTCTCCCAGGCCCTTAGAGCGCCAGTAGGTGTTTAGCGAACGAAGCCTAGCCCAGGCCAGGCCAATGCGGGTGTCCACATCGTCGGCGGTGTCAGGGAGCCAGCTCCCTAACAGCTCCCTCAGGGATATGTGCTACAGTATACTCCCAACTGAGGCGATGGTGATTGGGGCCTCCAGTCGCCCGCCGCTGCCACGCCTATACTCGACGGGACGGAGGTCCTGTTCCGTGATCGCTTCAAACTGCATGTTAGGGAGCATGCTCCCCGACACCGCCGACGATGTGGCCGGACATCCGCATCGGCATGGCCTGGGCCAGGCTCCGTTCGCTAAACACCTACTGGCGGCCTGGCGCTTGAAGGGCCTGGGCGAGCAGCGTAAGCGCATGCTCTTCAAGGTCCTCGTCCTCACAGTGCTTACGTATGGCGCCGAGGCATGGACACTCACGGACACACTGGCGGCTTAGCTAGACGGCACGGTACCGTACAGGATGCTCCGACAGGTCCTGAATGTGGTGTTTTCCAAGCATAGGTCATTAGGGTCTTTGTATCAGGGTATGCCTTGCATTTCGGATGAGATTAGGCAGCGTAGGATAGCATTTGTAGCCTGTAGGCCATCTTGCTCGCATGAGTCCGGTCGACACCGCCCTTGGTCTGGGCGGCCCGGCGCCCCAGCGGCTTGGCCAACCAAGGCGGCACATCCTGCATGACCTGGCCTAGCCCCAAGGACATTCCTAGAAAGCTAGGTAAGCCTGCCATTCAAACTACATCCAGATGTTGCTGGCTGACATGTAGTGGTCCCAGCTCAGTTTGAACACCGCATTCAATCTCTGCCCCCCAGCGGCTTGGCCAACCAGGGCGGCATATTTTGACCTGGCCTGGCCCCAAGGACATTCCCAGGAAGGTAGGTAATTAAGGGGACGTGGCGCGCCGAATATTTTCCGCGCGAAAAAATTCGCGGCACCGGCCGTACCGTGAAAAGTGGGTGCTCCGTGCGCGCACCACTTGCGGAAGTGGCCATGGCGACTGCGTTTAGGCGAAACTAGCAATGTAGGGCTAGAGAAATGCAAAAAAAATGATTGGATGTTGAAGACGATGATTTAATGATGTTGGATTGCGGCGGCAAGTGGCTGGTTTATACAATATCGCTGCTTTCTTTTACTGCCATCGGCATGGGGGGTAATCTGCATTTTTTGGTCGCGCGGAATAAAATAGAATTCGTGATTGCGGCAGTAAATTCTCAGTTTTGGGGGTCTTTTTGACCGTGAAGGATGCATTCATATCGGTAGCATCGAATTCTAAACCGAACGGGTGCTTTTTGCTACATTTTCGGCCATTCTCTGTAAGTATTTTTTCAGGCCTGCGCAGTGCATGTCGGAACCTTCCATGGAAGAACGGCCGTTGTTGCGCGCCTGGGCGAGGGATCTACGAGGGCAAGGTATAGATTTGTGGCGACTGTTATCTACTATCAGTTCTTTCTTCGAAGAGCTCATCGTTCGAAGTTTTTTGCGTTCGTTTTGGTCAGTTTCCGCCAGTTAACTCTCCGTTGCTTGCCGTCGTGTTGACGAATACCTGGCAGCTTTAGCTTGTTTTCGTTGATGTCTTGATCAAATCCGCTTCAGTCTCAGCCGATAGATCCTAGGGAAGGCGTAAGGGATTTCATAGCACGTGTTCTGGCAAGGATGTTGTGCGTATGGACGCTTCTTGTTGTGTGATAGTGACGCACCCTTTCCTCGCAGCGGCATCACAGCGGTCAGAAGCTGAACGGCCGCCACTGGTTTCTTTGCATTTTATCGTGCAGGGAAGGAATTTTTTAAATCGACGATCATGTTGGAGATATTGCATTTGTGTGACTGCATGTAGATAGCTGCCATCATTGGTTTATTTGAGCTTTCCTTGTTATGATGATGTGACAAGACAGCAATGTTGCTGAGCCAACCATGGTTGACATGGTTGACTGCATACAAGCTTTGTATGCCATGATCTCCTTGGTTCCTTGCCCTCCATAGTTCCAGTTTGTTGCCCATGTCGGGTAGTGCAGTTAAGGAGTTGTTGCTGTGTTGGTAAGCTTGGTTGGCATAACCCTTACAATCTAACCTGGGAGAAACATAGAAAATGCTGGTAATGCATGTTAGTGCCATAATCATTATTGCTATTCACGTACTTATAAGTCTGGCCATGCTCGAGGGACGGTGAAGGAGTATGAGGTGCGTGGCCACCCCTTTGTACTTCACAACATATTCAGCATGGATTTGATCCATGTTGATGGCATGTAAAGTGTGATTGTGTTTACTTGCTTTCTGAGTGGTCCTTAGCGCCTTGTCAGGTAGTGAGTGGTCGTCTAGGAAACCCATCAGTGCGTGCCACAGTGACCCCCAACCTTGAGCATGTGTCGTCATCAGTGTGCTAGAGTTAATTATATGTGCTTTTGATCATAGATTTGCTGAGTTCTTAGCATGAAGTTTACAAGGTAACCTTGGGTAGAGTATAGTGTATGCTCTCTTGGCATGTATGCCTAGCGATCGTGTTGCTATGCTTGCGCTGGCAAGGTTGGCCATGCCGAGGGCAGGTGAGGGAAGATGTGGTGCCTAGCCGTTTGCTTATGTTTTGTGATCGAGTGGGGCATGCTTTCTGGCTTTTTGGATGGAAAACAGCATGCCTAAGTGGCCATATACAAAGAAACCCCCCTTAAGCTTATGTTCAGGTTTTAGCACGCATAACCTTATTACTTGAGCAAGACTTGTCGGAATGACCTGTGTTAAGGGTGGCTGCCACGACGTGATGCAAAGGGAGGGGCAGGGGGACGATGGGGAAGGTAGTAGTGATGATGAGAATGATGTTGATAATATTCCTTGCCTTGCATGTGCTTCCCCGGATGAAATTGACGGTGTCCCTTTCCTGCTGTGCAGCACATTCGGGTGCAAGGGAGGACTGCATGGGTGCTGCGCTGACCCCCCGTTGACTAAGGAGCCCAAGGGGGATTGGTTTTGCCCTGCCTGCCTTGTGCAGGATGCTTACAAGGGCTGATATAGTGACATTTTCTGTTTTAGCGGGCATTTTTTTTAAAACACGTCTGACGCAATAACTTGAGCTAGACTTGTCGGAATGACCTGGGACTTGGAACACTGCTGTCCCCCTGTTAGCCGGAATTTTTGTTGATTTTGTGGCCTTATCGGAAGTGTTTATGATATGTATATTCCCAATGTCCGGTAAAAAATGACCTGTTTTGCGGGAAAATTAATAACTGTTCAAGGTTTTGCCATTTCCATGATGTAAATAGCTCAGCAAGCTACAAACTCAGGGATTTATATGACCTTGATTTTTGGTAGCCAACAAATAAGTGCATTGGCTGGGGCATACTCAGCCCTAATTAGCGTCTTTTGCTATTTATAGCGCATTATTGGCGTATATATGGGGGTAGTACCCCCAACAAGTGCATGGACAACTCACTAGAGATGTTATTTAGTGCCCCCGATCATAATTCAGCATTGTGCAAATGAATTTCAAGTGATATTAGCATATGTCAGATTTTTTGGGTTTTGGGGTGCCACCTCCCCTTAACCTGCCATGAACTACACCTAGATGTTGCTGGCCGGCCTAGTACGTGGTCCCAGCCCAGTTTGAACACCGCATCCACACTCTCTCCTTTCTTTGGACTGCCATGCAGAACACAAGAAGCGGTGGCAGAAGATTGTCCAGGCTCACACGCCAGCCCCTGTGGGCAAGCACCCCCCCCCCCAAGCGGAAGGGGCGTTAGTTTGCTGAGTAGTGTAGTTAGGATTTTCTAGACTAGATAGCTTAGAGTTAGGTTAGCTCGATTACGCGGCTTCCTCCACCCCATCCACCCATCAAGGAATATGTGCTACATGATCTCCCAATGGAGGAATGTTATAATTTAATTTAATTTAATTTAATTTAATTCAATTCTCTCTCTCTCTCTCTCTCTCTAGCTCTCTCTCTCTCTCTCTCTCTCTCTCTCTCTCTCTCTCTCTCTCTCTCTCTCTCTCTCTCTCTCTCTCTCTCTCTCTCTCTCTCTCTCTCTCTCTCTCTCTCTCTCTCTCTCTCTCTCTCTCTCTCTCTCTCTCTCTCTCTCTTCTTTGGACTGCCATGCAGAACAAGAAGCGGTGGCAGAAGATTGTCCAGGCTCACACGCCAGCCCCTGTGGGCAAGCCCCCTCCCCCCAAGCGGAAGGGGCGTTTTGCTGAATAGTGTAGTTAGGACTTGTCTAGACTAGATAGCTTAGCGTTAGGTTCGTTCGATTACGCGGCTTCGCCCACCTCCACCCATTACATTATACGTGTCTATTAATTAATTAATTAAGGGGACGTGGCGCGCCGAATATTTTCCGCGCGAAAAAATTCGCGGTACCAGCCGTACCGTGAAAAGTGGGTGCACCGTGCGCGCACCCCTTGCGGAAGTGGTCATGGCGACTGCGTTTAGGTGAAACTAGCAATGTAGGGCTAGAGAAATGCAAAAAAAATGCTCGAATGTTGAAGAAGATGATTTCATGATGTTGGGTTGTGGCGGCAAGTAGCTGGTTTACAATATCGCTGCTTTCTTTTACTGCCATCGGCATGGGGGTTAAACTGCATTTTTTGGTCGCGCGGAATAAAATAGAGTTCGTGATAGCGGCAGTAAATTCGCAGTTTTGGGGGCCTTTTTGACCGTCAAGGATGCATTAATATCGGTAGCATTGAATTCCAAACCGAACTGGTGCTTTTTGCTACATTTTCGGCCATTGTCGGTAAGTAATTCTTCAGGCCTGCGCAGTGCATGTCGGAATCTTCCATGGAAGAACGGCCGTTGTTGCGCGCCTGGGCGAGGGATCTGCGAGGGCAAGGTATAGATTTGTCGCGAATGTTATGTGCTATCAGTTCTTTCTTCTATGAGCTCATCGTTCGAAGGTTTTTGCGTTCTGTTTGGGCCGTTTCCGCCAGCTAGCTCGCCGTTGCTTGCCGAATACCTGGCAGCTTTAGATTGTTTTCGTTGATGTCGTGGTTAGGGCCGCTTCAGTCGAAGCCTATAGCTTCTCGGGAAGGTTTAAGGCATTTCATAAAACGTGTTCTGGCAAGGATGGTGTGCGTATGGACGCTTCTTGTTGTGTTAGAGTGACGCACCCTCTCTTCGCAGCGGCATCACAGCGCTCATGCGCTGGAGGGCCGCCAATGGTTTCTTTCCATTTTATCGTGCAGGGGAGGAAGTGTTTTATTGACGATCATGTTGGAGATATTGCATTTGTGTGACTGCATGTAGATAGCTGCCACCATTGGTTTATTTGAGCTTTCCCTTGATATGATGATGTGAAAAGACTGCAATGTGCTGAGCCAACCATGGTTGACATGGTTGACTGCATGCCATCGTTGTATGCCATGATCTCCTTGGTTCCTTGCCCTCCATAGTTCCAGTTTGTTGCCCATCTCAGGTAGGGCAGTGAAGGAGTTGTTGCTGTGTTGATTAGCTTGGTTGGCATAAACCTTACACTCTAACCTGGGAGAAACATAGAAAATGCTGGTTAGGCATTTTAGTGCCATCATCATTATTGCTATTCACATGCTTATATGTCTGGCCATGCTCGAGGGACGGTGAAGGTGTATGAGGTGTGTGGCCACCCCTTTGTACTTCATAACATATTCAGCATGTATTTGATGCATGTTGGATGGCATGTAAAGTGTGATTGTGTTAACTTGGTTACTGAGTGGTCCTTAGCGCCTGTCAGGTGGTCGTCTAGGAAACCCATCAGTGCGTGTCACAGTGACCCCAAACCTTGAGCATGTGTCGTCATCAGTGTGCAAGAGTTATTTATATGTGCTTTTGGTCATAGATTTGCTGAGTTCTAATCATGAAGTTTACAAGGTAACCTTGGGTTGACTAATGTGTATGCTCTCTTGGCATGTATGCCTAACGATCGTGTTGCTATGCTTAGGCTGGCAAGGTTGGCCATGCCGAGGGCAGGTGAGGGCAGATGAGGTGCCTAGCTGTTTGCTTATGTATTGTGATCGAGTAGGGCATGCTTTCAGGCTTTTTGGATGGAAAACATCATGCCTAACTGGCCTTGTACAAAGAAAAACCTCCTTTAGCTTATGTTCAGGTTTTAGCACGTTTAACTTTATAACTTGAGCTAGACTTGTCGGAATGACCTGGGACTTGGAAGACAGTTGTCCCCCTGTTAGACGGATTTTCGCTGCAGAAAAAAGTATTTTTTTGACGTGTTTATAAAAAGTTATTCCCAATGTCCGGTAAAAAAAGGGTCGTTTTGCGGGGAAATTAATAACTGTTCGAGGTTTTGCCCTTTCCATGATGTAAATAGCTCAGCAAGCTACAAACTCAGGGAACTAAAAACGCTGCAGGCAGTTTTGCAAATAAATGTGTGCATTGGCTGGGGCATACCCAGCCCTAATTAGCGTCTTTTGCTATTTATAGAGCATTATTGGTGTATATATGGGGGTAGTACCCCCAACAAGTGCATGGACAACTCACTAGAGATGTTATTTAGTGCCCCCAATCATAACTTAGCGTTGTGCAAATGAATTTCAGGTGATATTAGCATAGGTCAATTTTTAAGGGTTTTGGGGTGCCACCTCCCCTTAAATTAAATTTAATTTAATTAAATTAAATTATAACATGCCTCCGTTGGGAGATCATGTAGCACATATTCCTTGATGGATGGGTGGAGTGGAGGAAGCCGCGTAATCGAACTAACCTAACTCTAAGCTATCTAGTCTAGAAAAATCCTAACTACACTAGTCATCAAAACGCCGCCTCCTCTTGGGGGGAGGTGGCTTGCCCACGTCAGGGGCTGGCGTGTGAGCCTTGACAGTATCTTCTGCCACCGCGTCTTGTTCTGCATGGGAGTCCAACTTACGGAAGGGAGAGAAAGTGTCCAGATGCGGTGTTCAAACTGGGCTGGGACCACTAGGTCGGCCAGCAACATCTGGATGTAGTTCGTGGCATGTTTCCCCACCCTTTTGGGAATGCCCTTGGGGCCAGGCCAGGTCAGAATATGCCGCCCTGGCTGGCCAAGCCGCTGGGGGCCTGCCAGACCAAGGGCGGTGTCGACCTGGCTGGTGCGAGCAAGGTGTCCTACAAATGCTATCCTACGCTGCCTAATCTCGTCCGAAATGCAAGGCATACCCTGATACAAAGACTCTAATGACGGGCGCTTGGAAAACCCTACGTGCAGGACCTGTCGGAGCATCCTGTAAACCGTGCCGTCGAGCTTAGCTGCCAGTGTGGGTGTGATTGTCCACGCCTCGGCGCCATACGTGAGCACCGTGAGGACGAGGACCTTGAAGAGCATGCGCTTGCGGTGCTCGCCCAGGCCATTCGAGCGCTAGTAGGTGTTGAGCGAACGGAGCCTGGCCCAGGCCCGGCCGATGCGGATGTCCACATCGTCTGCGGTGTCAGGGAGCATACTCCCCAACAGTTTGAAGCGATCGAGGAACGGGACCTCCGTCGCGTCGAGCAGGCGCGGCAGCGGTGGTCTACTGGAGGCCCCAATCACCATCGCCTCAGTTTTGACTTTAATCTCCAACCCCACCGCCCTCGCCTCCAGGCCCAAACAGTCCAGCCAGGTCTGAATGTGCTCGGGGCGCGCGATGAGGGTGGGGGGTACTCCACCCATCCAGCAAGGTATCAAGGAGCAAGGTATATGTGCTAAATGATCTCCCAACGGAGACATGCTATAATTTATTTCAATACTCCCAACGGAGTAAGGAGTTATGTTCCAGTTCAATTCAATTCAATTCAAGTGTATATAGATACAGGTTTGCATGGAGCCCGGCACAGTTAGCTAGTGCCCATAGGGATGCCAATAGCTTATTGGTATACGTCAAGGAGACATTGGTATACATCACGCCTGCAAAACAAATGAAGGTGTTAATTATTATAAACAAGATCCAATGAACAAGGTCAGCCTTCGTGATATGCTCACACGGGTCTTATTGCACCCACAGAACTTGCCGGATCGTCTATCGTGTCCGATTGCTGCTGTGGCATGCCTCTGGCATGAATTAGGAGAAAGGCGGTCTCTGCCCTTTACTCCTGTTGTGCACATACAGGGATTAAAAGCACTCCGGTGCTCCGAGACTCCCCACGTCGGGAGCATGCACGAGTTTAATTGATTAATCAATTATATCAGGCCAGGCCATCATAACAAGGAGACAACCATCATCAGGCCATCATATATGTGGGCGCTCAGGTAGTCGAGGACAATGATCCCCTCCATGTGGGGAGAAAGCGTGTTTCCCGCCACAGGACGAATGCCCGGCGGGACCGCTAGGGCCTGGCACTCCACGTTACCTGACATACCTTGGGACTGGTGAGTATAGTCTCTAGATAGAATATAGACCGGTTGGATTTTTTGTCTCTACCCATCCATCCATTTGCATGAAGTTAATATTCCCAGACTCCCCAACGGGAGCACGAGTTTATTTAATTCATTAATGTGAGCGATGGACATGAAATACGAAAGAAAGGAAGAAATTGCAAGTTGCCTCCATAACATGTCGCTTCCAGAGAGAAGCTGCATGGTCACATGCCGAGGCTCTCGAATGTCTCTCGCGTGTCTCTCGTGTGTCTCTCGCGTGTCAATAAATAGTGTCCCCCCAACAAGAAGGTACTAGTTATGTACAATAGAGGGCCAAGTGGATGGAACGTCATCATTTTGGTATCGTCACCACAACTTCGACCGGCTCCGCAGTGTCCCCCGCTTGGTGAGTGCCGTTGGCATTAACCGGCGCCTCCCCATCATAACCGCCGACATCCCCTGGCAGCTCATCCTTGCCTGCCTCCGGTGGCAGGTCATCTTCCCCACCACTCTCGGCAATGGGTACGCCCGTGAAAGGCCTCTCGGTCAGCAGCGGCCTCGTGCTGCCCCCATTGGTGACAGAGCCCCCATTGCTCACTGATGACTCCTCGGGTTTCAGTTCCACGGGTGGTTCTATCACGGGCGGGGGCTTGCCGTTCACGTCGGCTGCCTTGGCATCCTTCTCCTTCTGCTTCTTGGCCTCCTTGACAAGCCCACCCATGTAATTGGCCAGCGGTTGGCCCACAAATATCTGCACCAGTTGGCCCAGCACGCACGGCACCGCGAGCAGGCCCTGGTCCGTCGGGTTGGTGGTGATGTAGTTGATTACTGTCACTGCAACCGGCGCGCTCTTCTGGCTGGTCGTGATAATCGTCGGGATGGCCTCCATAAGCGGCAGCCGCAGGGCGAACACGGCGGCCGTGTTGAAGATGAGGTAGATGAAGTGGACAATCAGGTCCATCGCGATCACGAGCAACATGGTGCCAAACTCGATACGGATCAGGGTCTCACGCGCACCTGAAAGCGTCTGCCAGATGAGCATCGCAAGGTTGGTGTTGCTGATCAGCGACAACCGCACGCGGTTCGCCTTGACGAACTTCTGCACCGGCTTGCAGTAATCCCGGAGCACCTTCCCAAGCAGCGTCGGCACGAAGTTGGAGAGAAGAAGTTTGACGAAAATGTCGGCAATGCTGATGTTTAGACCTTCCACACCGGCGCTCCCGCTGCTGGACAGCATGGCTTTCAGCCACAGCGGCACAAAAATAACGCCGCACACGTTGGTGACCACGGTGTTGAAGATCGCCAGGCCGACGTTAGCACCGGCAGATTGGGTAAGGGAAATGCCGACCCCAAGAGTTGTGGGCACGACTGTAAAAATGGTCATACCCGTAATAAAAACTTCAGGGTTCAAGTTAAGTCTCCGTACGGCAAATCCCAGCAGCGGCGTTATGCCGATGATGGACACAAATCCGAATAGAGTCCCTGCAATTGTTTTCCGAGTTAAGGCAGCCTTCAACTCGTCCGTTCGAAGCGTCAACCCCGAAATGAAGAACACAATGCAGATATTAACAAACGTGACAATGTGCACATCCCTGACTGTGGGCTCTAAAACTTTTCGCCCCGGCAGTGGCCAGCACATGGCAATAATGAAGGCAACGAGAAAAGCAAACGGAAGGTAATTCCGGAGGACCCATGCCTGCAGCTTGCGCAGCAGAGCGACCGCCTTTGCTTCAAATCCTGTGTCTGCCATTTTGTCCTTGGCAGCACGCCCTTAATAATGTGAAAGCACACCATCGCCTTTGGGCGTGCATGGTGGAAGAGCTGTGCCGACAGACGCCATGGAAATCATTAATCTCAAGCCGATGAAAATCATCCTACACAGTTCAGTTCCGTTTCAGTTGTTTCCCACGCCGCACATGGGCCGCAGAGAGTCTGTAGTGTCATCCTACACAGTACTACCTCGGCAATCCCGAGAGCTTGGATCTGACAAAATTACGCGCCTGCCAAAACCCGCCAAAAAATTCCTGCGAACGCGTGGCTCGTCCGGGTTGGCCGCGCCACGTTGTCTTCCCAAGGCACGTCTGATAACTCTGATTCGTCGATCTTGAGCCTTGAAGTGTGTCGGTTTGGAAAGGATCTCTCTTGTGGCGAATCAGAATCAAACAGGCCCGAGAGTCCGAGACTCTGACGAGGAATCTGCAAGACTGCAACTGGCCCAGGGAAGGCCCGAGGAATTAGAGAGGCACTCATGAATATATCCAACATATTAAAAACACTTTGTACAGTACCATATTAAAAACACGAAGTACTGTTTTAACCACAAAGGCCTTGTTACACAACTGCAAGCCTTACATAGCTACATATGGTTGTCTCCTTGACATACTGTATGGGGTGGCCCGTGGCAATAACCCCGGCCCGTCGCAACACAGTACAGGCGCTCTTCGCTACTCGCCGACTGGTGGAGGAACTGCAACGCCTTCAGCCTGGTGAGTCCGTTTTGCACCTCGTGCTGGTGGACTTCATCAAAGCCTTCGATTCGGTTTTCTGGCCTGCGCGGCTTTGGGACATCCTCGAGTTGTTCCGGATCCCCCGCCCCCTGATTGCTGTCATCCGCCACCTGTATGAAGGGTCCACCACTTCGGTGCGCACTTCTTACGGGACCACGCCCCCATGCCCTTTACAGAAGGGTGTACACGTGGCAGGGCTGCGTGCTCTCGCCCTACCTGTTCATTATTGTTGTCGAATACGTAATGATTCAGGCGCGCAAGCGATTTGCCCGCATTGATCGTGGGCAGGGAACCGTTCCCTGCACTCACTGGCTCCTGGTGACCAGGAGTGCAGGTTGCTAACAAATTCTGGCATGGCGGTGCGGACACGGAGATTCGGCTGGCAGACATCATCTACGCAGACGACACCACCCTCTTCGAGGACACTGAGCATGTGCAGACATGGCTTGACTGCCTGGCTCTCGAGGCCCGTGCAGTGGGGCTTGAGGTCAGCAAGAAGACAGAGGCCCTGGCGGTTGGGCTCACCAACCCACCGCCGCCCCTCTTTCTCCTAGACGGCTCTCGAGTCCTGTATCGGGACCGCGTTAAGCTGCTGGGCAGCCTGCTCCCCAGCTGCGAGGTTGATGTGGACCATCGCATCTCCCTCGCCTGGCACGCTTTACGCCAGTACCGGGCCCTGTGGCGCAAGCCCCTGGGCAAGATCGAGAAACAGGACCTGTTCAAGGTCCTCGTCCTTCCTGTTCTCACGTATGGAGCCGAGACGTGGACCCTCACCGCCGACCTGGCCCGCAAGCTGGACGGCGCGGTCACCAGCATGCTGCGATCCATTTACAGAGTAGGATATGCTGCCCATGTCCGCAATGAGGACCTGTACCAGGGCATGCCCTATATCACCAGCACCATTAAGCAACGACGCCTGCAGCTAGTAGGGCACCTAGCTCGCACCAACCAGGTAGACACCTCACGTGGCCCCCCCGCAGGACTGCGACCAGCCCAGCCTGGCCGGCACCTCCTGACGTGGGCTGGGCCCAGTGATGTTAGACGCCGCACGGCCCGCACCTTCAAAGAACAGCTAGTAGAGGACATGGGGGGCCTAGGCCTCTCCGTGATTTGGAAGAAGATGATGGACAAGGCCAAGTGGGCCCAGGTCATAGAGGACAACGAGCCCCCCCCAGTGGGGAAGCGCCCGCGTGTGCAATCTCGTGGGAGGCATGCCAGATAGCCCCCCTAGGGCAGCGTGCGGCTGCCTAGATAGATGTTGTAGTTAGAATGTTGTTAGGTAGATGTAGTATGTAGCCGATGTAGCTAGATTAGACCGGTAGGACTGTTTGCACCCATCCATCCATCCATCCATCCATCCATCGGGGTTAATGCTCCGTGACTCCCCAACGCGAGCACGAGTCTAATTAATTAATAAATTAATAACCCTGTCGGTACACCGGCGCGGGAATAAACTGAAGTCAACTCAACTCCATGCAGCCTGCCCTTGCGGCAGTGAGAGAAGCTAGGGCGCTCCGTCCGTCTCCCTTGTCTCGTTGATATTTATATTCGATAAGGTATATAGAGCAATGATGTATAGGAAAAGAAACTGAGCCGGATGGGGACGAAAACCGCCACAGCAAGTAAAACGAGGCGGTTAGACACGACATATTCATGTTTGAGAATGCAGGGCTTGAACTCAGTGGGGACACCTTGACTTCCCGGTAGTTGGATGGCACCATCACCCGCATGTTACGTTCCATTTTCCGGGTCACATACTGCGAGCGCGTGCGACAGGAAGATTTATTTTTAGGCATGCCGCTCATCAGTGATACTATCAAGCATGATCATAGACTTAGTCAACTGGCAGCCGGGGCAATTGGCCTGCACCAACCAGGTCATAGACACGTCCCGTGGCCCCTGTGCCGGGCTGCGGCCTGCTCAGCCTGGCCGTCACCTTCTCACGCGGAGAGGGCCGGCCAAAGCCACATGGGTGAAGTACGGCGAACACCGCCACTTGGCGGCGTTGTATCAAGGAGACAACCAGCGCAGGCCAGAAATCGGGAGAATCCGAACCATGGTAGCTCGAGCCTGCCGTTATCTTGTCCGCGTGTTCGAGTCGTTCAGGATGATGAAGATGAATGGTGATGGAAATGTGTAGCCGTGTGCATTGAAATTATGGCTGGCTTACGTGTAGAGCGACTAGATGACCTAGACGGCGGGGCCGGAAACAACATGCTTGATCAGGGCGTGTGTTTCGAGCCTAACTGGCCGGGAGTGTCTAGTGGTGAGCACCATTGCTGCGATCGCTCTCCCACCATTTACGAGGACATACCCGCAAATGGAAAACCACTGAAAAGGTCTAGCTAGTCAGCCATTACGTTAGCCATGCCATGATTCCAAACGTCCAAGAACTGCACACGGTGCAAAGGCAAAAAGCCGGAGGACAGCACTTTCAAATGTGCGGCGGGAACCAAAAGCCCGCGCGTATGCCAGAAAACATCGTGTTGCTGCAGCGGCGTTGTATGATGGGATGCCCCGTGTGTCTGATATTATTAGGCAGCGTAGACTACAGTTTGCCGGCCATCTAGAGCCCGTACTAATCAGGTTGATACAAATGAGGGCCCCGCTGGTTCCTTGCGGACTGGCCAGCCCGGGAGATATCTTCTTCCATGGTCAAGTCCTGCCAGGCCGGGTACGTTAGGCGACGCGGTGGCCAACATTGGACATACCACGACATACCTATGGTATTGCACAGTTGGTTGTATTGCACCCACAGTGTTGCGCCCCGGCACCATGCCGTGGAGAGAGCGCTCTGTGGCCTGCCCACCTGCAGCAGTGAGAGAAGCTAGGGCGCCCTCCCTCCTTCTCGCTGTGTATATAGGGTTGAAGGTTCCTTTACTCTGTATTGGCACCCATGTGACGCAGTCACGTGCTTATTATTATACCACGATACGATTTTGGCTGATCGACCCATATAGACAACTATTAAGTTTACTAACCAGTATCAAGGAGACAACCAGTGTGCTTCGATCTCCGAATATTAGTATAAGCTCAAAGAACTCTTGCTCCCGTTGGGGAGTCGATAATGGCATTTGGTCTCGTTGCAGGAAGCAACAGTTTTCTTGCCAATTACAACGGAACATGAGTGCATATTCCAGCGCATGATTGAGGGAGCACATGTATTCTGTCTTTATTGAATTAAGGGGACCGGACGGTTCTAACCACCCCAAAAGTGAACTCATGTAATAACATTGTAATTGCACATGATATGTCCAGATTTGAGTTTGGGGCATCAAAACAACATGTTTGGGCATGCATCCCCCCACCTGTAGGGTTCATGACCCCTGGCTATACACCGGATGCCAGCATAATACGCTAAACCATAGGGTCCATGGCACCTAGTGCCTAGGTGCATGGCAAGACCAAATTCAATCAGCCATGATATTTTCTTTAAGTTCCCACTGTTTACAAAAAACCTGGCTAGTTGGGTCCCAAAAATGGTACTTCAAACTAGTAGATGATAAATTTTGACCTAAAAAGGGTCTTTTTTAGCACGTAAAAAAATAAATCAAATCAATAACACATGTTATATGGCCAGTGGGGATAAAATCAAATATTAGATGGTGGGAAATGTACACTGACAAATTTTCAGCTCAATCTGACCAGTATAACACATATATGATCATGGTTATAGCCCATTTCAGGACTTGGAAAAAACTGGAAAAACTGTCAATCAAGCACACTGTTGGCCCCCGTGTCATCACATGCTGCACAAAACCAGGGATCACCAGGCACGGTGGACAGCGTGAAACCCAAGCACAACATGTGGCCCCCATGGTCGCCCGGATCCTGGTTCGAACACAAGAGAAAGGGGTTCACCTTCTTGTGCTCTGCACCGCCACACACCGTGCAGAGCACACTGTCACTGGCTTCCCCCCCCCCTTCCTGCCCCGCCACGGGCTGCCCGTAGATGGCATAGCCACTGCCATGCTCATACTCCCCCCCGGCCATGTTATCCTTCCACTTGCCCCCCTGGGCCTCAGTTTTTTTCTTCTTGCGCAGCCTGCGCCAGTTTGGGTCCCTCTTCTTGGCCTGCTGGCGTGCCCTCTCCAGCTTGAGGGAGGCCAGCTGCTCCTCCACAGCCGGTGTGACCGTGATGCCCAACCACATACTACCATCCTCTGCACATATGGTACCTCCTATGTTCAAGGTTTGACGACGTTCTGACAAGAACTGCCCAAGTTACAACCATTCCAAGACGGCCACCCATGTAGACACTACAAGGAAATTATAGTAACCATTCAGCCACACTAGCACCTCCTTCTTCATCAAAGACATCTGCAAACTGACCAAAGCACACATGATTAACTCTTGCACGCTGACGGCAACGCATGCTCAACGTGGGGGGTCATTGCACATGACAACAACTACTCAAGTTGATGGGTTTCCTATATGACCACCTGACAAGGCGCTAAGGACCACTCAGTAAGTTAGTAACCCCACAGTGCCACTTCATATGCCATCCAACATGCACCAAAACCACGCTGAGTATGTTTACAATGTACAAAGGGGTGGCCACGCACCTCATATGTGTTCATCATCCCTCCAGCATGGCCAGCCTTGTAAATATGTTCATAGCCTTGACGATGGTAGCCCTAACATGCCTAAGCAGCATTTCCTATGTTTCTCCCAGGTTAGAGTGTAAGGTTGATGCCAACCAAGCTAATCAGCTCAACAACACCTCCTTAACTGTCCTCCCCGGCATGGATGACAAACTGGGACTATGGAGGGCAAGGAACCAAGTAGGAACATGGTATATATAGCTTGCATGCAGTCATGCATGTCAACCATGGTTGGCTCAGCACATTGTAGTCTTGTCACATCATCATAACAAAGGAAAGCTCAAACAACCATTGGTGCCAGCTATCTACATGCAGTCACACAAATGCAATATCTCCAACATCATCATCACTAAAACACTTCCATCCCTGCACGATAAAATGCAAAGAAACCATTGGCGGCCCTTCAGCGCATGAGCGCTGTGATGCCGCTGCGGCCTGCGAAGAGAGGGTGCGTCACTCTCAAACAACAAGAAGCGTCCATACGCACAACATCCTTGCCAGAACACGTTTTATGAAATGCCTTATACCTTCCCGAAGAGCTATAGGCTGCGACTGAAGCGGCCCTGATCACGACATCAACGAAAACAATCTAAAGCTGCCAGGTATTCGGCAACACAACGGCAAGCGACGGCAAGCTAGCTGGCGGAAACTGCCCAAAAAGAACGCAAAAAAAATCGAACGATGAGCTCATAGAAGAAGGCACTGATAGCATATAACATTCGCGACAAATCTGTAACTCGCCCTCGTAAATCCCTCGCCCAGGCGCGCAATAACAGCCGTTATTCCATGGACAGGTCAGACACGCACTGCGCAGGTCTGAACAATTACTTACCGATAATGGCCGAAAATCTGGCAAAAAGCACCAGCTCGGTTTAGAATTCGATGCAACCGATATTAATGCCTGCTTCACGGTCAGAACAACCCCCAAAACCGCGATTTTACAGCCGCTATCATGAATTCTATTTCATTCCGCGCGACCAAAAAATTCAGATTACCCCCCATGCCGATGGCATAAAAAAACAACAGCGATATTGTAAACCAGCTGATTTCCGCCACAAACCAACATCATAAACTCATCGTCTTTTAGATTCGAGTAAAATTTTTGCATTTCGCCTGCCCTAGGGTGGTAGTTTCGCCTGAACGCAGTCGCCATGGCCACTTCCGCAAGGGGTGCGCGCACCGTGCACGTGAAATTTATGACCTTCGGTACCGGCGCGAATTTTTTGGCGCCAAAAAATTCGGAACCGTCCGGTCCCCTTAATTAATTACACTCGTGCTCCCGTTGGGGAGTGACGGAGCATTCACCTCGATGGATGGATGGATGGATGGATGGATGGATGGATGGATGGATGGATGGATGGATGGATGGATGGATGGATGGATGGATGGATGGATGGATGGATGGATGGATGGATGGATGGATGGATGGATGGATGGATGGATGGATGGATGGATGGATGGATGGATGGATGGATGGATGGATGGATGGATGGATGGATGGATGGATGGATGGATGGATGGATGGATGGATGGATGGATGGATGGATGGATGGATGGATGGATGGATGGATGGATGGATGGATGGATGGATGGATGGATGGGTGGGTGGGTACACGCAAATGTCTTTATTGAATGCTCAGGTGATGCGACGGCTTTCGGCAACACATGTGCGCGATAAGAATGGAAGTTGCCAACGCTCTGACAGGAAACAGCCACGCATGTCACGCTATCACACCATTAGACTTCCAGCCTCAAAAGACAGGGATGCCCGGCCACCGCTGAGGGAAATTATATTAACACGGGCATGAGGCCACAATGCAACCCTCAAAATGTCTTGCCAACTGCAGACGCAGACTAACGCTAAATGAGAACAGCCATTGCTTTTCCAAGCCTGAAAGTCCCTCACAGCTAGCCCCGTGGCCTCCCAGAGGCACGTGCAATGAACTAATTGCAGCCAGTGCAGATCCTCAATAGCTGCGGCCCCACAGCGCCCACTTCTTGGCTGGCTTGCCCGAGGCAAAGCACGTTGTGCCTGTGTGCAAAATGAGCACGGAGGCGACGACGCAAGAAAACGACATGCAGGAGCGCGTTATTACGCGAGACAGGGCTTACATGAGCAAGGCATGGCGGTGCACGCACACATGCTCACAAAAAATGGGCACAAGCCTGACTGCATGTCTGTGAGGAGGTGAAGGAGTGTTACAGCGTTCCCAGGAAGATGGGTGGTTCGACCAGCGATTCTCCCACGCTGAGCACTGCCAGCCAGCAAGACATCCACCACAAAAGAATTCATGGATACGCAGCGTGCCAGCCTTATCCCCCCCCCTCCCTCCCCCCCCCCCCTCCCTCCCCCCCCCCCCCCCCCCCCCCCCCAACCAGCACATCAAGTCAGCACATGCAACAATGCACACAAGCTTCACCCGACGCATATCACATGTGAAAGGTTGCCACTTCTGGCCACATATAGTAGTCTCAATTAAACAGTTGCCAAGATGTAAAATGCTCAATGTCCGAGTATGTTCTGATGCAGAGCCAGAGCTCATATACAGGCTCACCATGTCGAATACCGTGCAAGACACGGGCCCCGTGCACCTGTGTTTGTAGAGGAAGAACAGAAGTTTTTAGCTGTGACTAGTAAATCTTTGAATGTTTCCGGTGCCGCACGTGCATGGGCGGGCCACCGCCGGTCCAAACACGATGCTTGCTCGTGGCACCCTCACCACTGCCCAGCACACACAGATGGGGCACCACCACACATCAAGGGTGCAAAACCATATTGGGAGATGGCTCTGCCCACCTTCAGGCAGTGGCGGCTGCTCGAAGGGCATGCAGAGCGTCTTCGCAGCGCCACCTGTCGGGCTCTCGATCGCGCTGCGCTTCTTCACGTCCTCCTCCACATCCTGCGGACAGCGGGCAGGGGTCAGGGGTCAGGGTCAGGGGGCAGTGTGCAGGGGGTGGCCAGCAGGGGCAAGCAACATCCAACGACCAGCAAGGGAAAGCAGAGGTAGGCATGGCGGCAGGCAAGGGGTAGGGGGCCAGAACTAGCTACCGTGCAGCCCTGGCCTTTTCGCCCCGCTGTCAAGGTGAAGCATGATAAACACATGGCTACGCCGCATATTTACTAGTCCTACAAAGGGGATAAAGCCGACCACCTCCTTGTCTATGCCACGTTTGTTGAGCGGCCGGCAGCACACGGTGCATATCCAACTACCGCAGGTACTGCGTGGGCTCGCAGACCATGCGAGAAGCTGTCAACCTTGTTTCGTTTCCCTCCCACTGTACTTCTGGCTGAGGGGATGGCATGGTGAAGCTGACATCAACAACCACGCCAAGGCCATCACCGCACAAGAAAAGCCAAACAAGGAATAACCTGCTATGCCCAACAAATTTAACAGGGGCATACATGCTAGTTCAGCTCCACAAAAACAAGCCTCTGTCACTGTACCCATGAGCCAACCTCTGCTGTCTGCTTATTTTCTACAGCGCATCTACAGTCATGTCGGCATGTCGCGTTGCGCCAGCATCATGGCACGAGCGTGTGCGCGCGTTCCTCACTCACCACCTCGTCGCACCAGGGCGCGAGCACCATCTTCTTGGCGTCGAGCGCGGGGATGAAGTCCTTCCACTCTGTGATGGTGGCCATGCAGTTCTCGTCACGGTAGGCGCGCGCCCTGGGGGACACACACAAGGGGCCGGTTGTTAAGAAGTCATCGGCACCTAAGGGGTGAGAGGGTCCATTGCACACGATGGGTGGGTGACAGATGCACGCACATAAGATGGGTGGGGGAGGACACGGCATGTGGCGGTGAAGGGGTCACCTGCAAGACGGGGGAGGATGCACACGGCGGGTAGGAGGCACAGAGGGTGGCAGTGGGGGTGCGTGTGGGGGTGGGGGTGGGGGGGGGGTGGGGTGGGGGTGGGGGTGGGGTGGGGGTGGGGGTGGGGGTGGGGGTGGGGGTGGGGGTGGGGGTGGTGGGTGGTGGGTGGTGGGTGTGGGTGTGGGTGTGGGTGTGGGTGTGGGTGTGGGTGTGGGTGTGGGTGTGGGTGGGGGTGGGGTTTCGGGGGCAAGGATAGACGCATGCGACTGAGTTGGCGAAGTGAAAGCAGAGCCACACTCTGTTTGCAACGCACATCAGTACAGCCATTGCCAAGGTGGCGACATGCCCTTGAAAAATCATCGTGGCAGAACCTGCCCAGCATCTCCCTCCCACACCTGCCTACCCCGCCCGCCTTGCCAGCCACTGCGTGCCTCCTGGCTCCTGCCAAGCTGCCGGGACGCTGCCCCTCTGCACCACCTGTTATATTGAGAGCTGGCTGCCACTCCTGTCCTAGTTGGACAGGGCATACACAAGCCCCACCCTTGCAAATTCCCCAGGAGCCTCAACGCCTCCCCCCACCTCCTCCTGCAGGGGCACAAACGCTCCACTTGTCCCTCCAGGGGGGATCCCCGCCTCACATGTCGCACAACCATGCATCATTACGTCCTCGTTTCTTGAGCAAGCGGGCATCCACGCGTCCTCGTTTCTTGAGCAAGCATGCCACAGGCATGCATCAGGCACGCACCCATACAATACATGATAAACACGCCCATCCATGCGCCCTCACTTTTCCAGCAGGCCGCGCTGGATCTCGTCCAGCAGCGCGGGCACGCGGGTCTCCAGATCCGCCCACGCCACCGTCTCCTTAGCGCCCGTGTCGCGGCGCACGAGGACCACCTGGATTGGTTGGTTGGTTGGTTGGTTGGTTGGTTGGTTGGTTGGTTGGTTGGTTGGTTGGTTGGTTGGTTGGTTGGTTGGTTGGTTGGTTGGTTGGTTGGTTGGTTGGTTGGTTGGTTGGTTGGTTGGTTGGTTGGTTGGTTGGTTGGTTGGTTGGTTGGTTGGTTGGTTGGTTGGTTGGTTGGTTGGTTGGTTGGTTGGTTCATTAGTTGGTTGGTTGGTTGGTTGGTTCATTGGTTGGTTGGTTGGTTGGTTGGTTGGTTGGTTGGTTGGTTGGTTGGTTGGTTGGTTGGTTGGTTGGTTGGTTGGTTGGTTGGTTGGTTGGTTGGTTGGTTGGTTGGTTGGTTGGTTGGTTGGTTGGTTGGTTGGTTGGTTGGTTGGTTGGTTGGTTGGTTGGTTGGTTGGTTGGTTGGTTGGTTGGTTGGTTGGTTGGTTGGTTGGTTGGTTGGTTGGTTGGTTGGTTGGTTGGTTGGTTGGTTGGTTGGTTGGTTGGTTGGTTGGCTGGTTGGTTGGTTGGTTGGTTGGTTCGGAATGGTGGGTGGCGATGTTTGGGGTTGGTGGGTGGCGATGTTTGGGGAGGGGGCAAGGGGGCGGCGACCAGCATCAACGCGCGCGCAAGGAATCAGCACGTGCAGGTCATGAGGGTTATGAGGGCGCACGAGGACGACTTAAGGGGGGAAAGGGGGGTGGATGTGGGGGCCAACGGGGCGCATACGGGAGGCATGTCGAACAGCATACGTGCGTGAACAGCACATGCGCGCGAGACCAATGGCTCACAACAGGCACGCAAGGGTGGGGGCGAGGGCCACCGGCATCAGCGCGCCCACACAGGAACAACATGTGCACGTCAGGCGGCACCGGCGGAGAATGCACATAAAAGGCTTACAAACAGCATACGAAACGCGCACGACCTGAAGGGGATGGATAGGGGATTACTACAGGATGCAGGGCAGTGGTCTGTAGGAAGCCGACCATCCCCGCTATCCCACGCGCCGTCACCTATTGAACCACCACCCCACGCAGTCGCACACACACACAGGCACGCATGTACGTGCCTCCTCACGCACGTGTGCTTAAGCTTCTCCCAAAGTCCCAATGTCCCCATGCCCCATGACCCCCTTGCCCCCTTGCCCCCTAGCCACGTTCTCCCTATTTCCACATCCGTGTCTGCAATCACCTGCTGCGCCTTGAGGTCGCGCGGCCCCAGCTCCACGCGGATGGGCACGCCCTTGAGCTCCCAGTGGTTGTACTTCCAGCCAGGCGTGTAGTTGTCGCGTGCATCCAGCTTGACGCGCACGCCAACAGCCTTGAGGCGATCCGCGATCTGCTGCCCGCCTGGTGAGGCCAGCGTGCACACAACCATGCGGAAGCAAGTGCGTAGTGGCGGTGCCGGCATGATGGTGGTTATGGACACAAAAATGCGCATGCAAGTGTGGCATGACCACACGCACATACACACACAAGGGCGCACATGTGCATGCACGCTAATGCGTATGCAGGCGCAAATGCACAAGCACAAGGGCACGCGCACAGCCACGGGAGCATGTGCAGAGAACATACATCCAAGCCCCGCACCATCGCAGCTGCAGGCAGGCTCTGGTCACATACGTCCAGAACATGCCCAACATTAGGCTGGCTCGACGGCAGACAAAATGTGCCCAGACGCATGCGCGAGAAAAGTGGCTACACCTGCATGTTTAAGATAACATTTGATGCCACATGAGACCAGGGCGCACGTGGGATGTTACCGTGTGGGTGAAATGCCCATGTGGACCTACCGTCAGTCAAGCATGTGGCATCCTTGGAAGGGGATGCGTGCTGCTACCTACCCTCGGTGACGTCGGTGGCATCCTTGAAGGGGATGGGCACCACCACCGCTTGGATGGGGCACACGCGCGGGGGGATGACGAGGCCCTTGTCATCCGAGTGGACCATCACCATCACGCCGATCTGGGGGTACGGGGACAAGGGGAGCGAGGGGAGGAGGGGGGGGGGGGCGGAGCAAGGGGAGCAAGGGGGTCAAACGGGGGTCAAAGGGGCCTGGGGCCAAGGGGATGATGGTGGGCAGGGGGCCAGGGCAGAAGAGATTAAGCGGCATAAGAATAAGAATAAGCAAGCCCAGACAGGAAGCTCCCTTCATTAATCAAATGTGTGCCACATTGCCCATCATCCCTAAAGTGCCGAGGCACGACGATGGCCATGACGGTGGACATTGGCCATATGGACCGCGTGCACAGCACAGCATTGTAACAGCAACCACCATCATCAACGCTCACTGCTGGCACACCTGTGCACATGGAAAATTGCACTTGGGTGTGCCACCCACTCTATGGGCACCACCCACATCCCTCGCATCCCGAACACCTAAAAGTTTACTATATTGTCTTAGATTTCAAAACACCCCAGCACCGCACTAACCCGGCGCCAGCCATCCACTCACGGCCCGACACTATACTGGACACTATGCTGGCGCACATCCCCCACATACTGGAACTGCACGTGCTAACGTGCGTCACCCACTACACTGACCACTTGCCTCCGCCCTGCTTACCGTCCGCGTGGTCAGCCCCCAGCTGTTCTGCCACGCCAGCTTGCGCTCGCCGCCGCTCTCGGCCTCGTACTCGATGTGGAACATCTTGGCAAAGTTCTGGCCCAGGCAGTGCGACGTGGCCGCCTGGATGCCCTTGCCCGTGCCGGGGATGAACGCCTGGCGGGCGAATAAGGGGGGCGGGGGGGGGGGGGGGGTAAGGGGAAATGGGAGAGCATCGAACACGTTGGGTGTGGTAAACACAATGGACAGCAGGTACAACTCAGTCGGGACACCTAAACCAAAGCTTCCCTCACCCCCCCATGCCTGGTCAGTGAGCGAATGCAGCCCGGGCCCGCAACCCTTGTATGGGCAGTGCCATCCAAACAGACATGGGCTGATAGCCTACCTTGCACCGCCCACGCCATGCGCAAGCCAACACCCACGTGCGTGCCCCCACCAGTGAGCACTAACAGGCGCGGCGCCCACGTTCACATGGAGCGGTCAAATGCAGGTGGTTTCCCCCTGCACGTGTCCTCCCGCCGACGCGCGTGAGCTCCCTGATCTCGCTGGAGATGGTGAGAGGCATGGCCCAATATGTGTGTTACCATCACTGCCCAGTTGCCAAACTGCCCCATACCTGCATGGATGTAGCATATGGCATGCCCCTATCAACACATATCCTCGTGCCCATGTGCTACATGCCCCATACCTGCATGGATGTAGCATATGGCATGCCCCTATCAACATTTATCCTCGTGCCCATGTGCTACATGCCCCATACCTGCATGGATGTAGCATATGGCATGCCCCTATCAACATTTATCCTCGTGCCCATGTGCTACATGCCCCATACCTGCATGGATGTAGCATATGGCATGCCCCTATCAACATTTATCCTCGTGCCCATGTGCTACATGCCCCATACCTGCATGGATGTAGCATATGGCATGCCCCTATCAACATTTATCCTCGTGCCCATGTGCTACATGGCCCATACCTGCATGGATGTAGCATATGGCATGCCCCTATCAACATTTATCCTCGTGCCCATGTGCTACATGGCCCATACCTGCATGGATGTAGCCTATGGCATGCCCCTATCAACATTTATCCTCGTGCCCATGTGCTACATGGCCCATACCTGCATGGATGTAGCCTATGGCATGCCCCTATCAACATTTATCCTCGTGCCCATGTGCTACATGGCCCATACCTGCATGGATGTAGAATATGGCATGCCCCTATCAACATTTATCCTCGTGCCCATGTGCTACATGGCCCATACCTGCATGGATGTAGAATATGGCATGCCCCTATCAACATTTATCCTCGTGCCCATGTGCTACATGGCGACCTTAATACCTGGATGGACGTGGTGTACAGGCCAGCCGCAAGTTTCTCCTTCTCGCTCTTCATGCCCTTGACCACAAGCACTCAACCACACAGAGCCACCCACCTCAATGGACGTGGTGTACAGGCCGCCCGCAAACTTCTCCTTCTCGCTCTTCATGCCCTTGACCACGGGCACACAGAGCAGCTCCTCGTACACGCGCTTGTAGATCTCAAGGATGTCCATCACCTGGGGAGGAGGGGGGGCAGGGGGGGGAGGGAATAAGGGGGATAGGGCAAGGGCAGATGCACACATACAATGAGGGGCCAACAGGTATTGGTTTAGTGTCAAAAGCGAGATGGTGGCAAGAGCAGCCACAAGGGGGGGGGCCGGGGAGTCATGGTGATGGGAAAGCAGAGGGTGCATGAGGGAAAGAGTGCAAGGGCGCCAGGAGGCAAGGGGGGCAGGGGGCAAGGGGGCAAGGGGGCGAGGGGGCGAGGGGGCGAGGGGGCGAGGGGGCGAGGGGGCGAGGGGGCGAGGGGGCGAGGGGGCGAGGGGGCGAGGGGGCGAGGGGGCGAGGGGGCAAGGGGGCAAGGGGGCAAGGGGGCAAGGGGGCAAGGGGGCAAGGGGGCGAGAGGGCGAGAGGGCAAGGTTGGTGGCACATGCTGATAGGCCAGCAGAAACTTGCAATGGCAACAACAGCAGCTGACATCACCCAAATAAAAGCAAATTAGCAGCTGACATTAAACCACTGCGACCACGTCTGCTGGGTGGCCACGTCAACAGGCATGACCGATCTCCGTTTCCAGCGGGGATGTGCGCTAGCAATGAGCAGCATGCAGCGGCTCACCTCCTTGTCGGCCTCCTCCTTGGTGGCAAACACCGTGTGGCCCTCTTGCCACAGGAACTCTCGGCTCCTGCACACGACCATGACCGTCAAATATTGCACACAAACACACGCATGGGGCACCACAAGCTGTTGGTAAGTAATACCAAGGCACTAGCGAACACACATCTCGCAGCTTGCAAAGACAATTAGGTGAATCGATGACCAGCGCGCCCACCCACCCGCTGCCGCGCAAGATGCCGCACCATGCGTCTGGTTGGCCAGGCGCCGGGTGGTGGCGATGGGCATGGCACGCATACAGCCGCGGGGGCTACTCCGCCGTCCCAGCGTAGCCAGTGCGCGCCCTGTTGTGCTCTCCTCAAACACACAGGCACCTGTGTGCGACCACCTTCACCCAAGGTCACCATCGGTATCCAACGCCTGGACCCACGCCCGGTGCCTGCGCTGGGCGCCAAGCACCCACAAACCTCGAAAAACGGCGCCGGGTGGCCCCCACTCACCGCAGGAAGGGCGTCGGGTGCTTGAACTCCCAGCGCACCACGTTGCACCACTGGTTGAGCTTGAGCGGCAGGTCGCGCCACGACCGGATCCAGTTGGCGTATGCCGGGTACATCACCGTCTCGCTGGTGGGGCGCACCGCGATGGGCACGTCCAGCTCGCTCTGGCCACTGCGCGTCACCCACGCCACCTGGCGACACGCCGCGACACCACCCACGCAAGGAGAAGGCACACGTCACTAGTGGACTTACTTTGCCTCGTTCATTCACATGCCTTGGTTGGCTGAGTAAGAGCACACATCATGGAGAAAGATTAACTCGATGAAAGGCAAGCGATGCAGCCCCCCCATCCCTTGCGACCTGGGGCGTACATCAACTAGGTACACTAACTAAGACAAGCAAGACTGAACAACACGCATGGTGGGTCATGGGAACTTGGGAGTCCCGCGACTGTCGTGGATGCGTCGTGACACTAAATCGTATAGCACCGTCATGGAGAGCACACAAGGAAACGTCACAGAAGCCAACGCCAGCAGAACACTGGGCCGATGGCAAGGACGGACAGCAACGAGCGCGCTGTGCCATAACTTGGCGCACACCGCGCAAGGCATACTCTAACCAGGGCGCACACCCTGGAGGGGCGGGCATCTTCTTTCCACCGTGCTGCCCGCATGGCACCCAATGAGGTGGCAGGTGCAGGCATGCCGGTCTGTGGGCGCTCGAGCGTGCGCACGAACCAGCCTGCATGCCTACCCTCAGCTACATGTGCGCGTGCCTACCTCGGGCGCAAAGCCCTCCACGTGGTCCTTCACCTACATGTGCGCGTGCCTACCTCAGGCGCAAAGCCCTCCACGTGGTCCTTCTCCGCGGTCAGCGCGCGTTCGGAG
>RPFO01000629.1:609300-636800 GCA_009746045.1 Mesostigma viride
TGTCTTGACTTGGGCCCATTTCACGCTAAGGGGCCAGCCCACAGCCATTTTCACCTGTCTTGTAGGCCAAGTATCGCTCAACTGAAAACGGACTTTCAGGTATCTAAGGTGTGATCCAGAATCATCTCGAGGAGATCTGTCGATTGCGCTACTCAAAATAGAAATCCGATGTGATATATGAGACCCAGTCTACGATGGTAGACCGGTTTCCCGCCAATGCCTTCACGTGTATTCCCCGCCAGGACAGGCGGGGGAACTTCCTTGCGCAATGCGGAGCCGCGGAGCCCGCCACGACCCACGGCCGTTATGGTGGTCCGTACTCCTCCACATGGCAACCTATGACAACCCTGCCACGTGCTTTCCGAAGGTGATACGGTATCAGCACGTCAAAAATCGCGAATGGCCGGTAATCGCAAAAGCAACGTACCCGTTTCCGATCGACTGCCGCCGAGCATACCGTATTTTCTGCTTCGTTGACGCCTTCAGTCGGTTTGGGAATGGTAATAAGCGTGTTATGGTCGGTGTTAAATCAGCAAGGAGGGACATTAGACACAGCACATGTCCATTTTCTCCATGACGATATTTATTGTTGACATGCATTGTGCAAAAACTACCTTTACGGCTGGTTTAGTGAGACGGGCAATCATAACTCCACTCCATTCAACGATGTCAATTTGTACATGCAACGACCCCTGCTTTTTTCTATTACGGCAAAAGAGCCCCAGTTGTCAGCGACGACGAGCTGCGTTAACGTCAAACTAGATGCTCGTGCCTACTGGTCGGCAGGGTTACAGCTTTTGGAAAACCAGCTTTATCAGCATGCTGCCGGTGGAACATGCGAGCCTTCTTCTTGCAGAGATTTCTTGACAAGAAATTTAGCGATTTCGTTGAAAACCGGTCTACCAATGTGTTAGCGCAAGGACGTTGCTGGGAATATATCGCCGGGTGTAGGCGCGTGCCCTGTGGTTCTTACGGGACATGATGAGACGGGCTTTTCTACGCCTAGCCCCATGAGGACCCCCCGTCGCCTATTGACTTGCATTCTTTCGTCTGGTAGGGATATTGTCGCTAGTGCGACCAAGAATGGCAATGCCTGTAGGCGTATTTTGTGGCCTGCGTGGCCGTCAATGGGCATGGGCCCTGGCGCTGGGGATGGCTGGTTTTGTCCTCGCACTAATTGCCGAGTACACAAAGTATACTCGAGAAGAAGCTTTCGAAGAATGCTACTCTGACCGTGGCAGGAATATCGGGTGCATCACGGTGGCATCGCTCAGCATAATCTCGTTCAGCGCTGCCATCGTCGTGGCGGCAGTTCCCGTGGGCTGCTGCTTCTGCCAGTGCTACAGGCGGCGTTGCTGTCAGGGGATCAACGGCACCGCGATCGTGTTCGAGTCGCTCACATGGTACGCTCCGTGCCACGCATGCATGCCGTCGCCCCCTATGTATGCATCACCAAGTTTCGTGCCCAAGTCCAGGCTTTTAGTCCCATGTTGGCCCAAGTCCAGGTGCCATCATGGATCCACGCAATGGCAACTCCCCCACCCCCTACGTGCCTGGCCTGCATAACCATGTAACATCGCGCTGCCCACCGATATGGCCTCGTGCCTGCCACATAAGTCTGGGACTGGGCTGACATGGGGCTGACATGGGGCTGGCATATGAGCTGAAGCTGCCTTTCCGGAGGCACAGTTTCACGGGGATCTCCACCCCTTGTCTCTCGGCGAGTTTATTTGGTGGGTTTGATTCGTAGCTGTCTTTGAAAATTCTCATGTTGAGTCCCTGAAAATGTTGATGTTTGCGCTTTTTCTGTTATGTGTGGTTTGGCACGTGTGTCCCTCCCCCCATGCCCCCCCAGGGTGTTGCTGGCCATCTGCGGCATCCTGTACCTGCTGGCGTTGCGCGCGGAGACGTTCAGCAAGTGCGAATACGTGAAGGACAGGGTATGTGTGAACGCATAAAGGAATGGCTCTACGTGTGCCGAGCAATACATGGCGGGTGCACTCAGCACTGTCTCGTGCGTGCAAAGCGACCATGCTAGCAACCGTGCATGGGCGTCTTGTGCCGGTTCCTCGACACATTGCGCTTTTGCTCGAGCCTTGGCACGGACGATGTCAGCACCAGTCTTGTGACGCACCAAAAGGAAGGGGACGAGAGGGGGCAGGTGTAAGGGGAGAGGGAGAGGGTAGCAGAAGGGAAGGCAGGAGAGGGGAGAGGAGAGGAGGAGAGGGGAGAGGAGGGGAGGAGAGAGGAGAGGAGGGGAGGAGAGGGGAGAGGAGGGGAGGGGAGGGGAGGAGAGGGAGGGAGGGGAGGGGAGGGGAGGGGGGGGAGGGGAGGGGAGGGGAGGGGGGGGGAGGGGAGGGAGGGGAGGGGAGGGGAGGGGAGGGGAGGGGAGGGGAGGGGAGGGGAGGGGAGGGGGGGGAGGGGAGGGGAGGGGAGGGGAGGGGAGGGGAGGGGAGGGGGGGGGAGGGGAGGGGAGGGGAGGGGAGGGGAGGGGAGGGGAGGGGAGGGGAGGGGACGGGAGGAAACAGACGGGCACAGACATTTTTTGTGAATGTGTATCTCTTTCCACACTCACCAACACCTTCCCTGGCATTCTGTTGTCGGTCCTGTGCTCCAGCTGCCCTGCCCACTTTTGTCCCCCAATGCCATGGCTGCCGTTCCTGCCACCTGTCCCATGGCTGCCCTGCGTTCTCCGCTGCCCTCCGTGTGTATGCCCTGCAAGCTTGCGTGTGCCCTTGATGTCCGCACATCCTCTTCACGTGTGCCCATGCCCTTGACGTGTGCTTGCCCTCGGCATGTGTGTGCATACCCTTACACACGTGCAGGTGTTCCTGATCGCGGGCATACTGGGCGCGTGCAGCTCCTTGTGTGGCGCCATGTTCAACATCCTCGCGCTCAAGTCCCTCGCCATGACATCGCCGCCATCCGTGCCCTTAGAGGGCATCCCCATGGGCCAGGTTGCCTACCCTGCTAGCCCCAACCCCGACATTGTTATCGGCCAGCCCAACTCGGCCCAGATCGTCACCGGGACGGTTGCCGTGGGGCAGCCAAACTCGCAGACTGTGCAGGGCATGCCAGTCTATTACACGTACGTGAGCCCTCCCTCGGGTGCCCCCCTGGAGATCCACCACTTCCCGTACCAGTACGGGGGGGCGTCCACCTTGTCGCCGTTTCCTCATGCCTATAGCGGGCCACCGTCGACAGAGCCAGCACGGCAACCTGACCCCTGAGGGATGGGCAGCAGGAGGCGAACCGGGCCGTCATGGTGACGCGACGATGGCATCAGAGTGCTGCTAGAGCAGCAATGAGCTTTTCTTAACGGATGCTGCGATGAGGCTTCTTTCCCTGGTCGCAAGTGATCGGTCCATGTACCAAAGATTGCTTCTTTTATCAGAGCGACAAACCGGGTACATGCATGTCCTGCAAGCGTGGCTGCATCACCTGCACGCAAGTGCACCGTGGTTCTCCAGATCGCAAAACCCCACTTGATGCAGTGCTCATGATCAATGCCCCACGGGTAATAAGTCAGACAACTATCAAGGAGACAACCAGCGCAGGCCAGAAATCGGGAACTATGTTTGCGTCTCGGTGTCAGGTGTCCCTGGCACAAGTCTTCTCGGCATAGCTAGTCGGTCGGCTACTGGGTATTCGCTGACCAAGATTTTCATTACAGTCATTCACGCCGAAGTTGGGTTGGCTTACGTTGGGTCGAATAGGATTTTGCCATTCCAAGTTCAAAGTAGTTCAGAATAGTATGTTAGTATCTTTAGTTCAAATTAAAGTACTATTTAGTAGAGCCATTCACGCCTTAGTTGGGTTCACGCCTTTCGTTGGGTTGACCCCTCAAAAGCCTTGAACCGAAGGGGTGGGTGGCTGTATAGTCAGATTTAGCTTGTAGGCATCTGTTCACCATATTGCGTTCATTTGCGGAGGCCTAACAACCTGCTTCATTTTTTGTCGAGGTGGGTGAAACTGTGATGTATCAATTATAATTGATTGATTGATTCCATCCATCCGTCCGTCCGTCCGTCCGTCCGTCCGTCCGTCCGTCCGTCCGTCCGTCCGTCCGTCCGTCCGTCCGTCCGTCCGTCCGTCCGTCCGTCCGTCCGTCCGTCCGTCCGTCCGTCCGTCCGTCCGTCCGTCCGTCCGTCCGTCCGTTCATTCATTCATTCATTCATTCATTCATTCATTCATTCATTCATACTTTCATTCATTCCTATCGCTTTAGGCTGCCAACGACTAACTAGTTTAATCTGAAGCTTTCAGGTCATCTGGTCCAGCGACAACGTAAGCTAGAGGGAGCCATTTGCTCTGGACGTTCAAGTTGCGTATTCCTAAATGCCTGTGCAGGGGAGCTTGTCAAGTCATGAGTCTAAGAACAAGGGGGCCATGACCAGCGTGATAGTGGCCAGCATCTTGATAAGAACGTGGATGGAAGGCCCAGCCGTGTCCTGCTCATTCCATTGGGCCCGCCGGACGATTACACAACGTAACGCCCAACAATTCAACCACCCAACCGTCCCAGCAAGCGCTCATACAGGAAGCACGTTAGAAAGCATTCAATACCAACAAATGGCTACATCTGGCATTTTCAAATATGACTCAAACGGTGAGCAGGCCAGCCCAGGCTGTGCACCCTGACAGTAAAGGAAAAACTCTTGGAGTATGGTAATGCACAAGCTGGCAGCTATATGATGCCATAAAGCATCGACATGTGAAAGCAACCAACAACATGGCACATCCACGGTCTAGCTTGCCAGCGAGTTTGTGGAGTAGACACGTGTCACGGGCAAGAATGCAGGTAGGCAGTAATCGACCACTGGGGTGCTGCACACAAGGAAGATCACCACGTGGACTGGGGTCCACCATGTCAAAAATAAGAGAGCTTACCTCCTTGACGAAGCCTTGAAACTATTTCCATTTTCACACTGGAATGGCTGACATGTAAGCACAAACACGATCGGAGGCGTCTGCTGGAAACAATACATGTACACAAACTTCCAGTGATGCTTAAGTACCCTGCAGTGAAGGATTACATCCACCTGCTTTACTCGGCACTGCTAGCACTTCATGCCAAGGCAAACCCTTGCAAAGTGGCTGGGTTCCACTTTTTTGGTGCCATCCCAAGCCTTGCTTGGGGCTGTGGCGGTGGAGCATAGCCCAAGGATCAACACATGATGGCTTCGGCACAACCCTGACGCTGGCAGTCTTGGCCTACAAACGCCAGAGGAGTCCAGGCCTAGCACAGCTGGGGCACAAACTTAAGACCAGCATCTCGTCAATGCCCTCATAAAAAGTACAGGTTAAGAAACTAGCATACACACAGGCATGCTGTCAAGTGACACAAGTTAAAAAGGCAGAAGCAAGTGTTTTGGACGATGTTTCAGGCAGGCAGCGTACATACAGCCTCGTCGTATACGCATCGCTCTCAGAAGTACAACACTAGAGGAAAAATAAGATATCTCCCCAAAGTCGTTAAACCAGGTGTTTTGCCAGTTCTCCCACGCACCTTAAACGGGTCGCCCACCGTGTCGCCAGTCACTGTAGCTCTGTGTGTCTCACTGTACTTGCCGCCCAACGCACCGCCCTCCACATACTTCTTGGCGTTGTCCCACGCGCCGCCTGCCGTGTTGAGGAAGAGCGCCATGAGGATGCCCGTGACGGTTGCAAACATGAGGAATCCGGCAACCGCGCGCGCGCCCAGCATTTCCTGTTCGCTGTAGCTGCCGTATATCCGGAACACGATGCCTGCAGCCATGGAGCCGGTCCCACAAGGATGGCATGGGCTTGGTACCAGTGAGCCGTGGCCATGCGGCACGTTATGCAGCAAGTCACACAACAGGAAACACAGTAGGTAGTGGCCATGCAGCAGGTATCAAGCAGATACCGTGCCAATACACAGCCACACAGCAGGTAGTGCGTGCGTGAAGCGAGCACAGTAGCATTCTAATATAACCGCTTCGGGAGTGCTTGCCTTCATTATCCTCAGCGGCACGCGCAGTGCCATGCAAACAGTCACACGGTCAACTTTTTGCAAGCCTGGCCGCTAAGCGTAACAACAAGAACCACAACAATCGAAGAGCCAGTTAGCATATTGCGGCGACAATATGCTAAGTACCGTTGAGGATGGTGCCGGGAGCCTGCAGCGTGGAGGGCTAATTGCGCGGTCCAGGGGGGTGGAGGCGCGATAAGGCTTAATCGCGCAGCCCAGGAGGACGGCGGCGAGCTTAGTCTGAAAGGGGGCTCTGGTAATTTACGGACAAGCGAGCGATGTCCTTGCCGTGTCAAGTTTATGTTAGGTGGATAGCTGGGCTCGCGCAAGTAGTCAAAAGTGAACCTTCGACGTATAAAAGGGAATAGCCCAGCTATTCACCTAACAGGGCCATGCTTTAGTGCAACGACAGGGGGTCGAGGTCCGGAACAGGCAGGTTGGGAAGAATGGGTGTCACGGCACACAGATACATGCCACGATGCTGACCGCACGCGTGCCACATTGCGACCAAGCCACTCGCACACAGCCTTCCCCTGCAAAGTACACAATGAACCTACTGGTAAGCCCCTGTCCCCATGTATAGGTAGACTCCTCTGAGAGACACGAGGACCACCCCGTCCTGTGCCCTCACCCCCCTCCCAGCCACGCACCAACAGCGATGGGAGACGCAGTGGCCAGCACGCCCGGCCGGATCATCTCCCTTAGTGCGGACGCTGCAACGATGGAGACGCAGCGCGAGTAGTCCGGCTTGTCCTTGCCCGTCATTATGCCGGGGCGCTCCATGAACTGCTGGCGAACCTGTGGAGGACCGGGGGGGAGTGACCGGCACGATAGCAGCAAAGGTGAGGGCGGCAGTGGCAGCATGAATATCCACTTCCCCACCCCTGCTCTTCGTTCCCATTCCCACCCGCGCATTGCCCATTGCCCATTGCGCATTGCCGACTGCGCATTGCCCTTTCCCAATTGGACACATCCCACTCCGCAGCCCACCGTTCGCTGTGCCCATGTTGCTGAGAGGGCCAGGAAACATAAGGTGGGAAGAATATGGGAAGATGGGGAAGGATGTGAAAACTTACGTGGACATGAACAGCAGCAGGGACTTGGCCTTGCCATGCCCACGCTTGCATAGTTGAACATGCATGGCTTGACGCATGTATGGCTGGCGCCGCGTTGCTTGCACTGAGGCATGCCGATGCCCGCCGCGCCTTGTGCTCGCGCACACCTTACGGCGGATGTTTGACGTCACCGCCCCCACACATGCCCCACCCACAGTCGCAGCTGCAGGCCCTTAGGGCTGACCACCTGCTTGCCCCACACACATACCGCTGACCCCGTTCACGCCATCCTGCAAAACTGTCTCCGCGCACTCTTCACCCTTCCTCTGGGCCCCAAGTAAAGGTGGGACACCTGCCCCCCCCCCCCCCCCCCCCCCCCCCCCCCATCCCCTGTTTCCAGGGCCCTCGCGCCTCGTCCGCCGCATCCTGCGTGGTTTATAGAAAGCACCTCCTCGCCCCCACTCATCTCAAATAGACCCCAGTGCTTGGGCACCCCCCTCACCTCGTTGACCACCTCCTGCGCGCTCTTGCCCACTGCGGCACACGCCCACGCGGCAAAGAGGAAGATGAGCATGGCGCCCAGCATGCCCGCGACGAACACCTCGGGCACTGCGATATCCACGCTGGTGAAGGGGATGCCGCTGAAGGAGGTCACCTGGGCGCGGTGGTAGTGGGGGGTAGGTGGAGTGTTCGTATGGAATGGTAGTGGAGGTGGAAGAGTGGGGGCATAGCAGGATGAAACCTGAGCTCGTGCCTGCGCGCATGAGCGTGCACATGTTCCCCCAGCTTGACCGCGGGATGAGCCAGTATATTTCATATGGTACACTATAGTACAATGGGCCAGTATATTTCATATGGTACACTATACTAAATGGGCTAGTATATTTCATATGGTACACTATACCACAATGGGCTAGTATATTTCATATGGTACACTTTACCACAATGGGCTAGTATATTTCATATGGTACACTATACTACAATGGGCTAGTATATTTCATATGGTACACTATACTACAATGGGCTAGTATATTTCATATGGTACACTATACTACAATGGGCTAGTATATTTCATATGGTACACTATACTACAATGGGCTAGTATATTTCATATGGTACACTTTACCACAATGGGCTAGTATATTTCATATGGTACACTATACTACAATGGGCTAGTATATTTCATATGGTACACTTTACCACAATGGGCTAGTATATTTCATATGGTACACTTTACTACAATGGGCTAGTATATTTCATATGGTACACTATACTACAATGGGCTAGTATATTTCATATGGTACACTATACTACAATGGGCTAGTATATTTCATATGGTACACTATACTACAATGGGCTAGTATATTTCATATGGTACACTATACTACAATGGGCCAGTATATTTCATATGGTACACTATACTACAATGGGCTAGTATATTTCATATGGTACACTTTACCACAATGGGCTAGTATATTTCATATGGTACACTATACTACAATGGGCTAGTATATTTCATATGGTACACTATACTACAATGGGCTAGTATATTTCATATGGTACACTTTACTACAATGGGCTAGTATATTTCATATGGTACACTATACTACAATGGGCTAGTATATTTCATATGGTACACTATACTACAATGGGCTAGTATATTTCATATGGTACACTTTACCACAATGGGCTAGTATATTTCATATGGTACACTTTACTACAATGGGCTAGTATATTTCATATGGTACACTATACTACAATGGGCTAGTATATTTCATATGGTACACTATACTACAATGGGCTAGTATATTTCATATGGTACACTTTACTACAATGGGCTAGTATATTTCATATGGTACACTATACTACAATGGGCTAGTATATTTCATATGGTACACTATACTACAATGGGCTAGTATATTTCATATGGTACACTATACTACAATGGGCCAGTATATTTCATATGGTACACTATACTACAATGGGCTTCACGGCATGCATGCCAGCCGATGGTAAGCCGCCAGGAAGGGAGAGGAGGGAGGGGAAACAATTATAAAGCCATCTAGATTCCATTCACTCTAGTGGCCAACGCGCCACTTGCACACGCGGTCAAGCCAGGCAGCCATGGTATGGCGTTGTTGCTGCTTGTTCCTTGGAAACATGTGTGCATGCAATGCTCCCTTGTCCGGCGCCAGCCGTCATAGCGCACGAGCATTGCATGGCATACTGCATGGGCCCAAACTGTGTAGGCGTTGAAGTATACGGTCTCCCAATGTTTATGGACCCGCGGGTATCATACTCCTCACACAATTATATCACCACTATATCACACAAACTACGTCGCCCACATGTTGTCCTTCAGCTCGCCTTCCTCCTGCTGTCCCTGACCCGCCAGGTGGCCCACACATGGCTGTTCGTACTTCATGCACCCTTTGCCTCATCTTCAGCTTATTCTCCCCCTTTCGCAGCTCCCCATCCACGCTAATGCTGGTACTGCGTGCACCTGCTTCCCCCCCACTCACCCCAAAGGCTTCCAACCCCTTCGCCGCTCACAAAACCGCTTCTCAACCCCTCTTGCCGGCCAACCACCCCCTTACACCCCCTCTGGCAGCCTACCCCAAGCCCCCTGAACCGCTTCCTCCAACGGCTTGACCCGGCGATATTAGCGGCTCACCTCGTCCATGTATGCGGAGAAGAGCAGGAAGGCAGCGAGAGCGGCACTGCCGATGGAGTAGCCCTTGGTGGTGGCCTTGGTTGTGTTGCCCACCGCGTCCAGCAGGTCTGGTGGGGGGTTGGGCAGATGACAGGATTCAAGTGGCGAAGGGATGAGGGGGGGAGTGGCCATGCCTGTGCTCTCCAATTTGTTTCCACCCGGGAGGTTTATGTCTGTTGCTGTGTGCCATGGTTTGGTCAGGTCTTAAGGACTTTGAGGCAGGCAAGCCAAGTAGAGCCTAGTACCGTTTTATACTCAACAGAATAAACTGGTGGCAGAATAAACTGGTGGCGCGCACCATTGGGACAAACCCACTCAGATCCCGTCTCGCTGGTGAAGCCTATAACCTCCACTCAAGGAGAGCACCCCCGCTGGTGACCGTGTGCACTGCTGAACCCAAACCGGGGCACCCCCTGACTGGGAACACAAACCTGGTACTCGCCGGTGGAAGAAACCGGCGACATGTGCCCGAGAGTGGGGCAAACGCTGTACTCATGGGGTATCGCGGTGAAAGCATACCCGTTTCCCCCCAGTGGCACGAAACCATTACTCACCGGTGACCGTGCGCACTTCCTCGGGCTGCCCGCTCATCTCCACGATCCCCCCCGCGTTATCAGAGATGGGGCCAAAGACGTCGCTGGTGAGCACATACCCTGCGGTGGACAACATGCCCATGGTAGCGACCGCGGTGCCAAACAGGCCGCCCGTGGGTTCGCCCGTGGCCTGGCGAACGCCGACACCACCACAACCATGATTAGCCAGCACAAACACAGCCACAAAGATGGTAGCCAATGCACGCACAGCCACAATAAGGATTCACCAGTGCAAACAACACAGCCGCCGCAGTGATTATAGATGATGTCAGTCATCACTGGCCTTACATTGGTGGCGTGCGCATCATGGTGTGCTCAAATACGGTGAGTATGCCCAGGTGGCACACACAGATGCGCGTGGGTTTTGTGAGCTAACGCTCGTATTATCTTGTGCTACATTAGTGCGTTAGGGTCAGGGTACATGCCTACATGCCGCTAGCTTTAGAACCCACCCACCCACCCACCCACCCACCCACCCACCCACCCACCCACCCACCCACCCACCCACCCACCCACCCACCCACCCACCCACCCACCCACCCACCCACCCACCCACCCACCCACCCACCCACCCACCCACCCACCCACCCACCCACCCACCCACCCACCCACCCACCCACCCACCCACCCACCCACCCACCCACCCACCCACCCACCCACCCACCCACCCATCCACTACACCGTACTAAAGTAACCACCCACCATGTCCACAAGTCCCGCCGACCGCCCCAGCGCGTGCGACGCGATAATCCCCACCGCAATGATCAGCACCGGAAGCGCCGTCGACTCCATGCCCAGGCTCATACCCGCAATGATGTTGGTTGCGTGGCCTGGGGGTGGAGGTGGTGGTGGAGGTGGGGGTGGGGGTGGGGGTGGGGGTGGGGTGGGGGTGGGGGTGGGGGTGGGGGTGGGGTGGGGGTGGGGTGGGGGTGGGGTGGGGGTGGGGTGGGGTGGGGGTGGGGTGGGGGTGGGGTGGGGGTGGGGGTGGGGTGGGGTGGGGGTGGGGGTGGGGTGGGGGTGGGGGTGGGGTGGGGGTGGGGGTGGGGGTGGGGGTGGGGGTGGGGGTGGGGGTGGGGTGGGTTGTTGCGAGTGGAAGTGGGATGGTGGGTAGTGATAGGGGGACAAGGCGTTGGCTAGTATCACGCTGTTGCAGCCCAGCGCAGAGCAAGCCAGCGCAGGCCAGCATCTAATTTTGACAGAGTGGTAGCAGCGCAGCGGGGCAGAAAAACAGCGGCGCATCAAAAAAGGAGGGGATCTTGTAACGGCAATTCAAGGGAAGGGGGGAGGGGGGAACGAGAGGATGAGGGGGCAGGCACCCAGCACACGGGGGAATGCAGGCACTAACGACAGTCGAGATGATGGAGATGATGAAGGGGGGATAAGAGCGGGGCAAGTGGGCATTGAGAAACCCACACCGACGCGGCATCGCCGGGGCACCACCACCAGGGGCTACAACCACCTACACAAATATCAACCATGACTGCCAAAGCACAGATGCCAAGCACCATTGTCGAAGCACCGAAGCATCCAAAACACAAAGATGGAACCACGGTTGCCTATGCTAGGCCCTGGTGCCACATGCATTGCCGCCCTGCTGCTGTAATCCTCAACCAGCGGCCACCACCGCCAAGGTGCCCAGCGGGAAAGAGGGGAGGCACAAGAGGGATGTAGCTGTTTGCCATGCCGTGCAACGTGCATGATGCCAGATGTTGTGGGGCGTGCTAGCGGGCCTCAGCCACAGTCACACCCCCACCAAAACCCCGTGCGGGGCATCTGTACGTACCGGTGGTGCTGGCTTCCGCCACCCCTCGCACTGGCCGGTACTTGTAGTCAGTGTAATACTGGGCCACCATCACGAATAGGTAGCCGACGCAGATGCCCACCATGCCACAGCCCGCAAAGTACTTCCAGGCGTCGGGTGCCACGTCCGAGTGCAGCATGAAGCGCGTGGACTGTGTGTGTGGGGGGGGGGGGGGGGGGGGGATGGGGTGGCAACTTTCTTAGGGGACATAAGACAGGCATTGTGCGTGGGCCCTAGCACCAATGCTTGTCCACACAATTGCCCATGTGTTCGCACACACAATTGTAAAAACGTACGTGGAAGTATGGGATGCTATGCTGGGAGGCAGACAGAGCAACCGCTGCCATGCAGCGACCCACCTGAACGTAATTTGCTCGCCCAACCCATCGCCCCTATATGTAGCAGCCAGCCTGGTTCCACCATGCCGGCTGGTGCCTAGCGCTGGCTGCACCAGATGGCATGTTGCCTGGTGAGCCCACTTACTATGTGCCCACCATGATGCTTGATGCACAATGGCAGCGTGTCTTTTTCCCGGCGGCATGGCTGATTGCCAGCAGCATGCCGCTCCAACCGAGTTGGCACGCTACTGCTGCCGCACGTGGCGGCCTACAGCAGTAGACCAGGCACCCTGCTCACCTGCAAGTCCTACTCCTGTGAATGACGGGAACGCACGTACAACTTGACACCAGCGCCACGTGTTGCCGTGACGGAATAAAGGCGCCTGCTACTTGCCTCTATAAACCATCTAAACATCTATAGAACATCTTAGCTCTCAACGTCTATGGACGTATCTCTGGGCACCCTGTGGTGGGAGAGATGTGCCGCTGGTATGGTCTCTGCCGCAAAGGCTATCCGTCCCATGGAGCTGCGATGCCATGCCCCCAAGCACATTAAGCCACATGGCCACAAAATGACTCGTAGGCCGCATACACAATGACTCACACTGCCACATACACTGACCCACAAACACCCACACACCGACCAACACGTCCACACGCTGTGACACCTCTGCATGGCCCGCCTCGCTGCCTGTTCCAGCTCATAAGTCATAGCCCAACATGTTTTTATTGCATACACATAACGCGACATTCTTTAAATACGTACATCGCGCACATACCACAGACATACATCTCACAACACGCATACCGCAGATTCGTATACTGATATTGCGACCGTACCGCGATAAATGCGCCAACCGCTAGAGCCACCGCGATGCTGTAACCGCGCTGGAGAATGGCCATCGGATCATCGGCGGGGCCGCCCGGCCCCTTCTTGGCCCCCTTGCCCTTGATGGAGAGCAGGCCGAGGGCGGAGACCACGAGGTCAAAGGAGTGGATCACGAGAGGGAAGAGGATGAAGCCCGAGGGGTCTGGGGCGCGCAGCAAGACCGGCCAGGCGGGCAGGGGGCCAGGGGGGCAGGGGTGGTGGTGGGATAAGGAGGAAAAGAGGAAAGGTTAGGTGGACGAGGAGGTACGACAGGGATGTACTCAGTCAGGGTGCTGGTCAGGTGGCCAACAGTGAAGGATGCGCGTTCCACAGCATCTGGGGTTGAGCAGACGTGGGGGCAGTTGCTTGGGCAAATTTTTGGATACTTATTAGGACAGTTACCTGGGCCATTATTTGGCCCACTGTTTGAGCAGATACCTGGGTGGAAATTCAAGCCGCTACTTAACTATCATTGAGCACTTTCCTGGACAGGGTTTTAGGCCGGTGCTTGGCACGGGGTATACCTTCAATGCCACATTTGCGTGCCATGCTGCCACCCAGGATCATTGCGCTGATAACCTCCGCGCTGATGCTCTCAAACAGGTCCGCCCCGCGCGCCGCGCAGTCACCCACGTTGTCACCCACCTGGGCGTGGGGCAAGGGGGCAGGGGCGGGTGGGAAGGGAAAACGTGGCCAGGGGGCAGGGGGGGGGAGGGAGGGAGGAGGGGGAAGAAAGGTGTGTTAGTAAAACACGGGTGAGAGGAGGGAAGGTGTGAGATGAGGGAAAAGACGGGAGAAGAAAAAAGTGAAACGGATGAGGGAAGGAGAGAAGGGAAATTAAGCAGGCCAACAGCCTTGTGGCGCTGCGGGGAGGTGAAACAGAGCCAGATGCGACGACGATGCACTCATCTTCACGTGTGCCAGAAGAACAAAAGCATCCAGCATCTAGTTTGGCTACCTCAACATCATGTTCATGCTAGCAACGGATGGACGCCAGCAAACCCACTGCATGCCATAAACCCAGGTCTTGGAGGAAACCAGCCCTTAACGCCAAACTTGTCAGCCCCACGCCCGCCCCACCCTGCGTCCATCGGTCGGCTCCCGACTTTGTCCCGCTGCCGGCCACCCAGACACATCCACGCAAATGCCAGAAAAAAAAAAACAGCGCCAGGCCAGCAGCAAAGCCTACTAGCTCGCAAGGCAACTGTTCAGGTGGGTTGGCCTCCGACTTCTGGGCTTTGAACACACAGCAAGGCCAAGTGCTTCCATTTGTGGCCTGAACTCGTTTGCATCTGCAGACCAGTGCTACTATCACGATAAAGCCATGGCAACTAGCCCATAAGAAAACGACGGTCACAGCACTTTTCTCTAGAGCTTGTGAAGTACTCTAGTAAAATGTTGGCTCTCGATCAGCCCATTTCTACACACAGGTCGCCACACCCCTGTTGGTGTGCCCTTCTCTTGCCTGTGTGCCCCGCCCCTCAGGCCACGCCCATCACACGGCGCGCACTCTCCCCCATACAATACTAGTGATAGCAGCGACGTTGAGACAACCAAAAACCGTCCAGCCACTCCTCTCACCAGGTCGGCGATCACCGCGGGGTTGCGGGGGTCGTCCTCAGGGATACCTGCCTCCACCTTGCCCACCAGGTCCGCGCCCACGTCAGCCGCCTTGGTGTAAATGCCGCCGCCCAGTTGGGCAAACAGCGCCACGAAGGAGGCGCCAAAGCCAAAACCAACGAGCAGCAGTGGCACTGGCGCGTGTGGCGTGGTGGCAGGCATGCAGGTGTAGGGTGTGCGGGGGAGGGGGTGGGGGGAGGGGGTGGGGGAGTGGGGAGTGGGGAGGGGGGAGGGGGAGGGGGGAGGGGGGCGCATGAGGCGGACGCCACCCACCATAACACGTGCAACCAGGGGGGGAACACGAGAGGGCGGGTTCCGAAGTGGTCAGCACACATGGGTGCATGTATGCCCAGAGGCCCTTCAGTCATCCAACCGTATGATATTCCATGCTAATCACAAGGTCGTAGCCTATGGCCCTGGCGCCACAGGACAGATGCATTGAACGTAAATCATGGCGCGCGAGCGCGCATGGTTGGAGACAAACTGGGGCACATGCAACAGCCGCAACAGTTGCCACGATAAGGCCAGCACTGCTCGCCCCCTGGCATGCTGGCATTCGCCATTCCTATGCTAGGTACTTGCGTTGCATGACCACACACTCACACACACACGCACACACGCACACACGCACACACGCACACACGCACACACGCACACACGCACACACGCACACACGCACACACGCACACACGCACACACGCACACACGCACACACGCACACACGCACACACGCACACACGCACACACGCACACACGCACACACGCACACACGCACACACGCACACACGCACACACGCACACACGCACACACGCACACACGCACACACGCACACACGCACACACGCACACACGCACACACGCACACACGCACACACGCACACACGCACACACGCACACACGCACACACGCACACACGCACACACGCACACACGCACACACGCACACACGCACACACGCACACACGCACACACGCACACACGCACACACGCACACACGCACACACGCACACACACACTCGCATTGCTTCGCCTCACACAGGTCACAGCTTTCCTCATCCACGTGCTATCGCTGCATGATGAAACGCGCACCACCTGACCTGTGTGGCCACGCTCCCTGGGTAGCAATCAATCCCTCGCTCGTGCCTGGCGGGCAAACTTTCCTGTCCCTGGCTCTGGGCTAAAAAATGACAAGCGCCAGCCTACAGAATAAAAAGAAACAGAAAAACAAAAAAGCTCTTTGCAGAAATGTACCACAACTTCATTGCCCCCTGATGTGTGCCACATCGATGCAGACACCCCTGTGGCAAGTAATTGCTGCCTCCCCAAGCCCCCACACCCTGGTTGGCTTTCAAGCCACCCCTAGCAGGTCTGCGGGCATGCCCCCCCCGGCTCACCATCGGTGACCTTGATGGCGTGCGGCATGCCCACTTGAAAGAAGGCGTGCATGGACACGTAGAGCGAGGCCACGCCCAGCACTGTCATCGCCACCACCAGCAGCGCCGCAAAGCCACCAGCGCGTGCCGCCACCTGTCAGCGGGGGAGGGGCCGAGGAAGCAGCAAAGGTGTGGTGGCAGCACACAGTGCAGATGCGGGTCAGCAGACAACAATAGAGTGCAGCCATGGAGCCAACCATGAGGATGGCAAACAGCGGGCTTACGATGTACGAATGCTTAAAGCAAACATAAGGACTGTTTGATGTACAACCCCCATATCCCTGCTAGTCGCCATTTCTCCCCTATCCCTCCTATCTCACAGAGTCCTATCCCCCCTATTCCCCCTATCCACCCTATCCCACACATCCCCTTCAAACAAAAGTCTTGTATATCGCCAGGCGGCGCCACCCACCTGCAGCGCCTCCCTGGCAGACCTCCTCGCAGCGGCGGCTACGCGCACGTTGGCGCGCACGGACATCCACATGCCCACGTAACCCGCCACACCGGAGCAGAGCGCACCAAACAGGAAGGAGGCGCCCGTAACGGCAGCAAGCGTGGAGCTGGAGGGGACAGGCAGGGGAGGGTGAGCCGGATGCATGGGGGGCGCGGGGGGGGGGAGTCATGGGTTCGGAATGACAACCAATACAGCACGACCACTCGAAAGTGACTAGTGCAGGACCACCACTAGCCAAGACCACAAGGGACTGCCATTACCATGACACTTTTGACAACCAGGCACTGACCAGAAGATGGCCACCTTCTCCCCTCCACTCAGGCACAGCATTGCCACATCCTTGCATGCCCATCAGCATAGCCTTGGGCAACATGACGTGGGAGTCCCGCATCTCATCATCATCACCAGTACAAACCGTAGCGTGCCAACCCATAATCACACAGCGGCTCATGTCAGGCTGCATGACAACGAGGTGGGTACACCTCGCTCGCGTGGCCCTCACCTCATCACCGTCTTACCCCATCTCCCCACTGGTGCCCTTTCCCACTTTTCCCCTGGGTCCCCTTCTTCCCCTTTTCCCCTTTTCCCCTTTTCCCCTTTTCCCCTTTTCCCCTTTTCCCCTTTTCCCCTTGTCCCCTTGTCCCCTTGTCCCCCTTTCCCCCTTGTCCCCTTGTCCCCTTGTCCCCTTGTCCCCTTGTCCCCTTGTCCCCTTGTCCCCTTGTCCCCTTGTCCCCTTGTCCCCTTGTCCCCTTGTCCCCTTGTCCCCTTGTCCCCTTGTCCCCTTGTCCCCTTGTCCCCTTGTCCCCTTGTCCCCTTTTCCCCTTGTCCCCTTGTCCCCTTGTCCCCTTTTCCCCTTTTCCCCTTTTCCCCTTGTCCACTTTCCACCCTCAGGCCCCTTGGCCCCTTGGCCCGTTGCCCCCCTTCACCCCCCTGTGCCCCTAATCTCCTGCCCCCCTACCGCGTGATGCCGGCGGCCTGTTGCTCCACGGTGGTGCGGCGGAACATGTACACGCCCACGATGGCGGCGCCCACCACCCAGGACATCTTGGCAATGCTGCCGTACTGCGTGCGGATGAAGCCCTCCGCGCCCTCGCGGATGGCAGCCGAAATCTGCTTGGCGACGGCAAGGGGGCCAGCAACCAGGGGTAGTAGGTGGGTGAGGTTGGTGGGTGAGTAGGTTAGTGGGGATTGGGGAAGGGGGGGGGGGGGGGAGAGGGGGAGGGTATGGACAGGCAAATGGGCAAGGAATGCGGTCGGAACGCAAGGAGGGATAAAAATTCCCAGGACGTGAGGCCACACGATGAGCCATGAGGCTGTCACAGATGAAGCACACTTGTGCACATCTCCGCATGCCTGCCCACGCGTGACGTGAGGTTGGCACAGCCCCAGGGGCACACGGCCACCCAGCTCAGGCAAGCCTCACCCACCTCGGGTTACAAGGGTCCGCTGCCAGATTCCCCTTCCCGGCCACAAGTGTGCAACGGATGGTGTACGTCACCATCCAACACGCCATGTATTACGTAGCTATGCAAACATGGCAGCGCCGTGAAGACCCCACCCAAACCGTGGCAGCAGTTCACAGCACGGCAAGAGGACGGCTGCATGATAGAGGAATACTTCTTGCGCAATACAGACAATGGAAAAGGCCTGCAGCCACAGGGACCCTGGCCATGTGACACCTCCGCCTGCATCTGTGGCAACAAGGTACCACATGGCCGACAGAAGCGAAGAGGCAGTTGGGACAGAAGGGCACTGAGCCCAGGCATAGCATGGTCTGCCTGCGCCCACAGCGCGCGATGACGCGCCAAGAAGGAGATGATGGGGTACAAAAAGCATGGTTAAGTCTCTGCCACCGCATTTATTGTGAAGTCTCTGCCCAGTGATTATTGTGAAGGCTCTGCCACAGTGATTATTGTGAAGGCTCTGCCACAGTGATTATTGTGAAGGCTCTGCAAGACTGTTTACTGTAAAGGCTCTGATGCCCTTGTGCCGCCCGTCTCCACGCCACCTTGCACACATCCATTATGCGGTGCCCCATACTTCACGCGTCCATTCACCCCACCCTTGCGTCCTCACCTACCACCCCTGCGCCCTCGCCTAGCGCTGTTCAACCCTGTTTTCTCATTACACCATCCATCATGCGGTGCCCTATACCTCGCGCATCCATTGTTAATAGCATCCCCCTGTCCCCTCACCTCACACATCCATCCGCAAACACATTGGCCCTCACCTACCACATCCATGAACAAAGAGACCTGTCCCCTTACCTCCCGCATCTCCGGCGGCCCCTCATCCTTGGCGAGCACCCATCGCGCCAAGTAGGACGCGAACAGGAGGCAGGCCCAGCCGATCAGGAAGACAAGGATGAGCACCGAAGAGCACTGGGCGGCCAGGTACAGCTGGCCCACGCACAGGGCCGCCAACAGAAGCACGTAGACACGGCTGGGGATTGCAGCAAACAGGGACAGGGACTGCGCAGCCAGGTGATCACGTCACGAGGACAAAAATAGATTATCGGTGGTCAGAAAATCTTATTATGATAAACACACAGTCTTGGTCTAGAGTTCCCGCCCTGTGCGGATATTGGCCATTTCAAATTAATGATGGGAGCATGGGGGCATGTTAACGACGCAAACCGGACACGCGAGCCGGGTGACAGGCGTCCAGAAACAGCCCGGTGAAATAATAGTAAAAAGGCCGGGATGGCAGATTGCGCACGCATAACACGACAATTGACCCCAAAAAGTGCAGCGAGATAAATGCGTCGCTAAACAAGCGTGCCTATGTGCAAAGTAGCAATGTTAATGTGGAAGTGGCCGGCAGCATAGCATTGACATGCCCGGTGAGCAGCGATGTTAATGTGCGCAACAAGCACGTATTAAGATCATTGAAAACTATGCGTACGTGCAAGGGCGATGGCACGAGCTGTGCAACAAAAACAACCGCGGCACTTCTGCCTACTGGGTACGTACCCCTCCTCGGTTTGCGGTATAAACACGTTTGTTCCCGTATTTCCCCCCCTCCACATCGGGAATCCCATCATCTTGACCTCCCATATTTCTTCCTACAACTCCTAGGTGAAATTTTGAAAAAGCAGCCAATGGTCGCTGGCACCTACATGTATCGACACATTGGGGGTGAAAGCAAATAGAAACTAAAATGAAAACAAATTATCAGTGGCGTGGAAGCGGACTGCAACCTTTCACGAACTAGTGCAGAAAAATGCCATTTTGCGAATCAACAGGATGCGCTGCCGGTATCTAACGATACGTCCTGAGCTGTCACGTTCTCATTACTTTTCGAGGATGTACCCTTCAAGGTTATGACGAGACCAGTAAGTAATTGGCATTTCGGTCGTAAATCTATGCCGAGCCAGGCCGAGCCACACTCACTAGGTACCCAGTCGTCATTGTCAACGCCTGAAACACATCAACGCATGTAATGATTATGCCCTACCGAGCACGTTCTGTCATCGCAACGAGGAGACCGAGGTCGAATCGTCCATATCGTGCCTGTTGTTTGTCCTTATTTGCCACCTAGCATCGCCAGCGAGCCCAGGTTCAAGACGTCATCTCTGCTTATTGCCGATTGCCACCCATGTAATTGCTAAGTTAAGTAGGTACGGAACTGCACAGTTCCCCGCGCGCCAACCGACGACCCTGGACCCGATCACCCTGGACCACGAACGGTAGCGGGGGCATTCATGGAATCTAGGACCGGGCGTGCTTGGCTCAGCCGGAATGTAGAACGAGCAGGCGTATCTCGCGGTGTCCATCGGTGACACGGCTGACACCCACACGCCGAACAAAATTTGTTCAACACGCGATGTCCACGGTCATCGAGAAGGCCTGCGTCGGCGCCTTTCCCGGCGTTAAAGTACGCAGCGCGACGCCGTCCCCTCCAGACCGTGCATGCCTTCTTCTGGCAGCGCCCCCCCGCTCTGGCGCTCGTCAACACCCGACGGCAATGGGCACCCTCAGAAACGACAGTACTTACAACGTGCAATCCGGAAAACGACGACCTGGCCATGGCGGCTTGCGCCCACGCATGGCATTTACGTTTTCGGTCGAATATTCTGACCAAACTTAGGATATTGATTTTATACGTCCTAAAGATGATACAGGCCAATTTTTGGTTCGCTGGAATGCCATTTGATAGGTGTCGGCAGCGTTCTCGCTGGAAGAAACTGCGATCAGGCCGGACGATAGAAATGTTGACAGCAATACATTTCCGGCGTATTTTAAAGGATATATTGGTCTCTTTGTAATTTTTTTATGATACATAGTATTCGTAAACGTGCAAGGGTGGCCAGAAATCGCCGAATCCAGCGACCATGCTGCACAACTTTGGTGTGCCGAAATGCGCCATTTTGCGGCCACCGCCTGGGCCAAGGTAACGCCATCCATGCCTGGTAAAGCTCAAGCATCGTTTTCCTGTCGATGTTTGACATTTATATATACGTTCTAGCTTGTGTAGCACATTCTTTTTGCATTATTCATGCTCTTTCTTGACCCTGGCCTAGCCCCTTTCTAAAACACCCTTATTAGATGCTTCCCTCAGTCAGTTGACCTGCCACAGGGTGATGGTGATAAGTTTTAGAGGCTGTATGGGTTTGAATACCTCCATGTATGTTTGTTATACATTTCCCATACACATATTGCATGAGTGTGAGGCAGTTGGCTGGTCTCTGTGGCATCATCAAGCACGTAACCGGTGAGTAGAAGCTTCCCATTGTCAGCATGTGCCACCAGGTGTGCTGGCCATCACCTGGCAAGCTATAGCAGCTTAGGCCTAGTTTATCCTTGCTAGGGCAAGCTGAAATAGGCTTAAAATCACTAGTTTGTTGGTGGCTGCCTCCTAGAATGCATGCCTTACGTAGGGTATCCGTACCACGTTACCTACGTGCATGGACAAGGTGGCACCTGCACATAGGTGCCATGTAAGGGCAGTGTGATGATGCAGTTATGTTTCCCCATCATTGTGGAAGGGAAATGTATTGTTTGGCATGGTTGGTGGCCATATTAGTAGGTAGTATGCCCACCCCTACCCCCTTGGCTGCTTTTTACCACCGGTACCCCTACGGGCTGTACTGGGTGTAATTGCTGGTATACCCACCCAAATGATGACCCCAATGGCTCAAACTGTTCGGCAGCTAATTGTTTATCATCCCTGAAGTGGTAGGTGCCTAGCTCTTACAACATAATTCAAAATGCACATTCTACCAAAAATGAATACGCGCGTCTTGACCCCCCTGACTTTGACGGCAGTTATACATGGCCTACCCTGCATATATGTGAGGTTGTGATAGCTCACCCCGAAGGGCAACTCATGGACATGCTTGGCCCCCAAGGACAGCCATTGGATATGGGTGGGTTGGATGGCATCTGGTTTGCAAAATTGTGAAGTTACAGCCGATGCATCGGCAGTATTTCTGCCCATTTATTGGTTAAATATACGGTCCCAGCGTCCTCCATTTAGGCGTTTTCGCAGGCATCAGGACAGCCACCTCGGCACATGTGTGGTTTACAAGAGGCCGGTGTTCAGCACAACCAAACCGGTCGGTCTACATCCACGAGCGTGTGACTACCCAACACAACATGCGCGACGCGCCAGCTACGGCTCGATCGCCGCCTCCGCCAGGCAGGCGATCTCGTAGGGCTTGTCGACTAGCTGGATGTCCAGCCAGTGGGGGCCCTCGTCGGTGGGCACGGTCATGGCGTCGTCATCCCATCCATTGTAGAAAAGCTTCACTGCTCGGCAGTGCACTTGCGGTTTGCGCTCGTGGGGGTTGTACGAATTGTCTAGCAACGCCGTCACGTACGACAGCAGCACGGCCTGTCGCTGCTCGTCGCTGGCATCGGTCCCCCCGTGGACGAGTTCCCCCCCGGAGCTGCGGTACGAGTGGGGGTTGTATCTGATGACCAGCAGCGGCAGCCCCTCGCACGACTGTCCGAGGTTGAACAGCCGCACGAGCTCGCAGTACTGGTCGTACGAGCGGTGCTGGTGCTCGTCGACCTCGACGATGACGACGTGGGCACCATCCGTGTATATGATGAAATCCGGCCGGCTCGCCACGCACTCGCCGCCGTGGATCCGCCGGTCGTGCACCAGCGTCCACCGGGCGATGCGCACCTTCTGTAGGGCAGCGGCCACCTTCCACTCCTCGCGGTGTCGATGATTGTTGAACACGACGGGGTCGCAGTACACGCAGCGGTTGTGAAGGGGCCGTCGCTGGCCCGCGATCTTGCCCTCTGCTGGGGTGAGGACCACGGGCACCCCCGATCTCCACTCCCAGTGTAGACCACAGTCGTCGCACATGCCCGTCAGCCGCCAGTGGCCCGCCTCTGCGTGGGCGTCGCAGAAGCGCTCGCCATGATCCGGGTCCGCGTACGTGCCCACGGCCCGGCATGCGTCCGCCTTGCACCGTTGTCGCGGCTCAGGGACGGCGGTGTCTTCCTTGTGCTTCGCGCAGTGGACGGCGCGTTTACCCACGTCGCCCCATCTTGCATACGCCTCACACCCTTCCGGGTGTTCGCAACTGGGATTCACCACGTCCACCATGCCATCCTCTTTGTGCTTCTTGCAGAACCGGGGCTTCTTGGCGCCGCGCTCCGCAAACGAGGGTCGCGCATCACACCCGGGCGGGTGTTGGCACCTGGGATTCACCACGTCCACCATGCCATCCTCTTTGTGCTTCTTGCAGAACCGGGGCTTCTTGGCGCCGCGCTCCGCAAACGAGGGTTGCGCATCACACCCTTCCGGGTGTTCGCAACTGGGATTCACCACGTCCACCATGCCATCCTCTTTGTGCTTCTTGCAGAACCGGGCCTTCTTGGCGCCGCGCTCCGCAAACGAGGGTCGCGCATCACACCCGGTCGGGTGTTGGCACCTGGGATTCACCACGTCCACCATGCCATCCTCTTTGTGCTTCTCGCAGAACCGGGGCTTCTTGGCGCCGCGCTCCGCAAACGAGGGTCGCGCATCACACCCGGGCGGGTGTTGGCACCTGGATCACCACGTCCACCATGCCATCCTCTTTGTGCTTCTTGCAGAACCGGGGCTTCTTGGCGCCGCGCTCCGCAAACGAGGGTTGCGCATCACACCCGGTCGGGTGTTGGCACCTGGAACTCCGCACGTTCACCATGCCATCCTCTTTGTGCTTCTCGCAGAACCGGGCCTTCTTGGCGCCGCGCTCCGCAAACGAGGGTCGCGCATCACACCCGGGCGGGTGTTGGCACCTGGGAGTCACCACGTCCACCATGCCATCCTCTTTGTGCTTCTTGCAGAACCGGGCCTTCTTGGCGCCGCGCTCCGCAAACGAGGGTCGCGCATCACACCCGGGCGGGTGTTGGCACCTGGGAGTCACCACGTCCACCATGCCATCCTCTTTGTGCTTCTTGCAGAACCGGGCCTTCTTGGCGCCGCGCTCCGCAAACGAGGGTTGCGCATCACACCCGGGCGGGTGTTGGCACCTGGGATGCACCACGTCCACCATGCCATCCTCTTTGTGCTTCTTGCAGAACCGGGGCTTCTTGGCGCCGCGCTCCGCAAACGAGGGTCGCGCATCACACCCGGTCGGGTGTTGGCACCTGGGATTCACCACGTTCACCATGCTATTCTCGGCGTGGTTCCCGCTCGGCTCGCCAGTCCGGCGCGTCCCATTCTGCACACAGTGTTTTACGACATCACCACGGGGCCCGCGAGCAGAGCGTGGGTAAGTGACGGCGGCGCGTCTCCCACCACCACGTGCCCCTGCCCACCACGCCCATGCAGGCCACCCACCACCACACGCACGCGCGCCAGAAACCAACACACCAATGCTTGCCATGTGAGACATCCGCGGATGCCACCCATGGCATCGACGCGCCGGCCACCCAGGCCCCCCGCGGACGCCACCCACCACACCACCCACGCATGCCATCCACCGGCACACCCGCGCATGCCATCTGATTGACACCCACGCATGACATCCACCGCCGCCACTGCCACCACCCACCGCGCCCACGCATGCCAGCAACCACATCCCCGCGTGCCAGTGACCCACATGTCCATGCATGCCATCGGCTACGGCCCCCCCCCCCCCGCGGGCCATCAATCGCCATACCCACGCACACCACCGACCGCCAGGCCCACACATGCAACAAACCGCCGTGTCCACGCATGCCATCCACCACCACGCCCGTGCGTGACAGCAACCACGCCCACGTGTGCCAACAACCACGCACACGTATGTGACCAACCACACACGCATGCATGCCGTTGACCACCACGTCCACGCATGCAAGCAAGTACACCCACGCGTGCCATCAACCACGCGGCGCACGTGTGCCATCCACCGCGCCCGCGCATGCCACCCCCAGACCACGCATGCCATCAACCATAGGCCCACGCACGCCGTCGACCACCATGCCCACGCAGGCCAGTATCCACACCCACGATTGTCGGCAACCACAAAGCACACACCCCAGCATCCCCGCCCCCCCCACTCCCACCAGCCATCATGCCCGCGCGTGCCACGAACCTTCATTCCCACGCACGCCGCCAACAACCATGCCCGCGCGTGCCATCAGCCACCACACCCGCGAATGGAATCCACCGCCACACCCACGGACGCCACCCTCCGCCACCACGCCCACCAACCACCGCGGCCACGCATGCCATCGGCGGCACCCGCGCGTGCCATCCACCCCGCCCAGGCATGCTAACAACCCCCGGGCCCTCGCACGCCCACAGCCACGCCCGCGCTGGCCCTACCCCATGCCCCCCCGCGCCTGATCCACCACCACGCCCACGCGGGCCCTCAACCACGCCCTCGCATGCCATCCACCACCACGTCCACGCCGGCCAGTATCCACGCCCGGGCATGCCACAGCACGCCGCTGCCCGGGCGCATGCCAGCACCCACACCAGCGCGGGCCATCCACCACCCACGTGTGCACGTGTCACGTACCGGCTTCGCCCGTTTGGGGGCCGGGCCGAAATCGTTCTCGGCAGCACGATGCGCTTCGCCGGGCCCGGTGCCAGCGGTCCACTCCGTAGGACTAGTCACACGGTGTTTGCTGACTGACTGCGCAGCCTGTCCGTCACAAGGCCACATCAGTGGGGACATGTCACGCGAACGAGGGAAGTGTTTGTGAGGGTAGTGATCGGGGGACGTGTTTGTGAGGGTAGTGGTCTGACATCCCGCCCCCCCGTCCTTCCGTCAGGCACCCCGTTCTCTCTCCCCCTGTCTCTCTTCCTTGTCTCCCTCCCTCCCTCCCTCTCTCTCTTCCTTGTCTCCCTCCCTCCCTCCCTCCCTCACCTCCCTCCCTCCCTCCCTCCCTCCCTCCCTCCTTCCCTCCCTCCCTCCCTCTCTCCCTCCCTCCCTCCCTCCCTCCCTCCCTCCCTCCCTCCCTCCCTCCTCCCTCCCTCCCTCCCTCCCTCCCTCCCTCCCTCCCTCCCTCCCTCCCTCCTCCCTCCCTCCTCCCTCCCTCCCTCCCTCCCCCTCCCTCCCTCCCTCCCTCCCTCCCTTTCTCCCTCCCTCCCTCCTTCCTCCCTCCCTCCCTCCCTCCCTCCTCCCTCCCTCCCTCCCTCCCTCCCTCTCTCCCTCTCCCTCCCTCCCTCCCTCCCTCCCTGCCTCCCTCCCTCCTCCCTCCCTCCCTCCATGCCTCCCTCCCTCCCTCCCTCCCTCCCTCCCTCCCTCCCTCCCTCCCCCCTCCCTCCCTCCCTCCCTCCCTCCCTCCCTCCCTCCCTCCCTATGCCGCTGTGCGGCGGGTAGTCCTTGCTAGTGCATTATATGGCCGGCAGGCGAGCAAACGTGCCGGTTCGACAAGAACGACGCGAAAACAGCCAAAACAAACGTACGGACTGGCAACGTACCCGCTGTGCGGCTTCGCTGCGTCCACCCGACGCACGCGGGGTGTCTTTGCGCACCCCGCCTGGTGGCTGCGCCGGTTGGGCAGAAGAAGCCGCGGTACGACGCGGTGGGTGGGGTGGGTGGGACGGGGGTGCGCCAGAATGGGGGCTGCATTAGCGAGGGGAAAATGGTGTGTGCAGCGCAGCCGAACCAGGACATGACGGGCAGCACACCCAACCTCCCACACCCACCACCGCTCGTCCTGCATTCCCACAAGCGTGCATTTGCTAGGAGTCCCACCTGCACGGGGTGGCCACCAGCCGAGCGCTCCGCCTCGGTCTGTCTCGCCTTGCGCGCCGACTCAAGTCGAGTTTTTATTCTGGCCCCCAGGTTCTTCACCTGCACCGTCGGCCATCACATGCAAAGAGGACAAACACGTGCGTCGAGCAAGCACACGCCGGGCATCAGGGCGCGCGGGTCGCTGTTAGGTGGCAATCAGGCGTCGGGCGGGAAGGGTGGTGCGCGTGCGTGTGCGTGTGTGTTGGGGGGGGGGGGGGGGGGGGGGGGGGGGAGAGGGAAAGGCGAGTGTACTGCGACGCAGACAAGACAACGGGCAGGGACGAGATCCTTCCCATGCGAGCGTTCGGCGGCTGCAAGCGACCTACCGCGGACTTCTGCTGGTCATCTTCCGGATCACCGTCCTCTGTCATCTGCGTCCGCAGCAATTCCCTTGTCCTCAGGAGTCCGGTCACCTTCTCGTTGGCGGGAAGTGCACTGGTGCCGGCCACGTACTCCACGT
>RPFO01000629.1:641800-711800 GCA_009746045.1 Mesostigma viride
ACAAGCTTGAAGACTGGGGCTGGGATGTGTGCCGACAACGGAGGTCGTTCTGCATGCGGCCAAGTAGCGGTGCGGGCGTGGAGAGTGCAGACAACGGATGATCAGAATGTGGCGCACGTGCTCAGTGGTTGGCTAGAAACGGTACGGCGCGCTTAACCCGTTGAGGGCGAGGAGGACGGTGAGGTGGCTGGAAAATACACGCGGCAGCAAACGACCTACGCGCGCCATGTCAACACGCCTTGCCAACAGGGTCGCACGTCACCGCACGTGCATAGCCCGGAACTGGATGGCGGCAGCTATAGTATCCCAGATGGACCGGGTGCAGCGACGGATTTTAGCGGGGTGGGTGGGGGGGCGGGGCGGGGGTGGGTGGGTGGGTGGGACGGAAGGAAGGCAGTGATGGAGGGGGGGGCGGAATGGACAAAAGATGGGACGATGGAGGGGTGGGAAGGGAAGTGGGGTGGACAGGAAGGAAGCGTGCACGCGCGAGACCGGTGGAGGGGTACTAGCCCTTGACATGGAGGTGCAGGGTTTGGCTATAAAAGGATGGCTCCTGCTCTGGCGAGCCAGGTTGTTTCTCGTCATACCACCAACATTGCGCGGGGAAAGTGAGGCACGGCCGGGCCACGGCAGCGGTGGGCCGGCCCCGCGCATTAGCGTCGCGTGCGTGTCTTTCGATGACCGAATGCAGTAGTGTACACCATGAGAGACGGTGAACGCCGCGTCGACGGAAGAATGGTATAACGAAGGCTTGCACAGTGGGTATAGCGGACGAAGGAGTAACCCAGTGAGACGAATGACCGGATGGTAAGTTGAAAGCACGGCCGAGTCAGCGGCCGAGGCAATGCTGTAGACAATGGACGTACCGCGTGCATCCTTGGCGTTTCCCGCCGGACGCCGAGACACGATGTCCCGCGGTCAACACCTGGAAAGGTGCCGTCGTCCCCGCCGGCGGCACCAGCAGGGGCGTGCTCCGCGCCATGGACCACTCTCGTCGGACGAGCGACATCAGTGTCGCCTGCGGGGAAGGGGTGCGAGGGGCGGAGGTGGATCGTCAGTGCCCGCGGGCGGGCGTGCGAGGCGGGAAAAAAAAAAACAGTGGCGGGAGCGACGAATCGAAGCTAGACGGCCAACGGAGCGAGTCTATTGCACGCGAGCACCTCACCGAAAAAGGCGACAATGCCAGCGAACAGGAGGACAATGAGTATCAACATGCACCGTCGCCGGTGCGCACGATGCATCTTCAATGCTCGCCTCCATCGACGGGCGGAGGACGTCATGGTCGACGCACCTAGAGGGTTACTAAATGGCAGAAGACCGACTGCTACTTGTACACGAGTTCTACCCCGTAATTCGGTCTGTAACAGGGAATGGCCAAACGCGCTGGCACGGTGTCGGTTCAGGTACCCTTACTCTGAGCCCGATCGGGGCGTCGAATGGCGGCAGCAGCCGGAAAACGGCCGGGCACACGCTCCACGGGGCTACGCCGCATATAGAGGTGGCGGACAACACGAACCGAACGGCTCAAAGACGGTGGATATGGGGTCAGGTCAGCTAGCAAGGTTCGACAGCGATTGGAATCCGATGCGGCAAATGCAATGTCATTCGATTTTTGGAGCGATCAGCTCGACAGCGAATACGGCTTCCTTCGGCGATTTTCGACAGGGTGGCCTTTCGGCGATGGCGTTCCGAGTTTTATTTTGGTCGGACTTTTGATCAGGATAAAGGTGGCCAGTGTCCGCTCACGATGCGCTGGCGTGCCTGCTCTTGGATGGCTGGTGTCGCGCGACCGCCGCGTGTCACTCGTTGCCTTTTTGGATGTGACCATTGTGATGTGTCGGGCGTGTACAGTAGCACAAACTCCGCCCTGGTCTACAGATTCCAAACGACCTTAGCCGAACCTGTCCGGCCGGCCACAGCCTGCGAGCCCCTGCGTTTCCAGGTAAATAGGAGTACGTTTATTCCAAATATAGCTGCGAGCCCCTGCATTACACAGTGCGACCCGATTCCATGCATATCCAACTATATTAACTCCAACTATATTTATTGTGCCGGACGGTTTGTTGACAGAATCCGTGTTCTGAAATGCACGTGGCGGCGGCCCATTGACCAACCTACGACGATCGTCGTAGGTTGCTCAATGGGCGGCCGCCACGTGCATTTCGGGATTCTGTCAACAAACCGTCCGGCACAAGAAATATAGTTGGAGTTAATATAGTTGGATATGCATGGAATCGTGTCGCACTGTATAATGCAGGGGCTCACAGGCTGTGGCCGGTCGGACAGGTTCGGCTAAAGTTGTCCCCCTGCACGTGGCGGCTGCCCATTGACCAACCTACGACGATCGTCGTAGGTTGATCAATGGGCAACCGCCATGTGCATTTCGGGATTCTGTCAACAAGCCGTCCGGCACAATAAATGTAGTTGGAGTTAAGATAGTTGGATGTGCATGGAATCGTGTCGCACTGTATAATGCAGGGGCTCACAGGCTGTGGCCGGTCGGACAGGTTCGGCCAAAGTTATTCCCCTGCACGTGGCGGCTGCCCATTGACCAACCTACGACGATCGTCGTAGGTTGATCAATGGGCAGCCGCCACGTGCATTTCGGGATTCTGTCAACAAACCGTGTTACATATGAAGGAGTGACTATGTACTCCGGACTATGTACTCCGAGAGTACATAGTCCGGAGTGACTATGTACTCCAAGAGTACATAGTGTGGAGTACATATAATCCGGGATTTCCGATTAGGGGACTGCCGACGCGGTGAGACACGCCCGTGTTACATAGGAAGGAGTGACTATGTACTCCGGACTATGTACTCCCGGAGTACATAGTCTGTCCGGACTATGTACTCCGCGAGTACATAGTCCGGAGTACATATGATCCGGGATTTCCGATTAGGGGACTGCCGACGCGGTGAGACACGCCCGTGTTACATAGGAAGGAGTGACCATGTGATCCACACGATATACTCCAAGAGTACATAGAGTGGAGTTCTATGTGCCTCCAGTGCAAGCAGGTATTCTCTGTTGGTTTTTAATATAGTCGGATAAATCTTTATAGGGAGGGCGGGAAGCTGCCGGCGCATCTTAACGTTGATCAATGGGCTGAGCGGTTGTGTTATTTCGCCTGTCCGCACGGGTGTGTTCAACAGGAAAGACGCGAGGTATGGTTCGAACCAGGCGTATTGGAGTCGCTTCGGCTGGCGGCAGCAAGGGAAAGGGTCCCATGAAGAAAACGCGCCCACAGTGTTCACTGGCCTAACGTCAACAGCAGGCAGGTCAGACCTGAATCTCCGGTGGCGCCTACGTTGTTGTTTTGTTGTTGTTGTTGTTGTTGGTCCCCACGCCTACGTTGGACATTTTAGATTTTCTCGATCGTCCCGAGTATAAGCCAATAGTAGGGCTGCCTGCCGACTCGACAGGGCAGAGCCAGACACGCGCGGGAAATTCTATCGCGCGGGAACTGGGGAAAGGCAAGACGTGCTCTACCGTTGAGGGGATCTCGAGGCGGCGCGGCGTAAGGCTATACCGGTAGCCTGTAGCTATGGTTGCTAGCACTTAGGAGCTCACTTTGGCTGTGCGACTTTCATGTCCGTTATAGCTAGTGCCCGCACGGCATTGCACATTTCCACGATCACCGAAAGCAGGCTGCAGGCTGCAGTAACCTTCGTAGTCCTTGCTCTAGCTTGAGCCGAGCGAAGGACTGGCAGCATAGAACTGCTATGCTAGTGTGCGTGCAACTATCGTTGTCTCTTTGAACTGCCGGCTAACCGCAATTCGACCAGCAGCTATGGTAGCCCCAACAGATAAAAACCTGTCGTTTGACACGGTGAGGGATAAAAATGTGCATCAGCTTAGGACACTTAACCTCGCCATTTTCCCTTTGCGCTACCAAGACAAGTACTTCCAAGATGCCATGTCTGCCGGAGAGTTCACCAAGCTTGGTACGCGCGCACGCGCACTTCCAGCGAGTAACACACATTACGCAGGAGAGAGAGACCGATAGAGTGCATCCAGTGACTAATTTTGTGTTTACTTCGTTTTAGGCGTAATGGCAGCAGGCGCAGATGTGACTGTGCACGCCTGCCGCATGACCCTCAAGCCGCCTAGGTGACGTCCCTTTTCGGTGGGGTGCTATGCCAGCACACCACTTCCTCGCAACCGCCACTTTTTGCGCGCAGAATGCCAGTCTGTGCCTCTTCTGCCTCAGCTCTTGCCCTTTATCTCTCTTTGGCCACGCAGTGTTGTGGAATTTGAAGGCCCATTGCGTGCTTTGCTATCTATCCACCCGTTTGTTTTGGGTGCATGGGTGGCTGCCGCTCTTCCTTCCCCGCGATATGCCATGCTTGCCACATTTGACACGCCACAAGCTCATTTCTCACACTCCCCTCGACCGTGCATGACGCTACACCGCCTGCGCGCAGCGTACTACAGTGACATCTGTGTCGGGGCCATCGCATGTCGACTGGAGAAGCGCGAAGGAGGGGGCGCGCATCTGTATGTGATGACGCTGGGTGTGCTGGCGCCCTACCGGCGGCTGGGCATAGGTGAGCCTGCCGCATAATGGTTTTGTACGCGCAATGATGCAACAACTAAGGAGCGCATGCATTGACACCTTTGTGGGGGGGCTGAGGGAGGGGAGGCGGGGGGGGGGAAGGGGGACGCGTGTTGGTGGCTGGCTGGCTGGCTGGCTGGCAGGCTGGCTGGCTGGCGGGCGGGCGGGCGGGCGGGCGGGCGGGCGGGCGGACGGGCGGGCGGCGGCCGGCCGGCCGGCTGGCTGGCTGGCTGGCTGGCTGGCTGGCTGGCTGGCTGGCTGGCTGGCTGGCTGGCTGGCTGGCTGGCTGGCTGGCTGGCTGGCTGGCTGGCTGGCTGGCTGGCTGGCTGGCTGGCTGGCTGGCTGGCTGGCTGGCTGGCTGGCTGGCTGGCTGGCTGGCTGGCTGGCTGGCTGGCTGGCTGGCTGGCTGGCTGGCTGGCTGGCTGGCTGGCTGGCTGGCTGGCTGGCTGGCTGGCTGGCTGGCTGGCTGGCTGGCTGGCTTGCTGGCTGGTTGGTGGGCGGGCAGGCGGGCGGGTAGGTGGGTGGGTGGGTGGGTGGGTACGAGGGTGAACGCATGTGGCATTGCAGCGCTGTGCGTCCCAGCTGAGGTGTGAGCGCCCGCCTCAAATGGTACACACCCACACATTTCGTAGCAAGCAATGTGCCCAGGTTTCCTTTACAGTTTTCACACCAAGCCCCATGTGGCATTTTCAACTTCCAAAAACAGCCAATACATTTCAGGCTCAGCACAGCCATGGGAGGCAGCCTGGCGGGATACCCAAAGGGCGACACTACCTTCTTGGCGCAGTGAATGACTCCCCGGCGCAGAAACTTTAAGTAGAATGGTGCGGCATGGTGCTGCGCTAGCTCATCGGCCCACTGCTCTCTGTGTGGGTAGTTCTCACTGCCCACTGCTCACTGCATCATCGCCCACTACAGTACTGACAAATTACTGGCCAAAATGCTAAAGGGTATGGCGTCGCCGCAATGAACTAAAGCTGGTACTACCGTAGTGGCTTTAATCAAATTGCGAATAATTCTTTTCGAATGAACCCCCGAAAAGCGCTAAAATAATACTTCAATTTACCCCGTAAAGTATGAAAACCGGGATGCGCTACACCTGTTTCTGGCTGCAGGCCGCGGCGCAGCTAGGTAAAAGTGGAGCGCCGTGCTCGCCGCGCCAAGCCGCGCCAAGCCGCGTCGCGCCAGATTGAGAACGCGAAGGGCCATATTACTGATTAGGGCCATGTTGGGTTAATTAATTAAGAAATAGCACTGATTAGGGCCCTATTAGCACTGATTAGGGGCCCTATTAGCCTTGATTAGGGCCTTATGTCATACTGCTACTCACTTAATTGTCAGATAGGAACTGCGCTTGGTGGGTTAGAATCGAATAGATAGGTTAAATCCAAGTCAGACACTGAACTAGGCGCCCTGACTACTGCAGTATGTCACATGTTATAAACAAGCTCCCGCGCTCGAAATTCACCTAACCCAGGCTGAACTTTCCCTGTTAAGTGTCAAATCCATGCAAAAAAAACCTCGAAAAAAATAATTATTCGCAATTTGATTAAAGCCACTACGGTACACTGCCACAATCTTCTCCCATGCTCAGTATTCACTATCAAACTACCCATTTCACCCCCACCCCACCCCCCCCCCCCACCCCCCACCCCCCACCCCCACCCCCACCCCCCACCCCCACCCCACCCCCACCCCCACCCCCACCCCCCACCCCACCCCCACCCCCACCCCCCACCCCCACCCCCCACCCCCACCCCCCACCCCCACCCCCACCACCCACCACCCACCCCCATCCCCCGCCCCGCCCCCCGCCCCCGCCCCCGCCCCCGCCCCCCATCCCCCATCCCCCGCCCACCACCCACCACCCACCACCCACCACCCACCACCCACCCACCCACCCACCCACCCACCCACCCACCCACCCACCCACCCACCCACCCACCCACCCACCCACCCACCCACCCACCCACCCACCCACCCACCCACCCACCCACCCACCCACCCACCCACCCACCCACCCACCAGCCTGCCCGCCCGCCTGCCCGCCCGCCCGCCCGCCCGCCCACACCAAGGCATCGTTCCTGCTTCCATCGCTCCCATTACAGAGATGCCTTGATCGCCAGCGGTGTGCCATGCATTCTCTCGGCCACCAAACCAAACTCTGTCACTTGTGCTGAATACAAGCATGCTGGTTGTTCTTCTGCGGTGCCTGTGTGTGTGGCATGGCCTTCCTTCTCGCCTGCCTGCCCACCTGACCCACCCGGCTGGTTTGCCTGCCGGCTGGCCGCCCTGCCCATCCTGCCCGCGTGTACCTGCTCGCCGGCCAGGCTCCACGCTGCTGCAGAACGCGCTTGAGCTGGCGCGTGGTGATGAAAACATCAAGGACGCGTACGTGCACGTGCAGGTGAACAACAGCGAGGCGGTTGCTTTCTACAAGAAGTACGGCTTCGAGACCACGGAGACAATCAAGGACTACTATAAGCGCATCGAGCCGCGCGACTGCTACAAGATGGCCATCAAGCTGCAGCCGTGAGGCCGTCACGCTGCAGTAATGTGGTGACGGCAGCCAGCAGGCATGGCCAACCCTTGGGCCATACCATGAACTGGGAGCAAGCCTGCATGGCCCCGAGTCGTGGGGCTGGAGCTGCACTATAGTCCTTGTTTCTGCGGCCCACATGGATTGTCATTGCTGGCATATATCAGGGACCATGCGAGTAGTCTTTACCTGGTGCAATGCATCAGTGAAGATTACTGCCCAGTGCAGAGCTCGGCGCACGACAACCGTCATGCATGCTGCGGTGGTTCTATTGCGGTGGCAAAGGGAAAGCAAGGATCGGCTTGTTTTGCAAACCCTGCATTTTACTGCTTGGCAGAATATCTAGTCAAGATATGTAATTTAGGTAGGCCGGGAGCATGCCAGCTGCTACTTTGGGACGTGTTGGTGAGTAGATTCTAGGGCTAAGTTCACGTCATGCAGTCAGTACTTGAAAGGATGTCATCACTGGTCAATGTCTGCACCAATGTTTTACAAGAAGCATTGTGGGTTGTCTCATTGACATGATTCCTTGAAAGGTTTCCTTATTTATTTTGTCCAACATAAGCTAACGGATATGCTTGCCCCACTTGTTACATGCAACCTACATCGCACACACATGCTAGTCTTATAATTATCCCCCGAGTCTTGCCGTAATAATATGTATGCCGGTTTCCAGGTTTTCCGCATGAAAGTTGGTTAAGAAACTGGAAAATTGAAAAATCTACGTTTCCTTTGCCCCAGTACCTCAACAAACTCGTAGAAACCTAATTATCAACCTTTGGGCACATCATCATATGGTCGTGGGCACCACCGAACAGCCATGCACTGAAATTCGCGCGAAAACTGGCGAGATCCCTGCCGCCATCTTCGTCTTCACCTTCGTCCCGCGAAAATGCCTGATTTCAGTGGTACATATTTGTTTGCAGCTGTCACACACACACACACAAAAAAGGATTTTTTCTTGAGTTCGATCTACGGGATGTAATATTATTGAGTCCGTCCACCGAGTTTCAGAGCGAAAATATCGTATATACTGTGCCTGCCATGCACGTGTCAGATTTATGCAAGCGATACATCGCGTTGTAAAAAAACACGGGTTAAGGGAGACAGCACCACATAGCTAGGTCACGCATGCATGATATGGTCCGAATCGCGACCAGCTCCACATGGATCACAGAGACAACCAGTGCTGGCCAATACGATGACAACTTGAATTGCCTATTAAGTGAGACAACTCTAGGGTTGCCTTAACTCTTACATTACCTAGTTGGAAGCTTGGGTAACCCCATGGCCAACGTCTTCCTCAAAATACCAAACGTCGTCGCCGCCCACAATGGGGACGCCTCATGATCCAACCAACTGGACCAACTGGACCAATCACCCGACAGTGTCCATTGTCAGGCCCGATCACCAGCAACTAGCAACCAAAGGGTAAGGTTCCCTTGTACTCACGACTAGGCTACACTTCATTGCAAACTTTCTGACCATCACTCCATCACAGGTACTCAACTCCACCGGATTCCACTTCACCAGAAAGGGCCCACTCAACGATTCCAGAAAAGACCAGTCACGTGGCCGAGGTCTCCTCGCAAGCTTGAAGATCCCTGTAGCCATCTGGATCACTGGAACTCCCAAGTATCACTCAATCTAGGCACTTTACACTGTTACAGGCTGTCCCATCTTTTCTTCTGAAACCAGCATTGCCGCTACCGGTGCCATGATGACTCTTCCGGTTACACATGGTCAACCGTTACACAGGATTTCAGCCCGGCTAATTACACAGGCGGGGGGCACTGCCTCCCTGTTTACTACCTTTCCAGGTTACTTCCAAACAGGTTGTCTCTTTGAGATTCTATCTATACAAACACCACACGATGTATGGATTACCATTACATTGCAACCGCACTGGATGAAACTGCATGTGCAGCCAGCGTAGGCGTGTCCATGTGTCATGGGCAGTGCCCTCAGAGACACGCACTCATTGACTCCCTTGCTGAACCATGAAGTGGCACCCTCATCCATGCACAAGAGGCTGTCTCACTGCGCATAAACGGTGCTAGTGTCGTGCTCCCCAGGCAGCACTGCTCCCCTCAGCGGAATCACCAAAGCCAACGGGCGAGAACCCTTTGTCAGTAGACATTTTGCCAATGTTCGCGGCGAAATTGCTAAGGTTGCCAGCATTCCAATTCGTCACATCACCGCTCACAACGGGTGCAGGTTCGGGTAGTCCTGCAGCAGCTCCCTCTCGGTGAGCGTGTCGCTCGGGTCCTGCGGCGTCCACAGTAATTCCACCGCCTGCACCGAGTCCGCCGGGACCGACCCGAGCACCTTGAGAGCCTCCCTTAAGCTGGCGTTGTCCATCACCGACGGGAAGCGGATTCGGCCCTCGGCCGACACCAGGATGGTCACCGCAATGAACTCGTTGCCGCCCACGGCCGCGTCGCTGGCCCCTGGCGCGCGCTTGCGTGCGCGGCGGTCGTCCACGTTGACGAGCGTCTCGTTGCGGATCTTGCCGCGCTCCTCGAGCGACATGGCGTTGAACTTGGCCTCGGCGGCGTCAAAGTCGCGCGCCTTCTCAAAGCGGGAGCACGCGCGCACGCAGTAGTCCGGATTGCGCAGCAAGGCGAGCACCGTCTCGGTGAGCAGCAGGTGTAGGCCCTCGGGGGACGAGGTGTCCGCGCGCTCCGCGATCGAGTCCAGGTCCTGCTGGAATGAGCGTGCCATGCCCAGGAGCGCCACCTGGCGACGCAAGGGGGCGGGGCCAAGGGGCAAGGGGCAGGGGCAGGGGCAGGCGCCCATCGCGAAACATGGCCGCGCGACGCACAGAGTGGAATGACCAGGTTAGCAATGCCCGTGCTGTCAAGTCACCCATATATGGGTCATGCTCGCAGGCAACACATGTAATGCCTCGGAGCATGAAGCTTGAAGCGCTTCTTCGCGTACCATCCTGCCAGGGGCATGTGATGGTTAGGGAAAACACCGCACCAAAACACTGCACCAAAAGACTGCAACAGAACAGAGCACGAGCCAGGCAGAGGCAGCAGCAGCAGGAGCAGCAGCCGCACAAGCAGCAGCACGAGCGCCACCACCAAAAGAAGAAGAAGAAGAACAAGAAGAAGAAGAAGAAGAAGAAGAAGAAGAAGAAGAAGAAGAAGAAGAAGAAGAAGAAGAAGAAGAAGAAGAAGAAGAAGAAGAAGAAGAAGAAGAAGAAGAAGAAGAAGAAGAAGAAGAAGAAGAAGAAGAAGAAGAAGAAGAAGAAGAAGAAGAAGAAGAAGAAGAAGAAGAAGAAGAAGAAGAAGAAGAAGAAGAAGAAGAAGAAGAAAGAGGAGGAGGAGGAGGAGGAGGAGGAGGAGGAGGAGGAGGAGGAGGAGGAGGAGGAGGAGGAGGAGGAGGAGGAGGAGGAGGAGGAGGAGGAGGAGGAGGAGGAGGAGGAGGAGGAGGAGGAGGAGGAGGAGGAGGAGGAGGAGGAGGAGGAGAGAGGAGGAGGAGGAGGAGGAGGAGGAGGAGGAGGAGGAGGAGGAGGAGGAGGAGGAGGGGAAGAAGAAGAAGAAGAGGAAGAGGAGGAGGAGGAGGAGGAGGAGGAGGAGGAGGAGGAGGAGGAGGAGGAGGAGGAGGAGGAGGAGGAGGAGGAGGAGGAGGAGGAGGAGGAGGAGGAGGAGGAGGAGGAGGAGGAGGAGGAGGAGGAGGAGGAGGAGGAGGAGGAGGAGGAGGAGGAGGAGGAGGAGGAGGAGGAGAAGAAGAGGAAGAAGAAGAAGAAGAAGAAGAAAAGAAGAAGAAGAAGAAGAAGAAGAAGAAGAAGAAGAAGAAGAAGAAGAAGAAGAAGAAGAAGAAGAAGAAGAAGAAGAAGAAGAAGAAGAAGAAGAAGAAGAAGAAGAAGAAGAAGAAGAAGAAGAAGAAGAAGAAGAAGAAGAAGAAGAAGAAGAAGAAGAAGAAGAAGAAGAAGAAGAAGAAGAAGAAGAAGAAGAAGAAGAAGAAGAAGCGGCGGCGGCGGCGGCAGCTGCTGCAGCAGCTGCTGCAGCAGCAGCAAGGCAAAGGCCAGCAAGACGGGGCCCGCAGTGCAGTCGCAGGACCAGCGATGCAACGCCCCACAGACACCGCACAATCCTCACCTGCAGGCACATGACGGTCGAGCTCTCGTCGTATCCTCCGCCGTAGTAGTCCTCCTCCTCCTCCTGCCGCGACCCGCCACCGAACAGGTTGGCCAGGCTGCCGATGAGCATGTACGCGAGCCACAAGAACGCGAGCGTGGAGAATACCCCGCCGCCGTAGCCGTAGCCGCCAAAGCCGCCGATGATGGGGACCACGACCGAGGGGTAGGTCGGGTACATGGCCGAGGGGGCCAGCACGGCAGCGCCGCTACCCACGTTGGGGCTCGTCAGGGAGGGCGAGTAGCTGGCGGGGAGGCATATGGGCATAAAAGGCGGGCGCAAACAAGGTGCATGAGGGCATCGTCATGAGAACATGTAAACCACGAGCTTCCCTGTGGAAGCCATGATAAGGGAGAGAGGCGAAGCCATGATAAGGGAGAGAGGCGAGGCGGTCGGCTATCAGCTACTCACCCACCAGAAGCCATGATAAGGGAGAGAGGCGAGGCGGTCGGCTACCAGCTACTCATCCACCAAAGCCATGATAAGGGAGAGAGGCGAGGCGGTCGGCTATCAGCTACTCACCCACCAAAGCCATGATAAGGGAGAGAGGCGAGGCGGTCGGCTACCAGCTACTCACCCACCAAAGCCATGATAAGGGAGAGAGGAGAGGCGGTCGGCTATCAGCTACTCACCCACCAAAGCCATGATAAGGGAGAGAGGCGAGGCGGTCGGCTACCAGCTACTCACCCACCAGAAGCCATGATAAGGGAGAGAGGCGAGGCGGTCGGCTATCAGCTACTCACCCACCAAAGCCATGATAAGGGAGAGAGGAGAGGCGGTCGGCTATCAGCTACTCACCCACCAAAGCCATGATAAGGGAGAGAGGCGAGGCGGTCGGCTATCAGCTACTCACCCACCAGAAGCCATGATAAGGGAGAGAGGCGAGGCGGTCGGCTATCAGCTACTCACCCACCAAAGCCATGATAAGGGAGAGAGGCGAGGCGGTCGGCTATCAGCTACTCACCCACCAAAGCCATGATAAGGGAGAGAGGCGAGGCGGTCGGCTATCAGCTACTCACCCACCAGAAGCCATGATAAGGGAGAGAGGCGAGGCGGTCGGCTATCAGCTACTCACCCACCAAAGCCATGATAAGGGAGAGAGGCGAAGCCATGATAAGGGAGAGAGGCGAGGCGGTCGGCTATCAGCTACTCACCCACCAAAGCCATGATAAGGGAGAGAGGCGAAGCCATGATAAGGGAGAGAGGCGAGGCGGTCGGCTATCAGCTACTCACCCACCAGAAGCCATGATAAGGGAGAGAGGCGAGGCGGTCGGCTATCAGCTACTCACCCACCAGAAGCCATGATAAGGGAGAGAGGAGAGGCGGTCGGCTACCAGCTACTCACCCACCAGAAGCCATGATAAGGGAGAGAGGCGAGGCGGTCGGCTATCAGCTACTCACCCACCAAAGCCATGATAAGGGAGAGAGGCGAGGCGGTCGGCTACCAGCTACTCACCCACCAGAAGCCATGATAAGGGAGAGAGGCGAGGCGGTCGGCTATCAGCTACTCACCCACCATTGGCAGGCAAAATATATCAGGACAAAGGAAGCAGAATGCAGAGGACCTTTTGTCTGCGGAGGGCCTAGCCATGCAGCCCCCGCTGTACCGATAGATGCACATGGCAGCCCCAAGGCACTGCCGCTGCTTCCACCGATGACCATGCCTCCGGAAGCGTCCCCCACATCCCCATCCCCTCCACTACGGGTACTCTCTTCTTATCTCCCTGCTTCACCAGGCAGCACACTACAACCTAGGTAGCTAACCCTGCCCGGGAAATCCCTGGTTGATGGCTCTCACGGATTGCATGATGAATGTGTCTACTATCATATACGTATACGCATACTAGCATATACGTATACGGATTGCATGATGAATGTGTCTACTACCGGCTAGCACCACGATGTGGACGGATGCAACTCGGCTGGATTTGTGTGGCGCAGTCACAAGTCGGCGATTACGCTGCCAGTACACAATATAGGGTGTGCCGTGCCGGCGGTCAGGTTGCCAGGCGAGTGTAGGCCACCCAGTGGGCGCGCACCGTTGCACACCAGTACCACTGGGGTCGTCGTGCGCAGGCCAACTTGTGTTAAATGTGCAATGCCCACCGTCCAGATGTTCAAAGCCGCAGTAGTGCTCACAGCGCAGCCAATGAGAGGCTTCCACTGTCTATGCTTTGCAGGGGCCCAGCCCTTGTTGGTCCCAACCCTTTGTCCAAGCACTGCATGTCTTGACAACGCAGCAAACATTTGCCATCTACCTTGCAAGTACCCACAGCCAAGCACAGCGCAACAAACCCTTGCCATCTACCCACTGGTTGTCCACCGTGCCGCAGTGCCCATACCGGTAGCTTCCGAACGAGGACGAGAAGGAGGGGGAGGAGCGCGAGAGGGAGGAGGAGGAGGTGCTGCCAGACCGCGAGTAGGAGGAGGAGGAGGTGGTGCCCGACCTCGAGTAGGAGCGCGACGAGGAGGAGAAGCTGCGACCGCCCACACGGCCGCCCGTCCTGTTGACAAGGCGGCCGGTGGGGGGGGGGGGGAGGGGGGCAGGACAACGAGGCATGGGGAGCGTGCGGACCAGATGATCAGTAAAGCTATCAGACAGGGGTGGGGGATGGGGGCCAGACCACCGGGCACGGAGCTGAGGTGGTGAAGCGACCAGAACGGCCCGACAGAGGGGGGTAGTACAACTGGCACATGGGGACGCACTTACGACTGCCGCAGACATGCGCTGATGGCAAGAATCAGCGGAGCATGGTGGCCAGAATCAGCGGAGCATGGTGGCAGGGTAAGCGTAGCAGGGTGGCTGGGTTGGCAGCAAGAAGGGCTCCAATGCTTGAAAGAGCCGCACATGGGAAGCACGCGTGGCATGACAAAAAACTCTGGAGGGAGCACGGGCAGGCGCAGGCCCACTGCAAGCTGTCATGCCACGAGAGGGCGCGCACGTTGTCCTCTCTGTGAACCAAGCCCAAGGAAGCATTTTCACCCCCTGCTTTGTTCGCCCTGCCATCGCATTGTGTGCCAGCTATACACCGCAACACCTGATCCCCACAACCCTTCTCGTTCCCTCACGCACCCGGTACGTGGGACTACACCAACAACCACAGTGCAGCCGCTGGCATGCCCACACCGCCCCCAGCACAGATGGCATGACACGTGGATCCTGGCATAACTGTGTATGTCGGCTTGTGTCATGGGACGCGGCACCATGCGGTACGTGAATGCCACATGTGAATGCACACTTATTCGCCTAGCTCATACAAATGCATAGAACCGCCTGCCACTCACACCCGCTTGGAATAAAGCGGGCTTGAGGCCAATCTGTGGAGAATGGATAAAGACATCTGATATAATGTGGTATAAGAAAGGATAAAGACATGTGCTTGCGCCAGCTAGATGACCTCGCTGACACTTGGAGGTAAACCGATGCTATATCGGCTACCTGACTAATAAAGCACCCCGCTCGGAAACCATCGGGTGGCTATGCACCCAGCACATGGGGATAGGGGTTGGGTGGGGCCTGGGAAACATTGGCAACGCAGCATGCCTCGACAAACATCAGGGGCAGACCTTGTTGATCCGAATGGGCGCTCCATGACTATCTGAATTCGTAACAGAAATTCCCCTTCTTAAAAACGGTTTAATGGGGGCAGCAAAATACGAGACAAATCCACACCACACGCTCGTGCTTGAATCAGGCCTAAGTAGCTGCCAGCCACCTCACCTAGCGGCCAAGGCCGGCGAAGGAGACTGGAGGGCGAAGACGCAAGCCAGCGCAACCACCGCAGCAGGCTTCCAGAGCAAGCCGAGGTTCCTTTTGATGGATGCAAGCACTGATCTAGCAACGTTGGATTTTACAACTGTTGCGGTTGGAACTGGAGGAATTCTGACATCTTGAGGCAACTTTGAGCCATCTTCACTGGATACCGACGCACGAATTGTCCGGCCTAGACAGGAACGCCGGAAAGACGGCTTGCATGCTGGCAACGGTATACCAAACCCTTCAGGACGCACTCGGGCTAGCCGACAGCGGCTACGCAGTGGGATGGACTGAGGTGCCCGCACGCTACCTACGGGAAGCGAAAGGGAGCAGATCAACGACATGTTGAAGACTCTGGGCCTTCTGGTAATTAGTTAAAATGTCACGGAAACAGTCACCGGATCAGTCACCGAAACAGAGGATGGCCAGCGTTTTCTCTCCAACAGAGCAGACTCAGGTTCCTATCTATGAACGCCTTCGGAAACTCGCCATTTTTTCTGTAGCATCTAGATGAAGCAGTAACCAAACTGCAACGTGTCCTCCTGCCAAAAGCATTGCTCTAGCTCCTGAATGCGTTGCAGCAGGTGGCAGCAATAACGTGAAATCATGCGTTGCAGACTGACCGTACAGATGTTCGCCATCAAACTGCCATCTGATTGGACTGACCGTCATTCGGTTACATTTGATGACAATACTTAGAACGTGTTTGTACTACAGCATTTCGTACACGCGTTTGCAATTCTTGTGGATAGAAAAAATTCACAAGTCCGTATTTCAATCATACGGATGACGAGAAGAATGCTCAATTGCTCATTACCTTTGCAGGTTTGACAGCATAGGAACGATTGCTGGTAGAGGCCCTTCCACAACTGTTCCAGGCCACGACGTCCCCAAGCCCCAGATTTTCCCACAGCCAAAAAAGTGAAACGTCGAATGGATATCAGTCATCACGTGCCCTCGCAGCCTGCTAGGGCAGCGCAATTACCTCGGGGCCCCGCCATTCGAAGATGGTTTCGCTTATTGCGCGGGGTTCCCTGTCTATCACATCCCTTTCTGCACTGGTCCAGGACGGGGATGTTTGGCCTAGGCAGGTTGCAGGCAGGCCAGCGTGGTTTACGCCCACGCCGTTGGGCAATGTCCCGTGCCGGCTGCCAAAAACGCTAACTGTGGAGGCCATGGCCAAAAGTAAAGGAGGGGCTAACAAGAAGCCAGGGTCCCTTATCCCAAAGACAAAGCCAGAGGAGCCGGCAGCACAAAAGCCGGTGGCCAATCCGTACGAGTCTCCCGACGTGTTCATGCACTCGCTGTTACTTCTTGATAGGTAAGCTTGTGTGTACTCGCCGAGTCTGGTTGTGGCCCTCCTTTGGATAGGGCAGTTTACGCAGCACTACTATTTGGGCAGTTTACGCAGCAGAATGCAAGCTCAGGACTGTTCCCGGTGGGCCTTCAACAGTGTTTTATCCCTCAATGATTGTTCCGCTTTTGCGACCATGACGGCGACGCCGCTGCGTGCAACGCAACTTCTTACGATTCGTTCACGTCGCTTAATTTGTCCATTGGTGCAAAGCCATTCTCTACTATTACTGTGTTGCTGATTAGGCAAGCGAGGCCTGTCACCTCGACAGTCTTTAGTCGCTTGTCAGCACCCCTCCTTAATCTTGCCTGCACTGGCCCTGCATGATAAACATGCACCTCTCTCTCTCTCTCTCTCTCTCTCTCTCTCTCTCTCTCTCTCTCTCTCTCTCTCTCTCTCTCTCTCTCTCTCTCTCTCTCTCTCTCTCTCTCTCTCTCTCTTCTGTGTCTCTCTCTGTCTCTCTCTGTCTCTCTCTGTCTCTCTCTGTCTCTCTCTGTCTCTCTCTGTCTGTCTCTCTCTCTCTCTCTCTCTCTCTCTCTCTCTCTCTCTCTCTCTCTCTCTCTCTCTCTCTCTCTCTCTCTCTCTCTCTCTCTCTCTCTCTCATCGCGCGCGCGTTGCCGCCCTTCGCTCCCCTTGGTTACCGCCCCTCCCCCCCCCTCTCTTTCCTCACGCACGCCTTTTCCCCTCTCGCCTGCTCTCCCCACACCCCAACACTCCCCTCTTCCCCACCCCCTTTTCGCCCTCCTGTGCCTGTGCTTCCCCCCCTTTCCCCCCCTCCGCCCCCCCCAGCTTCCACCGTGCGACCGGGGCCACCATGTTTGAGAGCGGGGCGGTGGAGCTCGTGGACGCCGCGCGGCTGGTGCGCGACGCCCCCTTTGCGTGCATCAGCGCGGGGGTGGAGGAACCCCCGCTGGTGGACTACGCCAACGTGCGCACGCTGGACATGTTTGAGGCCGGGTGGGAGCAGCTGCCCATGCCGACGGCACAGCTGTCCGCGGTGAGGGCCGCGTGCGAGCGGTTTATACAAATGCTTCTGCTTGCACCCGTGCGCTTGTCATCTTTGCTCTGCTGTCGCTGCTGCTGCTGCTGCTGCTGCTGCTGCTGCTGCTGCCGCCGCCGCCGCCGCCGCCGCCGCCGCCGCCGCCGCCGCCGCCGCCGCCGCCGCCGCCGCCGCCGCCGCCGCCGCCGCCGCCGCCGCCGCCGCCGCCGCCGCCGCCGCCGCCGCTGCTGCTGCTGCTGCTGCTGCTGCTGCTGCTGCTGCTGCTGCTGCTGCTGCTGCTGCTGCTGCTGCTGCTGCTGCTGCTGCTGTCATTTTTCTCGTGGCTGGCCCGCTGGAAGGAGCCGCACTAAAGAAATAAATCTCGCAGTTGCCTTGCACCCGCCTCGCACCCGCCTTGCACGCAAGTTCCCACCATTTCCTGCATGTAGCCACTGAGGCACTTCCGCTCTCCCTTGCTTGCGCTTGGCGTCGCTGGCGTCGTCGTCGGTGTTGGTGGTGTTGCTGGCTTTGTTGGTGTGTCTGGTTGTTGTGATGGTGTTGCTTGTGATGGCCAGTGGCCAACACACACCTTGGATGGGAGGCGTGCTGCGAATGAGGTGATCGTGTGGACGGTGAGCACTGGCACGAGTCAATGCCGTTTCTGCCAGACGGGTTGACCCCTGCTGCAGGCTCTCCTCATCACCGCAGCGTAGCGGAACCGGTAGCGGCCGCCCCGGGTACAGAAATCTACAAGGGTGACCCAGTAGTGAATTCCTGCACTGGTACCAACGTGGCCAGGACTGGTACCCGTGTAAACCTGGTATGCCAGCACAACGCGTGGGATGCCTTGTCCCATGCCACGGTGTCCGCTGTCTCTGCCGATGCACACACATGCATGGCCGGAGCGCATGCATGCTTGGGCAGCAGAGAGCCTCGTCCACCCATAAATCCATGTGCATGCATCCACCCGTCCATGGGTCCACGTGCTCCGTCCTATGAGTGACTTTTGTCCTCTTCCTATCGCAGTATGTGCGCCTGTGTGCTTGTAGATGCTGCACAGTTCCATTCTTTGTCCGTTGACCCCCCTCTCAGACTCTCCCCGCTGCGCTGCCCGCACGGGCACATCTGGCGCCTTTGCGGCCTGCTGTCGGTGCATCGATCATGCTTTTATTGCATTGTGCCATTGTCACGCACTGCACTGTACTGTCATGATGGCATGTGCCATCATCATCCAACACCTTTGCATCATTCCCCCGTCGTTTTACACTGTGCTGTCATCACCTGCCGGCTCAGGAGCTGTTTGAGGGCAAAGCTGTGAGCGTGACGTCTCCCAGCGGCAAGAAGTTCAAGCTCGACCAGGTCACCGGTACGTCCTTTCTGATCCCAGTCACCGCTAGCTTCCCCTCCACGTCGTGACCGGTAGGTCCCCTCTCTGACCCAGAGATTGGTGGGTGCCCCTCCATATAGTGACTGGTATGTGCCCCTCCATATAGTGACCGGTAGGTGCCCCTCCGTAAAGTGACCAGTAGGTGCCCCTCCACATAGTGACCGGCGCTTTCCTGCATGCAGTGACGGGTCCATCCCCTGCTACCGCGTGGCCAGTAGATCGCCCGTGAAGAAATGGCCAGTAAGGTCCCTGTTACCAACTGATGGGTACCTGCCCGGGGAGGCATGTGGTGGCATGCACGTGTCAGCTCAGTATAAAAAAGTGCTTGCTGCCGGCACAAGAGCTGCGGAGAGCTGTGTGCGAGCGGGGCCAGGCAGCAGCACAATTGCAGGCTGTCCGCAGTTTTGTGTGCTGCCACCCGCGCATCTACCTGGGGCGTGGAGAGTGACCCAGCGCCCACGCTGCGGTGACTCTGCCTGAATTCCGTGGCGAGCACCGTGACATGACCATCTTCCGCAGCTGCATGGGCCTGTGTGCGTGTGCCAGAGGCGCGCCCCGGTGGCTCTAGGGCGCAATGCCTCCTATTGGGCGTGGCGGCCGCTAGCAGTCACATCCGTTTGTTGGCCAGTCGCCGCGGTGTCGCCCCTCTCGTCCGTGAACTGTTTATTTTGCCTGTGCCATGATCGTTCTCGCCGCAGCCGCAACCTAAGGAACCCCTCCCATGCCATGCTTGTTTCGTGGATAGGCACAGGAACGCGCTTGGCCAGCTGCCGTCACGGCTGGCTGCCACGTGGCGACCCACCTGGCACCTGGCACACTTCATCTGCTGCTTGCTACTGTGGTCTCATATGTTCCTTGTTGTTGAAAAAGGTACCAGCATGAATGCTTATACTTTGCATTCCTGCATCTCTGGGCCATTGGCTGTTTTGCATTCGTTGGGCCTGGCGTGGGGCGCACCGGGGCACGTTGCTGTCTGCAGCATGGGACATCACCAACCTGGATGGCAAGAAGCTTGGGAGGGTAAGTGGCAGCAGCCGGAGATGCCACGCCCCACTCCCTTGATGATGGCCTGCCTCCTGTGCTTGGCCCTTCCAATGTGTTCAATTCAATCACTCTCAATAGTGGCCACTGCATTTCATGCTTTGCTGGTGGATGGTGCGGAGGGTGCGCTGAGTGCACGTGCTCACGGTAGGCATGAAGGGCTTTGTCTAGACTTTATGGGCTTCAGCCACATGCTTTAGTGATGGGATGTAGAAGGTCTTTTCGGAGTCCAGCCACTCTGTTCATTCGTCTGGCTGGCAGGCCTGCCGACACATGTTGTGCTGTTGCTTGGCAATGCCTCTTTGGTTGCCTGTGGCAAGCTTGTGGGCTGTCAGGGTTGGCTGCAGTTGGAATTGTTTACCAGCCTCTTCCCTGCTCAAATGCTGCCACGGTTACTTCACCCCAATCCCGTCACATGCTTGGTAGGGTCCTCACACGGCCTCAGAATAAAACAATGTTGTTTCATATATTGGTTGCCCAGGAGTCCTAGACATCCCTCGTTAGCTGCAGCGGTGGACGAGGGGCTTTTCATTGGTGCCCCCCCTAAGACTCCCAACGCTGGTCCAGAAACGTGATGTGGGCCGTACGCGCGGTGATACCTGCCTCCAACATGGCTCTAAATGGTCGGTGTGCGTGTGCGTTCGACCTGCTCGTTTACCCGCTTGCTCATCACCAAGTCCCATGTGGCCGACTAGGATGGGCCCAACCCCTGCTTGCCACTGACATGCTGGCGTGCTACTGCACCTGTCTTCCTGGCCACCTTCAATGGTGGTTGGGGCTTGTCCCACACCCACCGCGTTGTGTCATCTTGGCACCCCGCCAGGCCGTGGTGGCCAGGGACTGCTACTACGTGGATGATGCGGGGGAGCGGCTGGCACCCGCCACTACGGAGCCGGCGCCCGCGGTGGCATCGTGATGGTTGACCTCGGACTCGTGATGCGTCGCATCCTGTCCCTCCCCTTCTAGCTTGACCACGCATGGCATGGGTGCATGCCGAATGCGTGTGCAGTATTACCTTGGGAGGGTATAAACACGAAGGCATGTCATGGCTTCTAGATATCCTGTTTTTGGAAGATTGCAAACTGTGGCAACACACAGCTCCACATCATGCCCCAGCCCCTACAACTATATCAAGGAGACAACCAGCGCAGGCCAGTTATACCTGGTGTCGCTATGCGCACACACGGCCCTATATTATCACAAGGTACCAGACCTAGCTGATTGTACCTCCCAGATGGATCGACAACATTTCCTGGTGTATAACATGCAGTTTAAGAAGTAAGTCGATAGCCATTTGTTATTTGATCGTTTGGGACTTACGATAGATAGCTCGCTGATCATTGTAATCCGCAGGACTCTATGACCGATTTCTATTAATTAAATAAATTAATTTAACACGTGCTCCCATTTGGGAGCCACGGAACACCTAAGTGCTTTCAATCCCTGAGTGTGCACAAGGGGTAGGGAGGCGCAGAGATCCCCCCTTCCGGCCTCACGCCACAGGCATTTCACAAGGTGCTCAATCGGACCCGTCTAACTAAACGATCCGGGGCATCATCTGTGGGTGCATGCAATATGATCCCGTACACGTGAGCATTGCATGCATGGCTATGGAGACGTTCACGAGCAAACAAGCAGTGCTAGCTAGGCGAGGCGCATAGCTAGGCTGGCTGATGTCCGTTGGCTACCGGTTACCTAGGCTATGGGCAGTTGCATGGCTATGTTCTACCCTGCATTGGCAACTTGGCATTGCACTATGCCATGGCGATGTCCAGGTTGCATCACACGAGCATGGGTGAATGTGACTACATGGCTAGTCTAGATAGCCCGTAGCGCTAGGGGCCGGGCTTCCATGCACAGCTGGTTGTTGACGATCAGGTCGATCCCCGCCCCGCCGGCCAGAACACAAGGTTGGGCTTCTTGGGGTCTTGCTGGTGGCCGGAGTACCTCCGGCGGAGGTACTCCGGCTACAGGTCGCGTCGCTGCTGCTGCTGAGCCGGCGGGGGTCAGGTCGTCGTCCAGCGTCCAGGAAAGGCCATGCAACTTCTTGCGGCACGAGAGGAACAGCCGCTTATCCTCAATGGAACGGAAGGTAAGCAGGACTGGTGGGGGTGCCGGCCGCCTTGTCCCGTGAGTAGGGAAGGCGGTGCCCATGCACGCAGTTCTATAATTTACCTACGAGTTCCAGTTGGGTACTTAAGGAGCTTGCTCCTGAGCTCGGCCTCAAGAGACTTGACCACCTCCCCTGGCTGCTGCTCAAAACGATGCAGCACCACCCGGCATTGGTGGCGCGCGCGGTCGGTGTCCTTGCGCACGTCGGCTTGGCGTTGAGCTTCCATCTCCTGCAGCTTGGTGGCATCCGTGGTCGAGGTGGTCGCTGCAATCTTGACCGCACTATGTCCGCGTAGTAGTGCTGCGAGAGGCTGCGCCATCTCCCAGCCGGGTGGGCTGGCCGGCAGCGATGGTGGCCGTCTGCGCTGCAATCTCCGGGACCTGCGCGGCCTCGGTTTAGGTGGTGATCACGGGATTTAGGTGGTGATTCACGGGATAAGGCGGCTCCCCCACCAGTCCTGCTCACCTTCCCCTCCCGTGAGGACAAGCAGCGGTTCCTCTCTCGTCGCAAGTGGTTGCACGACCTCACCTGGACGCTGGACGACGACCTGACCCCCGCTCAGCAGCAGCAGCAGCAGCGACGCGACCTGTGGCCGGAATACCTCCGCCACAAGCAGGACCCCCAGAAGCCCAAGGTACGTGTACTGGAGGGGCGGGGACCTGATGATCAACCACAAGATGTGGACGCCCCCGGCAGCGGGCTAGAATAGCTAATAGCCCTTGTATCCATTGGTAGTCACTGCCGCTATGGCAGCCATGCTTAGAATGTTTGCCTAGCTGTGCGGCCAACTTACCTAGTCACGTGCACCGCTCGATTACGCACGGTACACAACCAGCCATAGCCTTAGCTTGGTCCTTGTACAGCCATGTTACGTCCTGGCTATGATCAGATTACTTGCCCGCGCTCCTTGTTATGCCATGCTCACATGGGTCTTATTGCACCCACAGATTGCCGGATCGTTAGCGTGTCCATTTAGCTAGCGTGCCCGAATGCAGCTGTGGCATGCCTTAGGCATGAAGGAGACTGGGAGATTGGGGGTCTCTGGCCTTTCTCCTGCATGTTGTGCACACACAGGGATTAAAAGCACTTCGGTGCTCCGTGACTCCCCAACGGGAGCACGTGTTTAATTAATTAATTAATTAGGTGGTGATGGCGTCGAGCTTCTTGACGAGCAGGCCGCACACTTGCCCTCCCCCTGATTAGGCGAGAAGCAAGGGCGGCATGCGCTTTGATCAGAAGCCTGCGCCGCGCGGTCTCCATGCAGCGCCGTGAGCTGGGGTTGAAGCTCAGTGTGGGCGACCTTGGTTTCCGCATTGGAGACCTGCCCGCCTCCAACGTGAACTGAGCGAGGTGGTCAGCGAGGTCAGCTTCTCGGCGCCAGCGGCCGGCAGGTCAGGCGCTCCTCCAGCACTGCGCGGATGTCATCCTTGCTGAGGGAGGGAGCGGGTGTGGTGGCTGGCGCATTGCCGCTGGGTTGCGTAGCGCATCATTATGAGGGCTGCTTCGTGGAGCTGGAACTTGCTAGTGGCTGGTCAGGATCGTCATGATTGCGCCGGCACGCCTCTGTTGTGCATGCAGGGTCCGAGGAGAATCAGCAACTCGTTAGGGTCATCATGATTGAAAGCCCTTCCGTCAAGCGTTTAAGGTTCTTGCCACCAGGTACCGGAGGACCTGGTCGACCTGTCCCGGCCTCCCGGGGCCGGACAGATTTTGCTAATGGTATATAAGGAAAAGTTTTCATTGCCGGGGAGAAAGCGGAGCCATTTCTGGTCGTGCACCAGTGGCAGGGTTTCTTGGGCTCGGGCATGCAAGGCGCGTGGCGATGGGTTTGTGGGTAATCCAGACGGCTGGGCGAGAACAATGATGAGTAGGTTGGGCTGGGAGCCGGAAAGCTCTTTTTCCAGACCGCGTTTAGCTTTCGGGGTACGTCGTCATATAGCCTGAATCCTGTTGTGAACGTGCGTTAACTTTTGCGAGATTGCATTTCAGTCGTAACCGATTATTCTGATTCAAATGGCACGCCGCAAAGGTGAAAAACGATTATACTGGCGGGTGCGTCGTGAGGAGACGCATCGACTGCAAGTGATCTGACTGAATTTGGGGCTCAGACGCAAAAGTTCTGAGCGCCGCCAGCCATACCACCGTCAGCCATTACGTACCGCCGTCACCCATTTCTTCGGTCCTCGTCCTCGTCAGGGTCTCCTAATTAATGAAACTCGTGCGAGTTTAATAATTAATTAATTAATTTGTATATTAAGTGAGACAACTATCAATTAGGAGACAACCAGCGCAGGCCAGAAATTGGCAGAACTATGCCTGTATATCAAGGAGACAATGCCTGTATATATTCATTGAGAATGATAAATTATTACGGATCGGAGGTGAGATTGGCATGCAACATAAGGAAAACCCAAAAAAGAAGAACAACCCTGAAGAAATTAACAGTAATCTGACACGGACATCCAAGGATCACCGGCCAGCTGCGCAAGGTACAACTAACTACATCACAAAACTACGACACGCAGCATCATCGCTGCTGGCCCACCGTGCAGACCTGACAGGGATCTAGACCGCATGGGTCGCGACAAAGTCGTCCCGGGGGCGGCGGAATAACACATCATGCAGCCACGGTGCGAGTAAGGGCGAGTTACATGGCGCTGCATGCCGCCATGCAATACGAGCTAGCTAGGACCACGTGCGGGCAGACCACGGGGCGGTCTGACCCTCGAGGTCGAGGCGGTCTTCACGGTGCTGCCTATATACATTATAAAAGTATAATTACTTACAGCAGAGTGAAATCACTCAAACCAAAGTGAAACGCCCAGCTATAAACCTATATACAGAGCCATGTCAAAGCTCTATACTACGATAAGACCAATGGAAACGCCTAACGGGAGGAACATGATAATAGCCCTGCTGCACCGCAAAATCAGCCCGCATACGGCGGAGCATGATGTCAGCCATGGCCCGAGTCAGCGCCACCGACAAGCGCTGACGCCAATATGACGTCCAGGTCCGCGCCGACCATGGGGCCCGCTGGCCCTCCAGGTCCAGCCGGTCCTCCCGGAGCTGGCAACACTCCTTGAAGAAGGCGGAGGTCAGGGGCCCCATGGCCCCAAACTCCTCCAGGACAAAGGGCACCACACGATGGTGCCCGACGTCGCCGTAGGCCAGGAGCTTGGCCCACTGTGCCCGGTCCGCCGTGTAACCTGCCGTGAGGGAGGCCCCAGCCACGTGGCTAAGAGCCAAGGGCCGCGCCACCGAAACGTCAATAAGCAGATGCCGGCCACCCCCCTCAAAGTCCAGCACCACGATGTCAGGCCGGTGGTTGGGGGAATAGAAGGCAGCGCCATCCGCATCCTCGGACCGGATGTTCGCGTGGGGGAAAACCGACCGAACCAAGGCGAGCACCACCGTCAGGAGGACAGTGTGCAAATACAAATACCAATTCTGATTCTGTTGGCCCCCCATGCAGGCAAGGTAGTGAGTCCCCGTGGGATCCAGCGGCTGCCCACAGCTACCACAAGGCCGCCCGGCCGGAACAAGAGGCTGCGGGCCTATGTATATTCACATGACGTTGGCCGACCAGGTCATGAACGACCTGGAATCGTTCTCGCATGCACTTGATATTATAATTACTTACATCAGAGAGAAGGCACCCAAACATAACCGAAGCCAACGCTAACAAGAGATACCACTACAACATATAACTAATAGCCGCGGCATGGGACACTCCATACTGCGGGGAAGCGCCCGCGCGTGTTTGCAAACAAGGGAAGCACGCGCTAGACAGGACCCCTAGGGTAGAGAGCTTAGAATAATAGAGTTAGCTTGATGTTGTAGATAGATTAGACCGGTAGGATTGCGTGTCCCCAGTATTCTGGTTTGGCACGCCGCAAAGGTGAAAACCATTTGCGTTCAGTGCCGGTCCGCGGAAAACGCGGAAAAACGCGATCTGTCCCCAGTATATCCAGTAGCCCAGAATGTATTAAAAGCCATATGCCCCTTCTCCGGGATATGTGCTACATATACTCCCAACGGAGTTATGTTCCTAATTAATTAATATTGCGTGTCCCCATTCATCCATCCATTGGGGTTAATGCTCCGTGACTCCCCAACGGGAGTACGAGTTCAATTGATTAATTAATTTATACGTACCGTGTCCAGAACGAAGTAAAATTAACAGCCTAATAACCGTGCTGCGCCGCACAGTCAGCCCGCGTGCGGTGGAGCAAGATGCCAGCCATAGCCCGGTTAAGCGCTACCGAAAGCTAGGCGTTGGCGTCAGTACGACGTCCAGGTCCGCGCTGACCAAGGGGCCCGCTGGCCCTCCAGCTAGGTCCAGGCGGTCCTCCCGGAGCTTGACATATAAACAATCGGGGAATAGTTTGGCGTGCAACACTGCTCACAGTCGTGCAAGTTGTCTCACTTATCAAAAGCTGATTCCATCATGTGTGAAACAAGGGAAAAGCCCATGCATGCAATTACAAAGAATGTTCACGAAGACCTTTAAAACCCGTCAACAATAAATACAAGGTACAGTATCTGGCGTGTGAATCCCTGCTAGGTCACAATGGCCTTGAAAGTATACTGGAGCACATTGCTTTCCTGAAGTCTGCCAAACCTTGAAGTATGCTGCCTAATCTTCTCATAACATCTTCTGGCAGTATTTTCGATGACAGCTAGACACTTGAATCCGAAGCAGAATAGATACCCATCGTGGATTGCTAAGAAACTGACGCTGCCATGAAATGACTCTGGTCCCTTGACAGGGCCCCACTGATTTGGCAAGCAGCAGAGATGGCATCTACTCCAGGCTTGTCTACTCCGTGCAACCACCGTGGAACCATGCCAGTTTACACCAAATAATCCATCGTTGCACTCAGGGCACCTATTTAGGTGCTGCGTGTGTGAGCTAGCCCAAGGGCAGCCAGTGGCACACATGCACACATTCGATAATGCAAAAATGATAGGCGGGAGACGTAAAAGACTTCGCCCTGCGTACTCCATTGCAGATGCATCGTTCACCTCAGTGATGTCATCACAAATCGTCCATGTTCCCCTCGCCGCCTCACGCGGCTCGCAAAAAAACCCGCCTGTGTTATCCGTGCGCCCGCACCGCCTGCACTGCAGTGATGCTGCCCACCCGTGCTGCATGGCCTGCAGCCCAAGTGCCCTGACCACAACGGGCTCAGTGACGAATGCTGTCATCCCAAACGGGTAAACCCGTGGCACACCCTCTCTCAAGCAGACGCAAACACACACACACTTGTCTCGTCCATACACATGTACAGGTAGACATGCCCTAGACGCAGGGCGGCCCCCATTGTCGTATGCTCGATGGTGGCACGCAGAAACCGCGATGTGCCAGCACCCCTTGCCCACATGCCGTGCCTTTGCCCTTTCCGCAGTCCTTTCCCAACGCCCATGCCCACCTCACTTGCCCATGCTGCCCGAGCGGAGCATGCCCGCGCGTGAGGGGGTGCCGGGGGCAGGCGATGCGCTGCCACTCCCAGTGCCGCGCGCGGACCCCTCCGCCCCCTCCAGCCGTGCCTGCAGCGCGGCCACCATCTTCTTGTACTTGGCCAACTCCTCGGCAGCGCCCTCGGTGTGCTTCTTGGCCTGGCCTAGCTCCACGTTGCGCACGCGCACTGCAAAGTTGAGCGAGCACAGAGACTCCTGATGGTGGCCAACGTGGGCGGTGAGGGCGGGGCGAGAGAGGGCACCATGGAGGACCGTAAGACCCAAAGGTTGGGTTAGTGGCAGTTGAGAGGCAAAGGGGGGGGACAACAGTGAACCAAATGGCCAGGAGGAGAAGCGGAGGGGGGGGGGAGGGAGGGCAGCGACGAACAGGCAAGGGAAGAGAGGAACTTAAAACAGTGGGACAGAAGGCATGGGCATCAGAGAGGCACGATGACGGACTTCAAAAGTGCTTCATGACCTCCAAGGGGCAGCCTGACTTGAGAGCTCATCAAGGGCTTGCATCGTTCATCAGCGGACATCACACAAGGGTTGCATAAGATAGCAAGTGACGGCTTCAACAAGGCGGCAGCGGATGTGTCAAAGGTGTGGGTCTCCATGCGGGGTGGGGGCAGGCACAGCCAAGGCAAGCACGTGCGGCAGCGAAGCATGCGGCCAGTGTTCACCTACTAGCTCCTAGACACTAGCTATATGGCGTGCTATAAGGTATGCCAGCTATCCCCTCACCTGTACGTTGTCGGACGCGGGCGACACCTGCACAAACATGAGTGTCTTGCTGTCGCCGCTCAGGCTGTCCTGCAGCAGGTGCGTCAGCTTGCTGTTGCGGTATGGCACGTGCGCCGCCTTGGACGCCAGAGCCGCGATCACGTCGCCCAGAGCCGACAGCGACTTGTTGATGGCTTGCGCCTCCTGCGAAGAGGGGGGGGGGAGTGACGGAGGGGGGAGGGGAGGGGGAAAGGGGGAAGGGGGAAGTTTAGTGCATGGTACGATTAGATCATGGAGGCTACGGGTGACGATCATTGGTACAAACTATCCCCTCAGACACTCAAAGCGACAAACACTGTAAAAATCCAGGGTGGAACATACCACTTTGCATGCCAGGCATGCCTGCCTGCCCGCCATGATGCCTCCCACAACCTTGCGAGGCGGGCCCCCTGCCGTCGGCCCAGAACTCGCCACCTCTCTCTCCGCCCCCCGTTACATACGTCCTACATGTACTACCCCTATACTTGCAGCCACACCTTTACCTGGCACGGATGCCTCGTGGCCTTCCCTCTCCTGTCTCCCATATCCCCTCTACGTGTGTAATATAACACACCTACTGATGCGAAGTCTACGGATAAATCAGTGATATTCATTCCTCCTCTTTCCCCTCACCTTGTGGCGGTCGCTCATGGCCTCCCCTCGCTGTGTAAAATTTTGATGATACAAGGATAGATATACCCCTCCTCGTCCCCTCACCTTTAGGCGGTCGCCCGTGGCCTCAGAGCGCGACACACGCTCGCTGCCCGCCAGGTCCACCAGGTGCAGGCGGCCGATGGCGGACACACCTGAGACGCGGTTGGACGACTTGACGTGGATGGACAGCATGCTGTGCGGCCGTGTGTGTGTGTGGGGGGGGGGGGGGGTTGGGGGGGGGGGGGGAAGGGGATTAAGGCATGAAACTGGGTGACAAGGGGGGTCAGTGGGTGGGGTCAGTAAGTGGGTTGAAGATTGCCCAGGGAAAGAGAGCAAGGGGCCACGGGTGCGGAGAATGGTGGGCTTGCGCCATGCAAACGGCAAAACTGCTTGCTCGCACACGCGACAGGGCATACACCTATGATAAAAATGGCACGCGTAATGGCGCACGGAGCATTCTTCACGATGCCGGGACCCTCGACACCCACGCGCTTGTGCACACTTCCTACGTGCGCCGTTCAACCAAGGAAACCTGATAAAACAATCAAGAATGCTGTTGCCCCATCTTTTGTTAATAATTGGATGGTGGTCGTGCGATCTCCCATCAATGCACAGGGGCCCTTCATGTCAAGGACAAGTCATGGGCAGCCCCTATCAAATACCTGTGCCTGTGCTGGCACCTGCCCTGTCATCTACCCACGCGCACGGGATGGATTCCTGTGTGGACGGTTCAGGTGCTTGCACGGGCTACAAACAGATGCCTTACTGATCCGTACCGATCCTCAAATAAGCGCAGCCGCGCGATCCCCTACACTGCTATGGGAGGTGGCCCGGCCTTGGCAGACAGCAACGACAACACCTGACCTGCGCTATTCACATCATAAGACTGTGTAGTTCGTCTCACCAGTGCAACCAGCTGGAGTGCTCTCGTGCGGCTACAGGACGGTGCATCACAAATCGCCATCAAGTCTCACCTGTGCGACCGGCTGGAGTGCTCTCGTGCGGCTACAGGACGGTGCATCACAAATCGCCATCAAGTCTCACCTGTGCGACCGGCTGGAGTGCTCGTTCATGTTCGTCGTGAATGTGGTCCGGTTGGCCTTGCCTATCGCCATCAGCTTCTCCACGTCCTTTATGCTGGTCACCGGCTTCTGGATGAGCTCGGGCACCCAGAACCCAGTCGGGGTTTGCCGCACCTCGAGCTTGGCGTTGCTGTTGGACTTGTCCAGCAGGTCTCGGATACTCTCGTTGTAAATCTCCAGCACGCTGGTGGTAGCGCAGGGCAATACAGGGGGCAGGTGCACAAGCCTTAATGCTAGTGTAGACGTCTGTGTTGCTGTTCAACTGGATCCAGCAGGCTGCTTATGTTGTCGTTGTCGTTGACTATCGAACTGTTCTCCAGCGTACTGTTGGCGGGTGGATGAGTATCAGAACAGACGTATTCATTTGATAAAAAAGACATACTCACGCGTTGAGTGATGGTTGTACTTACCCCGTACTAGTATGCAAGTGGCTGCACAGCAGACGGCTCGTCCAACAGGTTCCTTATGGTCTTGGAACTCGTTGTACAACTCCACAATGCTGATGCGGGTCTGTACGTGAACACGTACCCGCTTACCTGGCCAGACATCCCAAGCTTGTAACCACACCCCACCCCACCTGGCCAACATCTCAACTGGCACACTACCTTGCCAAAATCCCAAGTCACCATAGCATCTAGTCACAACTTCCCAAACTCTTTAACTACAACAACTTTTTCTGACCTCTAATGCCACCCTACCTCATCAGAACCTGTACTATCCCCATACCTGGCCAGGATCTCGAACTCGTATTCGCTGGAGCGCGAGGAGCACAGGTCGAAGAGCGCGGACAGCGCGCGCGTGTTCACCCCCGGGTCGTCTGGCGGCCCCTCCATCGTGTACGTCTTGCCCGACCCGGTCTGCCCGTACGCAAATATGCACACATTGTAGCCGTCCACCACCGAGGTGACGAGCGGCAGAGTGTCCTTGAATACCTCCTCCTGAGTCTCGTGTGGCTGGAACACGCGGTCAAACTCAAACGACTTTTGGGACCGGTCGCTCGTCAACACGATCTCGTCCTCGTCCACAAAACTGTGTGTAAGTGGGGGGGCGGGAAGGGCAAGCGGGCGGGGGGGGAAGGGGGGAGGGGCCAATTAAGAGGAGGGGGCGGGTTTGGAGGGGGAGGGTGAAAGCAAAGAGGGGAGAGGGGGGGAGGGGTTATGGAAGGTACTGGAAGGTGGAAGATGAAGGTGGAAGTTGTGTGTGGGGTGGGTTTAAAGCCGAGGCGGAGGGTGAGGGGGGTGGGGGAGAGGGATTGCCATGGTGGAAGCTTTGGGTGGAGCACGGGTGCAAGAGGCCAGGGAAGTGGGATGCATGATACCATAAAAAGGAGGACACCCCAACGCGTGCACCCTGCAGAGAAGAAACATGGTGTTTGACGATGGATTATGTTTGTGCTTGTGCGGTGAAAACAAAGGTGGGGCCCAAGGCGTGCCAAACATTGCATGTCACGGACCATGCCCATGAGAATAGGAACAATAATATTTACGTAATCCCCGAGAGAAGAATAGGAACAATAATATTCACGTAATACCCGAGAGAAGAATAGGAACAATAATATTCACGTAATACCCGAGAGAAGAATAGGAACAATAATATTCACGTAATACCCGAGAGAAGAATAGGAACAATAATATTCACGTAATACCCGAGAGAAGAATAGGAACAATAATATTCACGTAATACCCGAGAGAATGCTCATCAAGTGGACGCACTTTTACGCTGACCCCGCGCCACCTCACCTGCACGTGGACGAGTTGTTGTGCGTGCGTTCCAGCTCCATGCTGGTCAGCGGGCGCACGCGGCAGAACACACGGATGTTGCCCTTGAGCTCCTGCGCACACAGAGGCACACCAGACGGCAGGCATAGGAGCATGAGTATGAGCAGGCATATCAGCGGGCATGCAAGAAGGCATGCGAGCAGGCATGCGAGCAGGTATGCGAGCAGGTATGCGAGCGAGCAGAAATCAGCACACATGTCAGAAGGACAATGCGTGAAGCCACACATGAGAGCACACACACGAGCACATACACATGAGCACACATGCACCTACTTAAGCATAGCAGACAAGCAGCAATTCAGCATAGCAGACAGCAGCAATTACGAGCAATTATGAGCATCAGCAGGCCCACAGCCCACAGGGTGCTAGGCTGCCCAGCCAAAGGAGCCAGCCGCTGCACACTGGGCCCTAGCGCAAAGTCCCCACCATAAGTGTGAGCATGCAACCACTTGCAGCCGGTTGAGGCGTGGCCCATGCAATGCCCAACTGTACCTTGCATGCCCTTCCCCCTGTGGTAGCCCCACACGCAGGCCCACAAACAGTCGGTGGCCTATACAGATTGCATCTCCCACCAGAGATGTTCCCACCGGTAGGCGCAAAGCATGTCGCAGGAATCAATCATGGCTGCTCATGCAGCTGGTTACATCAGCCTGCCCACATCACGCCCCCCTTTGGTGTAGACTTTCCAAACAGCCCCACCCCACAACGCACCCACCTGCCCATGCACAATCCAACTATCGGTTCCCCCCCACTTGTGCCCACCTGCAAAAACAGCCTGTCTAGATATGCCTCCTCCTTATACGAGACACTACCTCCTTCTATCAAGCACTTGCCTGCAGCTGGTTGAACAGCTTCTTCCTCTCCTTGGCCTCCTTCTTGTACTTGGCCACCACGTCGTCCAGCCCAGCACTCGCCATCTTGGACAAGCGCATCATGCCCAGCCGCAGTGCCTCCGCCGCCACACCCGCCTCGGTAGGTATGCTCGCCACGTCACGCGCCAGCACATCGTGGTCCCGCCGCAGCGTCTTGGCCTGTGCTCTCAGCTTGGCCAGCGCCGCCGCCAGGTTCGCCTGCTTGGACGCGCTTCGCTGCAGCGCCGCCGTGGACTCGCGTAGCGTGCCTAGCTCACGGTTCGCTTGCGCCGCGGCCGCCTCCGCTGCGGCTGCACGCGCCACCGCAGCCTTGAGCTCCCCCTTGAGCGAGGCAACCTCCTCGGCCAGCCGGCGGGTCTCCCCATCGTCCCTGGGCTCTCCTTTGGGCGTCGCCCTGGCGGTCTCCATGGGAGGTGCTGTGTGGGATGTACTGCTGGCGGACCGTGTGACATCCTTGACCGCGGCCTCCAGCTCGCGCACCTTTTGCCTCAGCGCGTCATTCTCTGAGCGGAGTTTCCGCATGGCTTCCTCAGTCTGGGCGTTGTACTCGCCGGGTGGCGCAGTGTAGGTGGTGTGGGAGGCTGGCAGGGACGCAGCCACATCGGGCGCGTAATTCTTCAGGCCGTTACCGTGCTTTCCAACATTTTCCAGCTCCTTGCGGAACATGGCCAGTTGCTGCCGGCTGGTCGCTTGGAGCGCACCTAACTGTTCTTGCGTGCCTTGTAACGCCTCCAATGCCCGGCGCCTGTGTTCCCTCTCCTCCGTGAGGACGGCCTCCAGGTTTTGAAATTTCGTGAGGGGAACGGTTTTCATGTTGCGTGGGTCAAAGGTTGGGAGTGCTGGCCCGTCATCTTCGTCGGAATCGTCGCCCGACCCTCCTCCATCATCCTCAAAGCCCAGCATTTTCTTCATTTCATCCGCATGTTTATTCACCACCGTCGATGCAGGGGCGCTGCGGTCAGATTCTTCCGCCTTGGAGTTGTCAGCTGCGGATGTGTCCGCGACCGCCATACCCAGCAATGCTGCGGCCCTGTTGGGATCGAATTGTTTTGGTCGATGCATGGTTCAAGCTCTCACTTGGCGACTACCAAGGAAACTGAGGTTTCGATACCCTAGACGCTTGCAAAACTCATCAAGTTCCCACTAGCATGGTTTTTGCTTAAAGTCAACGCAAGCAATGCAACAGGTTAACCCGTCCTCAGTAAGCAATTTAAGGTCACACTTCGCATATGGTCCCATTTCTTCCAAGCGCCCGTGGCAAACAAAACGGATACAGCGGCCCACAACGTGGCGGAAAGGCCATGCTTTGGTTTTTTCCTTATTTCAACTACAATTTCTTGTCATGTGCCACATAGTTCAAATGCTCGTGGCCTCGTAGATCTGGATTTAGCTCGCTCAGACGAAAATGTGCCTGCCATCCTGCTGCCATTAATATTGCTGGACATGACATGGCCGGGCGAGCTGCCGAGCTCCTACCTTGGCATGCGAGGGCCAACGGTTGCTCCCAACCGCGTCCTGGTCACACTTCCGTACAGTGTACGACATTAGTACCTTGTTGTTGTTGTTGTTGCCAACGCCGCACATGTTTTTTTGCCGCACATAAACATGACATTAGTTGGTGTTGTTGTTGGGACACAACGACAACATGGACATTAGTACCTAGTGTCAGAGCTAGTGTCAGTGTGCACTTCCTGACGTTGTCCGTGGTCGGTCGGTGATAGCGAAGTCAAAGTTGAAGCTCTGCAGTGAGCAGTCTGCAGTCTGCTGCCACTGCGGCGTGGGCAACAACAACAACAACAACAACAACAACAACAGCAGGACGTGCCGCGTGGCACATGCTCGCTGCTGTACAGTAGTGGTTGTTTTTTAAATTCCCGCTTACTGGACACGCAACGCGAAAAATGAACTTAATTACGCGAAAAATTGTGTTCTCTCTCGGGCATCTGGTAAGTACAAGTTCTAAAAGGTAGCTGGGTTCACAAACGTCCAATGCTGCTAATAGATAATTGCAATAGAAAAAGTGTCCAAGATCAATAACCGTTCCGCCAGCCGCACATCTTTTCAAGGTAAAAACCTCTTGAAAACCTAGACTAATCCATAACCAGGGCGATGGTGGCCGTGACCCTAAGAGGTCCATTCCAACAATGGGACTTAGAACGCCAGGGCTTACTCGATACAATACGCCAACTGGAAAATTCAGTACGAGAGCTTCGCGAGACGACCTGCACGCAGAAGAACCAGCTATCGGAATATCAGAAGTTGGTACGTCGCAGATATGGGTGCATAGCGTATCCCGCGCTAGCCAATTCAACGTGCGAGAGTCTTTACTGCAAATCATGTCGTTGACAAATGAGGAGCATTCAAGTTTCTGTTTATTCTTACCAATCTGCCGCGATGTAAATTGTTGTTGCCCGTCTCCCGCGACGCTCCGCACCGCGCAGCTTGCCCAGCGCGAGGCGGTCATAGTGTCAGAAATGAACAAGTCTCGAGGTTTGGAAGCAAAGTTGGTCCAACAGGCTAAGGAGACAGCGGAGGCGCAAAGGCTCGCAAATACTGAGTGGGAGAGCGCCCGTGAGGCTGTGGAGGAAATGAGAAAGGTAGCGGCCAGGGCCGAAGCTGCAGCGGAGGAAGCAAAATGCCTTGCTGATGCCGCGATGGCTGAGCGCGACGCTGCCTTCTATGACATATCGAGCACAGAAAAGGAAACCAGGTAAGTTGTTGCGTTGGTTGTAAGGGCCCAGGAATCGTTTGTTCGACTGGAGCTTGGTGCCACGCATCGTGGACTGACAGACAGATGCATGGTACGCCGCGCTGGGATGCAGTTACAGACTGAATGTTACCCACGGCCAGGTTCATAGGAGGTTTACCGCACTGGTCACAAAAGAAAGTATTCAAGGTCCATGTCAGGGTCGGTTTTCTCACCCAACACGCAAATGGGGGGGGGGTCTTAATTCTTTTTATTAGCACCGTAGGGGTTGTAGGTCAACCTGGGTACGCCCCTAAAAAACCTCAGCCCCCAGGACAGACCTTAATATTCTCCCAAACCCGCCTATTAGGCGGCGGCACAGCATTCGCTTTCTGTCAGCGTACTTGTTGTATTGCACCCCCAGCTGCGCCCGCACCATGATGCAGAGAGAGTCCTCTGTGGCCTGCCCACTTGAGGCAGTGAGAGAAGCTAGGGCGCCCTCCCTCCTCGTTGTGTTCAGGGGTTGAAGGTCTCTTTATTGGTATCCACGCGACGCAGTCACAAGCTTTTAATACATTCATTAATTCCATATGCACATAGCTCCGTTGGAGTCCATAGGGATAGCCCCTGGTTGAGTAGGGGGGGCACCGCGCGGGTATTTGGGGGACCTAAAGTGGCTACTTGCCTTCCTGCCCACTCCTCGCCACCGCATGCATACATGGGTGTCCTGCCCTTCCGCCGGTGGCATGCAGCCCCACCCCTGGTGTCCACGCACGTTGGCTTGTCCACTTATGTAGTGCCCCTAGTCCTGTGCACAGCGTTAGATAATGCGTCAGCGCCGGCATCCCTCACATCGTCAGGGAGGGCGCTTGCACGCACGGCACCCACTCACACCGCCAGGGGGGCTCACCCACCTTATGTTCGCCAGCCCCCTTGCAGACCCCCAAACACGGGTGGGTGCAAATAAAAGACGATGGCGCTTGCGTGCGCGCGGGGCGTCTTCCTGTGGCTTGCAACATGCGCACACAGCAGAGTACGAACACGCATCGTGCGCACACAGCAGAGTACGAACACGCATCGTGCGCGCACAGCAGAGTACGAACACACATCATGCACACACAGCAGAGTACGAACACGCATCGTGCACACAGCACAGTACGAACACGCATCGTGCGCACACAGCAGAGTACGAACACGCATCGTGCACACAGCAGAGTACGAACACGCATCGTGCGCACACAGCAGAGTACGTAGGCGCATCATGCGCACACAGCAGAGTACGTAGGCGCATCATGCACACACAGCAGAGTACGAACACGCATCGTGCGCACACAGCAGAGTACGTAGGCGCATCATGCATATGCATCGTAGTCATATGTGCGGGCCACGCTGCTGCCCCTCATCCACACCAGGGTGCTGGTCATGCGGCTGGACAAGGCGGAGGCCTGCGTGGAGCGGCTGACGGAAGAGAATGGCCGGCTGCGGGGTGACTTGGAGGCGATGACACGGTCCCGGGACAACCACAGCCGCCACAACTGTGTGCTGCTCAAGGAGAAGGCCAGGTGGGCAGTAGTGCTGGCCAAGGACAAGGCCAGGTGGGTGCGCGTGCAATACTGGCAGGTGTGCTGTTCAAGGACAAGGGCATGTGATTGTGCACGGTACGGATCGGGCGCAACGCACACGGTGGCTGTTGATCACTCGGTGGATCAGGCACTTTGCTACCTGGCCAGTGCAGGTGGCAGGCGGTGGTAATGGTAGGGGATGGTTATTGGAGGTGGCAGGCGGTGGTAATAGTAGGGGATTGTTATTGGCCACTATGGTAGAGTGGCGCCATGACTTCTCCCTTTCGATATTGGTACCCGCTGCCCAGCGCCGAGTGGAGGGATGGAGGAGTTTTGCAGCAACCATTTACCCTGGCTATGGACCGTTACAGGCTGTCCAATGTTGCAGACTGTCACCAAAGATTATACTACGTCCTCCCGAGTCATAGGCCGCGTGCTCCAGGTCACAGAGTAGCTCCCCCCAGCCCTTTCCAACAGGCAGGTCTGCTTGTGACAGGCACAGCCCCTCCAACCAGGACATGCCCTTTCTGTAACAGGAGTGGGTTGACCTCCACCAGGGGGGTTCCAAACATGGCATCCCGCCGTGCCCTGAGCCCCTTTGCACATCTCATCTGCCCTACCCAATCCGCAGCGGGTGTCCCCCCCCGTCCGCTCGCCTGATCCCTCACGTTGCCATCGCCATCGCCATCGCCATCGCCATCGCCATCGCCATCGCCATTGCCACTGCCAATTTGATTACCATATGCCACATGCCACCACCAGGCAGGGGGACCTGATCGCATCCCTCAAGCGCGAGCTGGCGCGACCAGAGATGCGCATCGCCGCCGCGCGTGCTGCGAGGGGCTACCACAACCCGCCACTGACCGCACTCTCCCCTCCGGGCCGATCAGCTGCCAGCAGCCAAGCAGCTGCAGGTAGGGTTGCTCTCTCTCCCCCCTGTCGCATGTGACACCGTGACAGTACCAGTAGCTGATGCCTGTAGCTCACACCTCTTTGCGTTGATTCAACCCCATCTCACGCACGCCGTACTCTCGTATTGTTGCATGGCCTTTTCTGGTCGGACAAAGTCTGATGATGTCGGACTGGTGCAGCCTACTAGAGCCCGATCGAAGGTACTCATCTTCAAGTTGGCCCACTTTGATAAGGTTGATTGCTGAAGTTTGTACGGTGATGAAAACCGGAAGGCGTGAGTAACGGCATGTAAGGGATGTGTGGCCTTGCTCGTGGCCTGCATTTCCTACATGCCAGGCCTCCGTACCGGCGATCGTTTTTATGGCAGCCAATTTTGATCCCCAAGATGAGGCGCATGTGCTGGCAGAGTCGTATGGTGACTGCAGGGAAGCGACTTAACTCGTGTCTGCATGCTCACTAAATCATCAGAACATGTGTTGATGACTTGCACAGTAAATAACCTAGGAAGCAATAGCATGTTACATGAGCATTGTGCTGGCAACTGCTAGCTGTTTCTGGGCCCCTGGTTGTACTACCAGCCAACTGGTAGTCGCGCGGATCCCCCATCTACCGCAAGGGGATGCGAGGGCAAGGGCCGACACACGAGTGGGCAGTGGGGCAAACTTGGTACTCTACCCTGTATTTGCAGTGTGAGATGGATGCTGATAACGTGTCTGGGCCGCCAGTGTGACCTTCCCTTGTATCTGTGGCAGAACGCGGTTGGCTATCGAGGCACCTATTGCATCGGCCATTGGGAGCTGATTATCACCCTACCGCCTTGCCAGGCAACCAGTGTTTGGAAGTACAAATATGGTAAATACGAATACCTGACCTAAAACACTAGTATTTTCCTCATGCCGGCCGAATAGGGGGGAAATGCGTGAAGTACGGGGCCAAAGCGCAATACCAATACTAATACCACTATAAGAAACTTGACCTCTAATACCTTGACCTCTAATACCACTATAAGAAACTTGTGTTTCACAGTTACCGTATTTACTGAATTTACCTTAGTTACCATATTTAGCGCATTTACCGTAGTTACCGTATTTCAAAGCGTCATTCCAACACTGAAGACGCATATGGCGTTGTCTCATTTCACTTGGTGCTGTGTGGCGCTTGCCTGATGGTGCCCCATCAAACTTGTTCTGGCATCCGCGTGCCTGTTGCCACAACATATGCTTGCAGACTATGCTGAGAACATGACTAGTGTTGGCCAGCTAGAGCCCGGCACCCACGGGCACGATGCCGATGGGGACGTCGCCGACAGTTGGTGCGGCACATCGTCCGAGTCGTGTCGGCGAGCGCTGGCCGACCTGTCCATGAACGGCTCCACCTCCAGGTTGGTGCGATGCTCCTGATCCAACGCCTCCCTGTCTACCTTGCCCGCCAGCACTGGACAGCAATGATCAGGAGGATTGCAGCTGTGTTCTTTTTTAGATGGCGCCTTGCCTTTAGGCGGCCTCGTTCTATCCAGCCGCGCCGTTGGGCGCCTCAATGGTTGCGGGAAGGAGCCGCGGGGCTCAAGTATTGATGCGGATCGGTGTGTTCATTGCCGCACGCGTGCTCGGTGCCCGCAACCCCCCTGTTTGCCCCGCCCCCCCTCGCAGGTCCTCCAAGCACCAGCAGGCGCTGGACGCGCTCACCAAACAGCTGGCCACGACACAGGCGCAAGTGGGCGCGCTCAAGCGGGAGAACGCGCAGCTGGTCGTGCGTTTCCGCGGCGCCAACGAGGCGCGTAAGCATGCGGAGAAAAAAGTAGCCTTGCTGGAGGCGCAGGCCGGTACCGTCACGCTGTGCTAAGTGCGAAGGAATCCCCGCAACCGAGCTCTGCTAAAGGGTGGGAAAGGGGAGAAGTTTCTGTGAGGAGTTTCTCTTCTGATATATGATGAGTTTCTTCGACTGGGAACGTGTGGATCTAGCCTGGCATGTGCTGCAATGAGCTGCAGGCACACACCTGGATATACATAGCTTCAAGGACGATGCTGCCTTGTTGGTTACCTTGGGTAGCCCTGTTTCCCAGGTCGGCCACCTCAGGGAAAAAGGCGGTGCTAATGCGTGTCCTATTGTTTTACGACAATACTGGGATGGCCAGCACGCACAGGGTGACGCGCGGTTGAGCACCCATGTCCTCCAGTCCTCCCACCATCAACCAAGGTTGTTGTGATAGCATACTTCAGGGGTATGGAGCTATCATAACAGCCAGGGCCATCGCTTACGTCAGGCTCGCAGGAAGCAAGGTAGCGGGATTCTAGGACAGACTTGGGCAAGCCATGCCGACGGCGTTCCATTGGTCACGTGACGTTGGAGGTGTCTTCACCGCTGACATCATAAAATGAAATGGGCAGTTGGCAACCTGCAAGCAGCTAGCTGTTGCACCGCGTGTCCTTGCTGTTTTGGCACATGCTGATGCATGTGTGCCAGCCCCCAGGATATGGACAACATCGCCTAAGTTGAAGGTGGCAATGTCCGGGCCGTTGACCAGTGGCGATACGTGCAGCGGCAAGGTATTCGTATGGGGACTATCTGCACCAGCCCTTTTGTTGGTGGTATGTGCAAGGCAGAAAAGTGCCAGGCGGCTTATTCAGCACTGCCGAGCCTAGCTGCGTAACGGCAGCCATAGCGTCGGCCGGGCCAAGGGCATGGATATCGTCCATATAGGCGAGGAGCACGACATCCGGGTGCGCAGTGAATATATATTCATTGAGAATGATAAATTACGGAGGTGAATATATATGGGGCTATATATGGAGTCGGCCATGCATAAGGCACCGTGAAACTTGAGGCAGTTGCGCACTACCAACTGAAGGCAGACGCCCTGGCCACGCAGGTCCCTGAGATCGCCAAGTGAACGGCCATGACCATCGCCGCCCTACCTCAGTGCCGGTAGGGCTAGCGCCTAGCTAGCGACGACCCCTCGACTCGCGCCTCCTGAGCTGACCTGCTCAAGAGCCAGGCATTGAACCGGCTCTATACCACCACCGCCATCACCACCAAGCTCCAGGATCGAGCTGGAAGACACGCGCCGCGAGCTGCCGCTGACCGCGACCGTCGCCGCTGCCGGGTCATCCTCAGGCGCTTCGAAATGCAGCAGGGGGACATGCACCTCAGACCGGCTCTCTTGTCGACGAGCCGAGGAAGCAACTCTTGGAGTGCAGCGCGCACATGCATGGACTCTGCCATGCAGGTGCGACACTGCATGCAGCCCCGGTCCTGGCGCCTACCGCAGGCCTGCCCCATCCACGGGACAAGGCTGGCCCCCCTCAGTCCAGTGCATGGTCCTCACCTTCAGCGACATCACAGCCCGATCAGTTCGGTTCCTCTTGAGATCGCCGCATGCAAGAAGCTGGAACACCTCCTTAGTGGTCGAGCGCTTCTCGACGACCTGACGCTGCAGCCCACTGTCAGCAGCTGCAACGCCGCGCGACCAGTGGCCCGTCTACATCCGCCACAAGACCAAACCCGAGAAGCCCAAAGTGTACTGGCGGGGCGGGGACCTTTATGTGACAACAAGAAACTGTAGAAGCCCCCCCGGGCTACCCCGGGATTAAAAATTAAATTGAATTATATCATGACTCCGTTGGGAGATCATGTAGCACGTCTTCCCTTGCTTGACGGGATGGACGTGGGCGAAGCCGCGGAACCGCGACCTAAGCTGACTCTAAGCTATAATCTAGAACATCCTAAACTAACTAGTACGCTACTCAGCAAAGCGCCCCTTCCGGCTCCTGGGGGGGGCCGGCCGGGGGCCTGCCCACCGACAGGGGCTGGCAGGTGTGAGCGGCTGGACAATCGTCTTCCACCTCTTCTTGTTCTGCATAGTAGCTGCCAGTCCAAGCAAGAGAGAGAGAGGAAATGCGCGGTGTTCAAACTGGGCTGGGACCACTATAGGTCGGCCAGCAACTAGCGCTGCTGTGTATTAAGTTCATGGCAGGTTTACCCATCTTTCTAGGAATGTCCTTGGCCGGGGCCAGGCCAGGTACGTCAGGATATATATGCCACCCTGCATGCCGGTTGGCCAAGCCGCTGGGGCCGGGCTGGCCAGATCGACCGAGCTGGCCAGATCGACCGAGTGTCTACCTGACTCGCGGGTGCGAGCAAGATGTCCAACGATCATGCTATCCTACGCAGTGCCTAATCTCGTCCGAAATGCGAGGCATACCCTGATGCAAAGACTCTACTAATAAATCGGTTTTCTCTGAATATAGTTTAATTAACGCATGCGGGAAAGATAAGGCCGCCATGCCTTGGCCTGGATGTGGAAGGCTGTCTGCGACATGGGCTGACTAATTCGATTTGTACAAAGGGTTTCCTGCTCGCCCGAATTTTCCTTGGATGACCCGGTTGTTTATAAGGGTCGGTGGTTATTAATTAGCGGTCCGAGAAAATTAATTGTAGGTTTTATACGACTTCACTTGCAAAGATTCGTGTTTGGTTGCACCAGCTGAGGTTAGGTGGGGACCTGTAGGGTCGGCTGGTTGCTTACCGAATCTTTGGCTGATTTGGGTTATTTAGTGAGTCGTGATTAATTATTGTAAAGTGGATTCGGACCGGCCCAAGGGGTCGATGGGCGCGTTTTATGTTTGTCAGTCTTGGGAACCTTGTACAACTACCTGTACGGTTAACGCACTAGCCTGGGGGTGCGTGGCCACGCTGTTTGTAGTGGCGTTTTCAGCACTGTTCAGGCCGGTGTGTGACGCATGCCGGTGTTAATTCATTTAGGATGATGTCAGCTTGTGTGTCGGCGGGCCATGCCTTAAGCAAGCTAGGCAGGCAATGATCCGCAATTGTTTCTTTCACAATGGCGGCAATGGCCGCCTGTGCAAAATTGCACATTCTAGCGCGGGTTGCATCTGTCTTGTAGCCGAGGCAGATGGTGGCACAACCGCTAAGTTGTTCGACCAAGCATAGTATAGTTGGTCGTGCAACGGAAAGAAAATTTAAATTTACCCCCATGTCGTTTTCCCCGGCTGCGGGTCTTTTTGACATGGGCGAAGGATGGGGCGCTACTCCGGCGGTTTGGCCAGCTTCGGCGGAGCTGTTTATAAGTTTCTAAAACAGCTCTAGTGTCACATCGCAGGCTTGCCACCGTGCGATGGTGCGTGGGACGTGACCTGGACTCAAAAGGTCCCGAACCAGGATCCTGTCAGCAACGACCTTTTTTGTCATAAAATATTTTTTGTGGCGGCAGGTCAGTTGTCCAGCTGCCCCTGCCGAGGAGGGGTGGTTGGGGACAATAGGAGCCGCGCGAGAGTTGCGCTCCGAAGCTAGAAATTTCCCTATTGCGAGACTCGAGTTGGGGAGGGCGTCTCAGGGAGGCGAGGCTACGCCAGACCTTTGTCGTTCCTTTTCGTCTCAGCACCTGCTGCGCGGCTCAGTCTATTATGGTGTCGTAAAACCTCTTTCCTTTTTGGACGGTTCCGGAATTGCGAAATGCTGGCTCTTTTTGAGGGCTTGCTTTTGGGGTGGTCACCGGCTTGTGTCGCATTGTAACCAGCGGGCCCCTGCGGGGGTTAATATAGCCTAGCGCGGGCTGAGTCGCCATTTAAGATGTTGCGACACGCTCTTTCGCGCACGGTGGTCATGAGTTTAATCGGCGCAATGGGGTTGGCGCCAGGGGGGGTAATTGGGTGGAGGCTTCTTGCTTCCGCGTGCGGATTGAGAAACCTTAAGGCCACTGTTAACTGCTGCATTTGTGGCAGGGCTCCACTTATTGTATTCAATCAAATGCTGGTCTTCTTGGGAGCTGAGTGATCTTAATCGGTTTTCTCTGAATATAGTTTAATTAACGCATGCGGGAAAGATAAGGCCGCCATGCCTTGGCCTGGATGTGGAAGGCTGTCTGCGACATGGGCTGACTAATTCGATTTGTACAAAGGGTTTCCTGCTCGCCCGAATTTTCCTTGGATGACCCGGTTGTTTATAAGGGTCGGTGGTTATTAATTAGCGGTCCGAGAAAATTAATTGTAGGTTTTATACGACTTCACTTGCAAAGATTCGTGTTTGGTTGCACCAGCTGAGGTTAGGTGGGGACCTGTAGGGTCGGCTGGTTGCTTACCGAATCTTTGGCTGATTTGGGTTATTTAGTGAGTCGTGATTAATTATTGTAAAGTGGATTCGGACCGGCCCAAGGGGTCGATGGGCGCGTTTTATGTTTGTCAGTCTTGGGAACCTTGTACAACTACCTGTACGGTTAACGCACTAGCCTGGGGGTGCGTGGCCACGCTGTTTGTAGTGGCGTTTTCAGCACTGTTCAGGCCGGTGTGTGACGCATGCCGGTGTTAATTCATTTAGGATGATGTCAGCTTGTGTGTCGGCGGGCCATGCCTTAAGCAAGCTAGGCAGGCAATGATCCGCAATTGTTTCTTTCCCCTCCCTCCCACCCTGGAGGCTTCTTGCTTCCGCGTGCGGATTGAGAAACCTTAAGGCCACTGTTAACTGCTGCATTTGTGGCAGGGCTCCACTTATTGTATTCAATCAAATGCTGGTCTTCTTGGGAGCTGAGTGATCTTAAGACCTATGTGTGGAATTTAACCCTGCATTCAGGACCTGTCGGAGCATCCTGGTCACCTTGCCATCCAGCTTGTCCGTGAGCGTCCATGCCTCGGCGCCCGGCCATAGGTGAGCACCGTGAAAACCAGGACCTTGAAGAGCACTCGCTTGCCGGGTGCTCGCCCAATATAGTAGTCCTTCGAGTGCCATGCAGTAGGGGTTGAGCGAACGAAGCCTAGCTGGCCCAGGCCAGGCGGCGGATGCGGAGGCCCACATCCTCGGCGCGGTGTCAGGGAGCATGAGATGCACGGCCCAGCATAGTGGTTTGAAGAAGCGCTTACGCCGGAACTGGACCAGTCCTTCCCGTCGAGCAGCCGGCCCGGCTTCGGCGGGTAACTGGTAGCCCCAATCACGTCATCGCCTTGAGCAGTTTTGGCACTAATCTCCAACCCCACCACCCGCGCACCTGCAAGCCCAGACAGTCCAACCAGGTCTGAATGTGCTCGGGGCCGGCCGGCGGCCGATGAGGGTGAGTATCATCCGCATAAATCACGTCGGACAGGCGGTAACCAGGGCCACCGCCGCCATATTCGCGATCGATGTCTGGACAAGCCGGGGCGCTCGAACATAAAGCGCGCACGCACTAGCTGCCCGGCGCATGACGTGATCCATGACAATATATAATGAACAGGGGAAATGGGTACAGGACACATGCAACCTTAGTACGGCAATACGGCGAAAACTCGGCGTATCGCGTATTTCGTATAATATGGCGTATGTGCGCATACTACCTCTAGAGTCGTACTAGTTATCTAGCTAGTACGGCAATACGCCAAACCTCGGCGCCATTGCGTATTTCGTATACTGATACGGCGTATAATACGGCGTACTATAGCTCACAGCCTTACACTGCTTGCCACACCCGTGCATCAGTGGTGACTGAAGCCTGGGGAATGCATGGTGGGGTGGTGCCTTCCGCAGTGCGCACTATTCTGCCTGTGAGCCCTCATGGCAGCCGGCGAATCAGGCAGCAATAAATGCTGGTGGGGGCACAGGATCCAGAGCTAGGATGGCCCAAAGAGCCTCCCAGCAGCAGAGGACCGTGTCGAAAGCCTTGATATAGTCAACAAAAATGAAGACCAGCGGAACACCATCACCAGTGAGGGCACTGAATGGCGACGCATGCACCAGTCCTCCCCCGGGATAATAGAGCACTCAAACTAGTTGTCTAGATGGCGGTGGCCGGGGGCAATCGATTATGGGATAGCTAGGTTAGGCATTACAGCACATGAAATAATATTAGTTAGCGCATGTAGCGTTCTAGTTCCTCCAAGTAGCTCTGGAACCTTGTGGCCATCAGCTTGCGCCTTAGACGACGTCTTGAGCCCACCTCATCTTTGTAGCATAAGCTATGCGTCAGCCTACCTACTATGGTATTACATGGTTGGATTGCACCCACAGTGATGCGCCCCGGCAGTGACCACATGCATGTGCTGTGGAGAGTCTAGCGCTCAGACTGTGGCCTGCCGGCGTTTGCGGCAGTGATCGAGATTAAGCTACTGCATGGGCGCGCGCCCTCCCTAAATGGGCACAGCATAACTAAATAAAGCTAGGTACCATCTGGTGTGTGGCACATCATGTGCACACATGTACACGGCTAAATAATGCTACTAAGTCATCAGCTGACCAGTATGGGGCCCGTAATAGGCATACATGCATGTACAAGGCCACGGTGGCTACGCCTTACTATTCTACACTACTACTGCTGTATTCCGTTAAGCTGGGGTGGCTGGAGGTGCTCATATGGGGGGGTCGCTTGCCAGGGCTTCAGGTGGCCGACGTAGATGGGGCCCCGCCCCCTTCCAGTACACCGGCTTCCCCGCCGCGGTCTGCCGGAGCTGGAGGTAGGTCGGCCATAGCTCCCGTCGCCGTTGTTGCGCTGCGCCAGGGTCAAGTCGTCGTCCAGGGTGAAGTGGTGAGTCTTCTCGAGCCGCTTGCGGCGTCTTCAAGATTCAAACGAAATGTTGTCTGCCGGGTTCTCAAAGATGAGCAGAAGCGGAGGCACCCCCGCCTTACCCCGCGAGCGGGGAAGGCGCCAAGGCGGAGGGCCTCCAGCTTCATCTCACCAGGATCATTTATTGAGGATCATGCACATGAACAACTTGAGTGCGGAGCTCTGGATGCACACTCCTCAGTAGTTGGCGGGGCCATCATCAGGGGCCGGAACCTTCGGTTTTGTACACTGCATACATTTGTAATACGGTAGCTGTGCTGCCACTCAGGAATGATTCGGCTGCGTGTCGAAAAGCAGGATCCGGTTGCACATACGTTATTAGCAGGAACCCCGTGAGCGCCGTCAGTCGGGGGCTCGGGTCGGGGAGCTGGTCAGGTCCTGCGGCAGCGTAGAAGCGGAGCATGCATATATAAATTAGCATGGTTATTAGGCTGTTTTACTTCATTCGGCCGCGGTGTGCATGGATCGAGTGTCCCATGCCGGCTGTAGTTGTTTTGTCGTGGTATCTCTTGTTACAGTAGCGTTGGCTTTGTTTATTTTTACGTTACTGGGTGCCTTTACCCTGATGTAAGTAATTATATTTTTATTATATAAAGCATAAGTAAGTAAGTAAGTACTTGCGTGTCATGCGCAAAGGCATGCCACGGAGCCACTATGCTAATCTCATTAGAAAAATAATTACACAAAAGTTTAAACAAATATCGTCTGCATCATCCCCCAACCGTTAAGCACTAGATGGGGATCGATGTAATCCTCATCCGATCTGTCCTCTACTGTAATGGCAGACGAGGCGGTAGTATAGCGGCTATCCTCAGGACCAATAACCTCCACCTCAGTGCGGACTTCTACCCTGGCTAGCAACGGGCCGCAGGGCCCGTGGGGAGAAAACAGGAGCATACCCCTCGGGAAGGCCGCTTATCGCAGATGGCAGCCCATTTCTCCTTGTCAATCATGCGGGCGCGGAGTACGGATAGTCCCAGAAGCCCTGCATCTTCAAGCAGTTGTGTCACATAGGTCCGGGTCGCGCCGCGCCGGTGCCCGGCGCGCGCAAGTTTGCCAGTGGGTTGCGATGGGACAACGGTGGACCCTGCCATTGGAGGAGCGGTGTCTACCTGGTTGGCCCGTCTTAAGCCCCCCGGCAGGGCTCACATCGGTATTCACCTGGTCTGTGCGGGCAAGATGGCCGGCAATTAAGAGGCGGCGGCCGGTGTCGGATGGTATGGGTGACAAGAGGGAGCTCGCAGTAGAGCTCGGCCCGGGTGCGGCGTTCTTGGTAGCGGACGCCGAGGATATGACGGAGCATTCGAGTGACGGTGCCGTCAAGCTGCTGGCTCAGCGCCTGGTCCAGGGTCCACGCTGATCAGAATAAAGGAGGATGCTGAGGACAAGGGCCTTGAACAGAATGCGCTTGCGTCGCTCACTCAAGTAGCGACAGGTCCAGAACCTGTCGAGGCGGCGGAGGGCCGCCCAGCCGGCCTGGCCAATGCGGGTGTTGATGTCGTCGGCCGTGGAGGGAAGCCAGCTGCCATTGAAGGAGCAGTTCAGAAGCGAGTCGCCGGGGGGACGGGGCTGCCGTCCAGCAAGAGGAGGGTGGGTGGGGCTATCCCAGCAGGGAAGCCGATGGCCATGACCTCCGTTTTCTTGCTGATCATAAGCCCCACCGCCCGCGCTTCCAGTGATAAGCTGTCTAGCCACAGTTGGGCTGACTCCGGGGTTTCCACGAGTGTCGTGTCATCAGCGTAGATCAGATCGCTCAGGCGGTAGGGTGGGTCAACCCCGCCGTAGCTGGCGTACTCCGTGACCTCGATCCCCGGCGGGCGCCCCTCCACCCGGGCGAAGCGGGCTTGTGCACGCCGCATAAAGCATATTATAGATCGTCATAACTTGGCACGTACGTGTACACGTGTTTGCACATTTATGTCGGAGTTGAAATATATCGAGACACCTATCAAGGAGACAACCAGCACAGGCCAGAAATCGGGAGAATCCGGACCATGGTAGCTCGAGCCTGCCGTTATCTTGTCCGCGTTTTCGAGTCGTTCAGGATGATGAACATGAATGGAGATGGAAATGTGTAGCCTTGTGCATTGAAATTATGGCTGGCTTACGTGTAGAGCGACTAGATATGACCGAGACGGTGGGGCCGGAAACACCTCGCTTGATCATGGCTTGTGTTACGAGCCTAACTGGCCGGGATCAGTGTCTAGTGGTGAGCACAATTGTTGCGATCGCTCTCCCACCATTTACGAGGAAATCACCCGCAAATGGAAAACCACTGAAAAGGTCTAGCTAGCCAGTCATTATACGTTAGCCACATGTGTCATGTTTCCAAACGTCCAAGCACTGCACACGGTGCAAAGGCATAAATCCGGAGGACAGCACTTTCAAATGTGTGGCGGGAACCAAAAGCCCACGTGTGCCAGAAAACATCGTGTTGCTGCAGCGACGCGACGTCCGGTGAGGACAACGAATCCAGTGCCAAGCTCGGAACGGCCGCAAAGGAGAGCTGGCATCACAAGGTTCAGATGTGCGGAGATACTACGCATATAGTACTCCTACACACACAGATCTCGAATGATTTATCTAGTGCAAAATCCGAATGGCTTGCATCACTCCCCGGAAAGGAGAACTTTTCCGGTTGGCCTGTAGGTGTCAGCTGGCGATGCCTTAGGATCCGAGGAGACGTCCGTCCTATAGTCAGCAAAAGTTGGTGCGAGAGGTCCCCAGTTCGATTCCGGCCTGGATTCATTTGCAGATCGCGTTTTCCGCGGACCGGCACTGAACGCAAATGGTTTTCACCTTTGCGGCGTGCCAAATCAGAAACTACGCGCGATCCAGCCGGTCCACGACCTGTTTTTAGAGCTTGTGCCAAGGGGCAGCACCAAACGTCAAATGCATGTGGGTACCTATAGCTAAACGTGCACAGAGCTGAAGCTGGTGGCCCATGCATGCAGGCTAGATAATTGGAGCAAGATTATTGCTCTTAGCGCGCCAGCTGATCATCCTTCAATCTAGCTTCGTGCACTTATTAGCAGCCAGTCCATACGATGCAGCAAAACTTAGCTAGCCATAGCTAAAGGTGCATGGCCGGCCCTTATCGATATATCCATACATGCAATATATAATAAAAATATAATCCATACATGCATGCACATCACATATAACCAGGTAATGGCAAATTGGCACTGTACATATTTGAGTTGTTTTGTCGGCTGCAGTTGTTTTGTCGTGGTATCTCTTGTTACAGTAGCGTTGGCTTTGTTTATTTTTACACATGTGGGTGCCTTTACTATGATGTAAGTAATTATATTTTTAAATACATATTTGAGTCAGTTTTGTCGAACTTGAGTATCAGTTATGTGCAGGAATGCCTCAATTATGAGGACAAAAATTCCAGTTATGCCTAATTGCCTATACATGCATGCCTGCGCAGACTGGCTGCATGCAGGATAGTTGCGCTCCAGAGCGCCTACAGGCACCAGGGGGGGGGAATGCTGCTGATGTTTGATTGTCACTAGTTACCTAACCCACACAGCACAAGTTGTGCTAGGCAAACGCCTCACTTGCCAGCCATGCTCTCGGGATGCCCACAAGGATCTCTTGTACATAAGTCATTCTCACATTGCAAAACATACACGCCTTCAATTCACAACTTCGGCTCGAGTGGCCACCTGCTCCCAAAATAAATATAGTGATGATCTTCAAGGTTTCATGCCTCCACTGGCTGTCTCTTGATGACAACAGCATTGCCCATGCCCAGGCAGAGGCCAAGGCATCAGCATGCCTTGAGCGGCAGCCAGGCATCAATAATTGAGCGCATGTAAAGATGGCAGACAAAGCCACTTTCCATCTCCTTTCTGGCTCATGGTGGAACCAGTTGTGACGTCTCGCCACGGCTGCACCATCTTTTCACCGTCATGTCCGGGCCCTTCCCGTCCACCTCGCAGGCGGACCAACTGGTGACATCCGTGCCGTCCACGGAGCAGAACCAGGGGGGGCAAGGCCAGTTGTCCTCCCCCTGCCCCTCGGCTCGCTTGAACCACAACTTGGTGGTGTGACCGAAGTACCTGCAAGGGATCATGGCAGAACAAAGGAGCCAAGGGTAGACACCAGGAAGTTCTCACTAATGGTGTGGCTACGAGGCAGACCAGCTCCAATGAGCCAGCCTGTGCGCTAAAGGAAACCATGGCTTGCACATGGGTCCTTCATGAGGAAAGCTTCTGTCCCTCAAAGTGCCCTGCCCTGTAGCTACGGTTGAGCTATAAACCCTCACCCCTTGAAATAAAAGCAGCACCCTCCACCTGCCGAATGCAAGCACCAAAGTCGTTAGGACCAAAGGGGCGATAATGGCCTCTCAGTGGGAGCGCTTGTGCCGCTGATAGCTTTCATTGTATGCAGACACATCTTTGATCAATATAGGTACAAGCAATGACGGTCGGTCAGAAGCATTCCACGTTGCGCACAACTGACTGCATGCGCGTACGTCAAGTCATCGAAACGGCGCATCCAGCACTCACATGCGTAGACCAGGAAAAAGCAAGTAGCAAAATGCAGCGGCAACGCCTGCAGGCAAGTGAATGCGCACCACCACCTGCCAAGGAAAGCAGGCGCCGCCCGCGTGCCAGTGGGCGGTACGTACCGGTGCAGTGAGCCCGCCGCGAAGTCTTCTGGAATCGACGTCTTCAGCCGCTGCTGGAAGAGCAAGTAATCCGCATGCTCGCGCGTGATGCGAGCGGCCGACACCGGCGGCAGCGGGTGGCCCTCCACCTTTGCAAACGCTTCATCACTGCCATCCGTCCCCCACAGCACGGGCGCACCGTAGAAGGGCGGCGCGGTCATGTGCGTGCCCAGTCCCGGTGAGATATGCTCGCGCAGCCAGTAGCCCTGCAGGCCTGCCTTGACCAGCTGCTGCAGCATGGCCGAGTAGCGCTTGAGCTCGCCCCACTCGGTCGCGCGCTCAGCCACACCGGGCGTGTAGTCGAGGTACACGTGGGCCACACGCACGCGAGATAGCGTGTCCCCCGCACCCTGGGTGGGGTTCATAGCGGGGGCAACAATGCGGCAGGCAATGTGTCAAGTTGTGAGGGAGCTCAGGCTAGCAAACGTATCAAGTTAGGAAGGGTAAGGGCAGGCAATGTGTCCACAACTGAAAGGATTCAGTTATTGGCAAAAAGTTTGGGCATCGCTGAGCATATGCATTCCCTTCTCGCCCCTCCACCCTTGAATGCTTTTCTTATACAACACCTGTCCAAAACATAGCTCCCCTTCATGCATGCCATCCATCATAGGACACAGCTTTCGGTCAACCAACTTCACGACGAGGCGCATTGTCACATGGGTGAGTGCAACCCACCCAGGAGAGACCGAGCAAACACATGCACACATGTGCACGGCCAGGCGCCCACAACATCACACACAAGCACGCGGATGAGCATGTGCCCCCACGCCCCCACGCCCCCACGCCCCCACGCCCCCACGCCCCCACGCCCCCACGCCCCCACGCCCCCATGCCCCCACGCCCCCACGCCCCCACGCCCCCACGCCCCCACGCCCCCACGCCCTAGTGGCCCTATCTGCACGCACCGCAAACACCTGGGGCTCCCACCCCTCCACATCCGCCCGCAGAAGGCAGAGCGGCGCCTGCGTGTCAGACGCCAGCACCTCGGCCAGCAGCTGTGCGCGCGCGACCACCTTGTGGAAGTCGCCCGTACTCAGGTCCATGTTCATGCCGCTGATGCTGGCCGTCTCCAGCAGGCCGCTGTTGGGCACAAACAGTGTGCGCGGGGTGGGGTCGGCGGCCAGGATCTCGGTGCGCAGGCGGAAGAGGGCCGGGTCGTCCAGCCGGTTGAGCCACATGCCGTAGATGAGGAAGGACCTGGCATATGTCACCAGCATCATCAGCATCAGCAGCAATGAGTGGGCCATGCCATGGGGCTGGCAACATCTGTTAATCCATTCATCAATTACATGGAAGACTAGCTACCGACGACGCGCCGCGGGTGATGTTGTCCGCTATCGCCACCTGTCCAATAGCAGCTTTCTACCATTCGACAGATTCAGGCAAATGCAAAGGTACTACTCACACACTACAAATGGTATTGCAGTACTCTTTGGTTCTACAGACCCAAAGCCCCCGGCTGGACACCCACCCATGGCAGCAACACCCACCGCCTCCAACACCAGTTGCGAAAATGGCTCGATGGACTCGAAACCATGTAGGTTTTAGTTCCCAACCCTTCCTAACAGCCACCGCCCCTTTCCCCACACCAAGCGCGTGACTAAAAAACTGCCGACAGCCAAGCGCCCAAAACTTCCACACCGCAGCGGCAGCGGTCTGGTGCCGTACAGGTGCCAGCGGAAGGATGCCTGGATCGATGGATCAATATATTGCACACGTAGAGACGCACTGTCCTGTTGCCAGTGGCACGTCCGCATCCATACACTGGCAGCACCGGTTGCAGTTGCTATAGCCGTGTGCATAAACTCAGTCATCATCATCCCACTCTTTGCTATACCTGTGTGAAGAAGAAGAAACAAAAAGAAAGTGATAACAATAATCACTGAGTGAAAGCAATCAAGGCCAATGCTAGCACAAACAGAAGTCTGGGAAACCATAGCCACACTTTGACCATACGCCACCGCAACCCCGCATGCTTCTGTGTGTCCGTGTGTGTGTGTGTGTGTGTGCGCGCGCGCGTATGTGTGTGTGTGTGTGTCAGCCATGCGTTCTGTGCGCCAGCACTCACTGCGCGGTCGGGTCGGCCTCCCACGACGTCACCCGGCACCCGAGCGCACGCCCCAGCATGCTGTACCAGCCAAAGCGCGCGCCCACGTCAAACAGCCGCGGCGTACTGTTGCTATCGCCGCCCTGCACCGCGTCGCCACCCCCCGCGCAGCAGGGGCCCACGGCGCTGGCCATCAGCCGCGTGGCCTCCCCATCAATCACACCCGTGAACTGGGCCTGCATGGGGCGGAGCCAAGTGGGAAGGAGTCGCCGCATACCAGCAACAACAATATAGCAGCAAAAGATGCATGGGCAATGTGGCATAGGCCTACACGGATTAGGCGGGGCAACAAACAGGGAAGCATGTGCAGCGTCTCTGGCACTCAAGCAGAGCTGGGCGGTGGCTCACGCGCATGCACGCATGCACCAAAGTAGCTGGTGATTTCCCGGATATACTTTTGCGACCGTCAGCATTGTGCTTGACATGGCAGGGTATGATGCCAGCAGACGCATCCACCCCACCCACCAGCCTGCATCCATGCACCCACCCACACGCACACATTACAGTTAGGCATACGGCCGCCATGACGCCGATGTGGCAGATTTGTAATACAAGCAGCTGATCCCATCACACGCACGTACCATGACGCATTTACCCACCCACCCACCCACCCACCCACCCACCCACCCACCCACCCACCCACCCACCCACCCACCCACCCACCCACCCACCCACCCACCCACCCACCCACCCACCCACCCACCCACCCACCCACCCACCCACCCACCCACCCACCCACCCACCCACCCACCCACCCACCCATGCCCACACCCACACACCATGACGCTGTAGCCCATGTCGCGCTTGGGGTCGGTGTACGGCACCAGCAGCCGCGGCTCCGACACAGAGAGTGCCACGCGCAGCTCCATGCCCTGGCGCAGGATGCGGCACACGTGCAGGTACGCGGGTGTGCCTTTAGGGGGGCACAGCATGAACTCTTTGAGGTCGCGCGATCTGGCCATGCAGGGGGGGGGGAGGGGAAGGATATGGCCATAAGGGGGAGAAGTGTCATAGGACCAGGGGACGCAAAGGGGTGGCGGGCGACAGTTGCACACAAGGAACACGGCAACGCATGAGCAGGCGTGTCAAGTCAAGAAAGGGCGACAAAAGGCATGGAGCCACCAAGAGCAGGCAGCACATGCGTGCAAACAAGCAATGATCAGCAGCCAAGCCCAAGGCATGGCAACAGCCTGCCGTGCACACAAGGATATTTTGGAAGCTAAACCGTTCAAACCAGTTGAAGTCAAGCCGGTGTATCGGGAGCGTGTGTGCGGGCCTGGAAACTTGCGCACGCCTCGCAGCTACAGGCCACTGGCGCCATGAAGTGATGATACCGCAAAGTGTGTGGGGGAATGATGCTGCATACGCATGAAAGGGAGGGGGTAGGGGGCCATGAAAGGGAAGGGACCTGCCGCATGCACTGCATCAGGCCCATCACACATGCCGCATGCACTGCATCAGGCCCATCACACAATTCATCTACAACTATATACGAGAGAAGTGCTAACGTGGGAATGAGATACACATGTAGGTTTGGTTAACCAATGCTAAATCCGCACGAATGCGCGCGCGCTGAGCACGCATGCATGCCGCATGTGCGGACTATGCTCGCTGCGAACACAGCATGAGTGACAAGGCTGGACCCTTGGAGTCTGCACGCTCCCCTTCGTGTCCATACGGGAACAATACATATGAGGGGGGGCCATGCTTGGAATGCAAGCAACCAACCATGCACGTGCCTATACGCTGGCATGCGCACGCCGTACGCGACAGCTGGCGGGCAGTCATCACCTAATGTGCATACGTGCACTCAGCTTGGGACGAATGGACGCAAAGGGGCAGGTGCGAATGAGGAGACAGGTGGCCAGCAGCCAAACATCACCTGTGGTGCGTGTGTGTGCGTGTTTGTTTGTTTGTGTGTGTGTGTGTGTGTGTGTGAGTGAGTGAGTGGGTGAGTGAGTGAGTGAGTGAGTGAGTGAGTGAGCGAGTGAGTGAGTGGGTGGGTGGGTGGGTGGGTGGGTGGGTGGGTGGGTGGGTGGGTGGGTGGGTGGGTGGGTGGGTGGGTGGGTGGGTGGGTGGGTGGGTGGGTGGGTGGGTGGGTGGGTGGGTGGGTGCGTGCGTGCGTGCGTGCGTGCGTGCGTGCGTGCGTGCGTGCGTGCGTGCGTGCGTGCGTGCGTGAGTGAGTGAGTGAGTGAGTGAGTGAGTGAGTGAGTGAGTGAGTGAGTGAGTGAGTGAGTGAGTGAGTGAGTGAGTGAGTGAGTGAGTGAGTGAGTGCGTGTGTGAGTGCGTGTGTGTCTTTGTGGGTGGGTGCGCACACACGACATCCCATGACACCACATTACCGCGTGTGCGCGTCCGGCCCATCCTCATGTCGGCCACCTGGCGGCCGCGAGCCTGCGCCGTACATCTTCACGTTGGCTGCCGCCATCTCCTCCATGCGCATGCTGGCAGAGGCAAGGGGCAAGGAGAGATGGGAGGTTTGGCGGTTTTACTGATGAGAGAGGTGTGTGCTAACTGATGACAGATGGGCATGTTAACTAATGAGAAATGTGGCTAACTAATGACAGATGGGTGTGTCGACCAGTGAGAGACGGTCGTGTTAACTAATGAGAGATGGGTGTGCTAACTAACAGGAGATAGGCGTGTTTACTAATAGGAGATGGGCGGGTGTGTTGACTAAGGAGAGATGGGTGTGTTGACTAGTGAGAGACGGCCGTGTTAACTAATGAGAGATGGGTGTGCTAACTAACAGGAGATAGGCGTGTTTACTAATAGGAGATGGGCGGGTGTGTTAACTAAGGAGAGATGGGTGTGTTGACTAGTGAGAGACGGCCGTGTTAACTAATGAGAGATGGGTGTGCTAACTAACAGGAGATAGGCGTGTTTACTAATAGGAGATGGGCGGGTGTGTTAACTAAGGAGAGATGGGTGTGTTGACTAGTGAGAGACGGTCGTGTTAACTAATGAGAGATGGGTGTGCTAACTAACAGGAGATAGGCGTGTTTACTAATAAGAGATGGGCGGGTGTGTTAACCGATGAGATATGGGCATGCAAAACAATGAGAGACAGTCATGTTGCAGTGTGTTTGCTAAGGGTTTTTTGGCTGCGGTCGCAGTGGCCTCAGCCGTCCAAATGCCGTGGCCGCGGTGACCTTGGCTGTCAAAGTCCCGCGGTCGCGCGGCCTTAGCGCTTAATCACAAGGACACAAGGTCACAACTCATACGCACGCCAACAAGGCAACAACTGACCACCACCCGAGCGCCTAATGGCAAGTCATTCTCGTTCTCTTTACGAGTGACGTCGGCATCACTCTGCTGTGTGCTATTCATACCGACCCACAGAGTATGATGATACAAAATTCAGTTGGTTCCTTCAAGCGTTTAAAAATGCACTCATACTTAGGTCATTTGCGAGCAGGGCAACCAATGACCACGCAAGTCAGTGTGTTTGCTAAGGGGCTGCGCGCGGTCATGTGTGACCGCTGACCGCCGGATTTCGGAGCCGGCGGTCACACATGACCGCCGGATTTTGGTAGCTGCGGTCACACATGACCGCGGGATTTTGGTGACAGCGGTCACAGGCAGGCTGCGGTCACCAAGCAGGTCTAGTCTTGTGACCGTAGGTCTGGCAGCAGGTAGTGGGTCCATCGGCCGGTCAGTGGTCTGTCAGGTAACTTCGAGCTGTACAGGTTTCGTCAGAATCAGATTTTAGAATCGTTTACTCAACAAGGTATTTAGTAACCACTAAAAAGACGTCAGTTAGAAATTCGGCTCAACTAAATTCTCAGTTCTGAAGCAGACAGCAGCGAAATACCTACCTTGACTTGAGTTGACCTTAGGGCTCGCGCGTAATACTTGATTTAATGAATTCCCTGCGTTCTTGACAATGCGTGAAGTCATTGATGGCTGGCGACGTCGAAAAACATTATGCTCGTTCTCTAGACTGGCGGGGGATCAGCAGCGTCTGCTGCCCGTGGAACCCGCCTGAAAAAAGATAACAGTCCTCTGCCTTTCGATGACGGTGCCTGGTGCTGACCAGATTTTTCCCTATCGCCGCTTCCCATTCCGTGACGTAACATATATCCAAATGCTATCCTATTTCTCAGGCAGGCAAGATTACATTCATCTGAGGAGAGTTCCTAATAAGTTACACCTTTGAAAAATTCAAAATCCTGCCATAAACCACCCAGCAGAACGCCACCTATTGCATCATATATCTCCGAAGTTTGTACACTACCAAATTGCTTGACAGTTGACAGTTGACGCTACGATGCACCATAATTACCTGACGCGAGCCAACGTGCATTCATTTCACGCACGCATAATTGATTGGACTTACGCTTTAGTCCTGCCCAGCCGCCAGAGAATAGTTTAGATAGTTTCAGTTGATTGACAGTTGGCTTCTAGTAAACGTTTTGATTGAACTGTTCAGAGTGCTGAAATCTGTCTAACTGACCTGTACCGGATGACTGGAAAATACTTACTTTCGTAACTCAGACCTGAACTCTGACTGGCTGGCTGACAACTGGCCTAGACACATCTTGGCCAGTGCACCAGAATACCAGAACGCAGCCGATTACCATTGACACTTGGCCGACCGACTACTACTGACCACAAGCACAGTGCGGGTGCGGCCACAAAATTCCCGCGGCCACATGTGACTGCGGGCACGAAAATCCCGAGGCCACGTGTGACCGCAGGGCCGAAATCCGCGCGGCCCAGTAGCAAAGACACTGTCGTGTTGACTAATGAGAGATGGGTGTGCTAACTCACGGGAGATAGGCGTGTTTACTAATAAGACATGGGTGGGTGTGTTAACTACTGAGAAATGGGCATGTAAAATAATGAAAGACAGTCGTGTTGGCTAATGAGAGATAGGTGTGCTAACTCACGGGAGATGGGTGTGTTGACAAATGAGAAATGGGTGTGTTGACAAATGAGAAATGGGTGTGTTGACAAAGAAGAGAGGGGCATGTCACCACTAAGAGAGGGGCATGTCACCACTAAGAGAGGGGCATGTCACCACTGAGAGAAGGGCATGTCACCACTGAGAGAAGGGCATGTCACCACTGAGAGAGGGGCATGTCACCATGCGCACAGCCAACAGAATGTTGGCATGCTATCACGTGCACCCATAGAGGGCCTGGCAATAACACAGAATGAGATGTCCATGAAATTGATAGTGAATGTTTACGGCAAAGCCTTGTGGGCTACCCTGCCTACCTCCCCCCCCCCCTCAGCCCTTCCCCCCCCCCCACACAAACGCAGGACGAAAAACGGCAGCAAATCCCGACATTCCATGGCACACCGTTGTAGCTTCCTCGCCCATGTGTGTCCCTGCCCCCCCCACGCTGGCACACACGCACATACGCTGGCACACACATGTGCATACATAAACACGGCTGTGCATACATAAACACCCACAATGAGCCGTAGGGCATCACCCGCAGCCATGCTCCCAACAGGAAGCTGTCACCCACCGCTACCCACCCCACATGCCGCATCACCGCACCCCCCCCCCTGCCCCACCCACCGGTAGACTGTCTCCAGGTGCGACTGGTGCGGGTTGAGGAGGATCGCGCCCCCGCAGCAGCCCACCGCGTCGGCCATGCCGTCAGGCACCGCCTCATCAGCCACGTGCACGCGCATGGGCACGTTGTCGCCGCTTGCGGTCGCGCCGCCGTCTGTGCGCACCAACCCCAGCGCCAGCACGTGCTCCACGATCTCGTTGCGCATCTGCTCCAGAATCGGCTGCAGAAGGGGGGGGTGGGGATGGGGAGACGATGGGGAGAGGATGGGGAGAGGATGGGGAGAGGATGGGGACAGGATGGGGAGAGGATGGGGAGAGGATGGGGACAGGATGGGGGGAGGATGGGGAGAGGATGGGGAGAGGATGGGGAGAGGATGGGGAGAGGATGGGGAGCAATCAACCAGGGCAGAAGGGGGCTGTAGGGTAAACCCGGGGCAAACGGGGCGGAAAGGGGGACCAGGGGCAAACGGAGCAAATGTGGGGGGGAGCTATTGGGGGGGGGGGGGGGGGAAGGGGGGAGGAGCAACCTGGGGCAAACGGAGTAACAGGGGCACAAGGCGGGCAGAGGAACATCTGAGTGGATCAAGTAAAAAGAATGAGGGAGGGGTGTGGCGGCCAGGGGGAGGAGAGTGCAGCAAGGTAGCACGCACATCATCATCCAGAGGTGGCGCAAATAAAGATATTGCCCTCCCATCGGCCCACGCCTGTTAGACACGAGGTAGGGAATGGCATGCGACACGGGCACATGATCCAGGGCGTTTGCAGGGGGCGGTTCCAGGGGGCGGTGACATATCACCCACTATTGCGCGCTTACGTTGTCCATGGCATTGAAGGTTGGGCGTTGCTCCACCGCTTGCGTGGCAGCCTGTTTCACTTTCTCCAGCTTGCCCAGCACCGCGCCGAGTGCGTCCACGTTGCTCTGGGTGACCGCGTCCAGCCGGCCGGTCAGCTGTGTGCCGATGAGCTGCGTATCATGTCGGAGGGCGTCCATGTTTGCCCGAAGGGCGTCCACGGCCTTGCGCAGCTCGTTCACGGTTTCACTGTCGGCAGAATTGTCCGTGCTGGCGGTTCCAGTGTCCTCGACCGACACGTGGTTGACCTTGGCATTCAGTAACGCCACCTCTGCGCCCAGCCGATCCATCTCCTTGGCCAAGTTTCGGAGCCGTTCGGCGTCCATGGGCATGCCATGGCCGACGCTGGCCTTGTCGCCGTGCATGATTTCCCACATGATGAAGAAAACAGTGGCGCAAACGAACACCATGACCCAAATTATCATGTCCGACGGGCGCCCTGATGCCCGTTCTCTGGTCGAATCCCGCCAGAAGCCCGTTCTTCCAACTGCCATTCTTAAATCCTTTGACCTTGCGGTTATTTACAAGCTCAACCGCTCACAGGTACCGTCTCAATACCTTGACTGTCGCAGTTATCCTGCAGGCTACGAGTTCAATAGGGAGCTCACCGTAATTGACGAGCGGGGACCTCGCGTCGAGACTACGTCATATTAGCTTTGGAAGGAATTCGTGTCGACCAAGAATATTAATCCCGAATTGCAAACAATTCGCTCGTTTCGGCAGTATGACAGCGAAGCTAGACTGAATGGCTGAATACCGTCATTATCAAGAAAGATGACCCCATGCCCACTCCGCAGTCCGCACTCTGAAAGGGTGTGCCACACAAATCGACGTTATCGAGCACCACCAGTGCACCATGACCTAACTGGCTGTTTGCGACAAGCCCGGAGCGAGTGTGCAGGGGGGGGGGGGGGGGGGGTTCAGACCCCCCCCGTCCCCCCCCCCCTGCTGAGGGGGGGGGGGGGTTGAGGGTCCGACCCCCCCCCACCCCCTGGTAATGGTTGAGGGGGTAGGGGCGGGTCGAGACCCCCCCCGGCACCCTCCCCCCCCACTAACCTCCCCCACCTCCCCCCTCCGTCCCCCCAGGTGGGGGCGTCGTGGCGCGGAGATAACTCCCCCCCCCCCCCCCACGTTTAAGATTCCCAGGTTTAAGATCTTGAGACCCTGGATTTAGGAATTTCAGGTTTAAGGTCGCAGGGCTGGTTTTGGGCAAAAGATAGGTACAAATAGCTGGTCAGTGCCTTAGTGGTAAGCGAGATAGATCTATCATGTACTGAGGTATGGGCCGCATCAGGTTTAAGATCGCCTACAGCTCTCAACTTTAAGATCGCCGGCCTTGGATTTGATTTTAGGGCGATGATTTTAAGATCGCAGCCCTGGGTCGGCCGGACCCCAATCTAAATTAATTAATTAATTAATTAGACTCGTGCTCCCGTTGGGGAGTCACGGAGCATTAACCCCGATGGATGGATGGATGGGTGCAAACAATCCTACCGGTCTAATCTATCTACATCAGCTACCTACGACATCTATATCTAATAACAGCATTCTAACTACAACATCTATCTAGACAGCCTAGCTCACGCTGCCCTAGGGGAGCTATCTGGCGTGCCTCCCACGGGTTTGCACACGCGGGCACTTCCCCACAGGGGGGGGCTCATTGTCCTCTATGACCTGGGCCCACTTGGCCTTGTCCATCATCTTCTTCCAAATCACGGAGAGGCCTAGGCCCCCCATGTCCTCTACTAGCTGTTCTTTGAAGGTGCGGGCCTTGCGGCGTCTAACATCACTGGGCCTGGCCCACGTCAGGAGGTGCCGGCCAGGCTGAGCTGGGCGCAGTCCTGCGGGGGGGCCACGTGAGGTGTCTACATGGTTGGTGCGAGCTAGGTGCCCTACTAGCTGCAGGCGTCGCTGCTTAATGGTGCTGGTGATATATGGCATGCCCTGGTACAGGTCCTCATTGCGGACATGAGCAGCATATAATTTCCTACTCTGAAAATGGAACGCATCATGTTGGTGACCGCGCCGTCCAGCTTGCGGGCCAGGTCGGCGGTGAGGGTCCACGTCTCGGCCCCATACGTGAGAATAGGGAGGACGAGGACCTTGAACCCCAATCTAAAGGTGAGGGTATGGTGCCATCCCCCCTGAAAACATAACATAGAATAACATGTACTGTTGATCGACCTGGGGGGACCCAAGAGATGATTTTGGCATGTAAATAGGATGTATGCATACAGGAGTGTCTGATCAGAATACATCCCCATGGGGGTCCATCCCACCACTTGTTGAGGGTGGTATACGTATGCACAGTTACACGCTCGTATTGTGCTAAAAATAGCAAAAGACGCTATTTATGGCACATTCTGCCTAGGACAATGGGGGCATCTTTTTGCATGTTTCAATGTATGAATTCCCATTTAGTTCCCCTAGTTTGCAAATTTTCCACCTAACCCCTAAATGGGCAGAAATACTGCCGATGCATCGGCTGTAACTTCACAATTTTGCAAACCAGATGCCATCCAACCCACCCATATCCAATGGCTGTCCTTGGGGGCCAAGCATGTCCATGAGTTGCCCTTCGGGTTGGTATATCACAACCTTACATATATGCAGGGTAGGCCATGTATAACTGCCGTCAAAGTCAGGGGGGTCAAGACGAGCGTTTTCATTTTTGGTAGAATGTGCATTTTGAATTATGTTGTAAGAGCTAGGCACCTACCACTTCAGGGATGATAAACAATTAGTTGCTGAACAGTTTGAGCCATTGGGGTCATCATTTGGGTGGGTATACCAGCAGTTACACCCAGTACAGCCCATAGGGGTACCGTTGGTAAAAAGCAACCAAAGGGGTAGGGGTGGGCATACTACCTACTAATACCTACTAAAAATGTCCCCCAACCATGCCACACAATACATTTCCCTTCCACAATGATGGGGAAACATAACTGCATCATCACACTGCCCTTACATGGCACCTATGTGCAGGTGCCACCTTGTCCATGCACGTAGGTAACGTGGTACGGATACCCTACGCAAGGCATGCATTCTAGGAGGCAGCCACCAACAAACTAGTGATTTTAAGCCTATTTCAGCTTGCCCTAGCAAGGATAAACTAGGCCTAAGCTGCTACAGCTTGCCAGGTGATGGCCAGCACACCTGGTGGCACATGCTGACAATGGGAAGCTTCTACTCACCGGGTACATGCTTGATGATGCCACAGAGACCAGCCAACTGCCTCACACTCATGCAATATGTGTGTGGGAAATGTATAACAAACATATATGGAGGTATTCAAACCCATACAGCCTCTAAAACTTATCACCATCACACTATGGCAGGTCAACTGACTGAGGGAAGCATCTAAGAGTGGTGTTTTAGGAAGGGGCCAGGCCATGGTCAAGAAAGAGCATGAATAATGAAGAAAGAATGTGCTACACAAGCTAGAACGTATATATAAACGTCAAACATCGACAAGAAAACGATAACTCAGCTTTACCAGGCATGGCTGGCATTACCTTGGCCCAGGCGGTGGCCGCAAAATGGCGCATTTCGGCACACCAAAGTTGTGCAGCATGGTCGCTAGATTCGACGATTTCTGGCCACCCTTGCACGTTTACGACTACAAATCATCATAAAAAGTACAAAGAAACCGATATATCCTTTAAAATACGCCGGAAAGTTATTGCTGTCAACGTTTCTATCGTCCGGCCTGATCGCAGTTTTTTCCAGCAAGAACGCTGCCGACACCTATCAAATGGCATTCCCGCGAACCAAAAATTGGCCTGTATCATCTTTAGGACGTATAAAATCAAATTACTGAGTTTGGTCAGAAAATTCGAACGAAAACGTAAATGCCATGCGTGTGCGCAAGCCGCCATGGCCAGGTCGTCGTTTTCCGGAATGCACGTTCTACGTGAAAAAGTACCCTGACCCCTTGTACTTTGACCGGGTAGAACACCTCTATAACTTCGTCAGAAGTATGCAAACCCTAGTACCATGCTGTGAGGAAAATTATAAACTTTCGATCTTCTCAGCTAAACTTTTCCTAATTCTCAATAGTTTTCGCGGCATTTGGTCCCCCGAGAAGGGGCCGACGTGTCGGCTGTAACTCAGTTTTAGGCGGAAAATCGGCAGCCAGACCATTTAGGGGCTAATTGGCACCCCAAAATGGTGAGTATTTCATCAGTTATTAATTTTCCCCCCAAAGAGGTACTTTTTGGGGCTGAAAAAAATAAAACAAATCATAGACACACAATTTGACCCTGGGGAGGTATACACAAATACTAGACATAGGCATACACAATCCCACAAAGTTTGAGCTCATTCTGAGCACAAGCGTGGAAGTTATAGCGTTTGGCAGTTGGCCACCTGTGCAGCCGCTCACTAAGGAAGGCAATAGTGAGTATATACATATGGCACACTAACACTTTCTATGCCATCCAAATGGCTCCAGACCATGCCCAATTCGAGCACAACGTACAAGGAGGTGGCTGGGCACCTCATGTGCCCTTGCCTTATACCTTGGCACCGGCAACCTCATGGGTGTGCGCACAGCAACAAGGCAGGTAGCTCTACATGTCTAGCCAGCACTTCTGAAGCAAATTCTAGGCGTATGCTGTGATCATCATAACCAAAACCAAGGTGTCCAATGCAAATAGACCCTAGAAAGCCATATCCACTGATTGCCCAACCAAGGGGAACAACAGACAGTCCACAGAGAAAGCATACTAATCATAAATGCTGCGTGCCAGGGCTTCTTACCGTGGTTACTTTGCTTTGCTAGCATATGACAGGGCTGTCTCATAATTCAGTGGGAGAGAGGCCAAGAAAACAACGGTATCCCCTACCTACATGCAGTTCCACCCATGCAATATGCCCCTCAGAACGCCCACTACTATAGGTTTTCTTTTCAGCGCGATTGTTAATTGCTAAGAAACAACCTTGCCGAGCCTCTAAGCACACTGAAACCGCTGCTAAGAAAGGCTGCGTCAATATTCATACAAAACTGAGTGTTTTTACCAAACTCCTTCCAAGAAACCACTCGACACATCCCTGACAACTTGCCAACATGCCACGGCTCATGATTCGACACGTCCCAGCGATGAAACCTAGATAAAATCACTGAAAGCTGCCAGGAATCTGGCGATGCGCATCACGGAATGGCATGCTACCTGGCGCTAACTGCGCGGATAGAAGGCGAAAACTTGCGTTGACAACCCTTTAAAAGAAGCGAAACATTCATAGGGGGACGCTAAGCACGGGATCGTACCATTACCGGCAGTGTCATTGGCCCAGCGGCGCAAGAAGGACCAACTTTCCATGGAAGGATGAGACGCGCATCCGGCGAGCCTGGACATTGTCTTACCGAAAATGACGAAAATCTTGCAAAAACCCGGCGAATTTCTTTAGGATTCTCTATTGACAATGCAAACGCATCCTTGACGCTAAGTAAAGCCCATAAAACCTGACAATCACCGCCGCCAGCGTGCATTCTTATTTATTCCTCGCGACGAACATTTCGGATTGGACCCCCGCGGCGATGGTCATCAATAAAATTATCGACATTGCAAATCGCACAAACTTAGCGATGAAATAATATCAAAAACTCATCGCCTTCAAGATTCTCGCAATTTCTCTGCATTCCGCATGTTATATTTGTCTAGTTTTGCCTGAAAGCCGTCGCCATGGCCAGCTCCGCTACGGGTGCGCGCACCGTGCACCACTTTTTCACGGTACGGACGGGTACCGCGAATTTTTTCGGCGCCAAAAAATTCGCGCCCGGACTCTCACCTTAAACGTGGTGCCCAGGGGGGGGGGGGTGCCCGTGTAGGTGAACGTGCCCGGGAGCGCGGATCTTGCGGGGGGGAAAGTGGGGCCGGGGTTAAAAAAAAAATAATAAATAAATTATAACATGCCTCCACCTCCACTGCCATTTCCGCCTCCACTGCCGACATCAAAGCCCAGCTCCTCGACCTCGACCACCGCCTTCAAGCCACCGCCAACGCCCTTGAGAGCTTGCATGACACCGCCGGCCTCACCGCCCAGGCGGTGAAGGACATCGCCGCCCAGCCGGCGCCTGCTGGCCCGGCCGGCGCTGTTCCCTCCACCTGGGCGGACTTGCTTAAGCAGCACACCACCTCCACCACCTCCACCATCTCCGCACAACTCAAGCAACAAGCCCTCGACCTTCGCGAGGAAGCCGACATCGCGCGGCGCAGCCACAATGTCATCGTCAAGCACTTCGACCAGCAGGCAGGTGAGACCTCCACGAGCCTTCTTGAGGCATGCATTTAACTGAGCGCGCCATTCTTGCCCCCATGTTACTCACTGGTGAGCTGGACATGTCGGCTGTCCGCCTCCCCCGCGCGCGGGGGAAGGCTGGCCCGGCACCCGTGCTCCTCACCTTTAAGTACATGGCGGACAAGCTGGCGTTCCTTAAATGCCGCAAGAAGCTCTCGGAGACTCGCTTCACGCTGGACGACGACTTGACCCTGGCCCAGCAACAACGGCGACGCGAGCTATGGCCGACCTACCTTCAGCTCCGGCAGAGCGCAAGGGGGAAGCCGGTATACTGGAGGGGGGCGGTCATCCACGTTGACCACAAGCCCTGGCAGCCCCCTCCTGCCACCTCAGACTAGGAATATATATACCAGTAGTGTAGATTAGTAAGGCTTAGCCTAGCATGTGGCCCATGCGCATGTGCGCCCATAATGGCCCCCATGGATGATGCCTTCAACATTTAGCCATGCTTTGTCTATAATGGGACCCCCATGGATGTTGCATTAAGAATTTAGCCATGCTATGCCATGCAGAGAGATGCTCTCTGTCGAGAAGCCATGTCCTAGCTCTTAGTGTATAGCCATGCTGATCTTCCTCCCTCACAGGCATGCTCCCCCCTTACCCGGGCATAGCGTGATAGACCATGAGGGTGCAGGTGCCTTGGTGCACCTAGAGCAGGGGTAGCTTACATTCCCACCCTTGCATGAAGTAGCCTAGAATGTATTAACTCGTCGTCTGTCTCTGGTCCTCTACGGAGGACTGAGTTGAACTCAGTCCTCTCTAGAGGACCGAGTTTTTGGGTTTCGTAGAAAATTCGCCCCGGTCAGAATGTTTGACAAAAAAATTCTCTCAAAATTTATTCAAATACTACGTGAAAAGATCTTTCGTGGACATATTTTTGGGATTTTTTTGGATTTGGTATGAGCGGCTAAATGTACGGTCAAAGTACAGGTGGTAAGGGTACTTTTCCACGTGAAACGCGAGTTCCGGAAATGCACGACCTAGCCATGGCGGCTCGCGCCCATGCATGCAGTTTACGTTTGCGGACGAGTTAGCTGTCCAAACTCAGGAAATAGATTTAACATGATCTAAAGATGATAAAAATCAAATTTTAGCTCGCGGGGATGCGATTTACCCGGTGTCGGCACTGTTCTTGCTGGAAAAAACTGCGATAAGGCAGGTTGACGGGATTGATGACTGCGCTTGCTTTCCGGCGCAATTTCAATGGCTGATAGGTTTCTTTCTACATTTTAACATGCATCGTATTAGAATAAATTGAGTGACAGTATAGATTTGATGATTTCGACCATTCTGTCACGTCATGGTCTATGTGCCGCAAAGTGCCACTTTTGCGGGCACCGCCTGGGCCAAGGTAACGCCAGCCGTGCCAGGTAAAGCCGGATAATCGTTGCCTCTTCGTTTCTTGATGTTCGTACATGAGTTTAAGCTTGCGAGGCGTTGTCAGGTTCAAGTCTTGATGCTCTTTCTTGACCGTTGCCTGCCCCTCTCTAAAACCCCCTTTTCAGATGATGTTAGCAGGCATTTGCCTTAACCCAGTGTAGTTGTGCAGGGTTTTAGGAGCTGTGCAGGTTTCAACACCTTCATAGATGTTAGTTATTCTTTTGCTACGTTCATACTGCATGATTGTGTGGCCACGGGCTGCGTCAAGGGTGCATTCAAGCTTTTACGGGTGAGTGAAAAGTCTTGGTGACAAACCACTGCCATCATGTGCCAGCAACTATGTTGGCCACATCATGGCAAGGAAAAACAGTTATAGCCATATCTATTGTTGTTAGAAACAGTGGAAATATGCTTAACCTACCCATTATATTGGTGGTTGACACTTATAACATAACCCTTTGTTGGTAGGTATCCAAGCCCATTCCCTACATGGATGCATAGGCTCTCACTGCATGATAAGGTATGATATACCTGAAGTATGATGATGCAAGTGTGTTGTCCTGTAATGCTTGAAGGGAAATGAGTTGATTGGGATGGTTGGTGGCCACGGTGATGTGTAGTATGACCGCACTTACATGCTAGCAAAGTTAGCAAAAGCCCCATTCCTCTCCTGAGGACTGAGAGTTTTTTAATTGTTTCAGGCAGTTGCAGTGGCCAAATTGAGCCCAGTTTTTTGCCACGTTTCAAGAACTATATTGTTTACATGCCTATATTTTTTCTTCATGCACCAGGATTTGATTGAATTTTTCCCACTCGTTCTTATCCCGAAAAATGCAAATTCGCGAGGGGGTGCCCAACGTCCGTGTAATTTTCAGGTGTTCGGGTCAAGTTTTCACATATGCAGTATTTTTGCCAACAAAATGACATCTAGTACACCCCCGATCCACATCAAAACATTTGGGATGGACCCCCCACCTAGTCGCTACACGCGGTTGAAAATTGTCAACTCAGTCCTCCTGTGAGGACTGAGTTGGGACAGACGACGAGTTAAAAGCCATATGCCCCTTCTCAGGGCTATGTGCTACATCTACTCCCAACGGAGTGATGTTGATAATTAATTAATTAATTAATTAATGCCTCCGTTGGGAGATCATGTAGCACATATTCCTTGATGGATGGGTGGAGTGGAGGGAGCCACGTAATCGAACTATTACCTAACTCTAAGCTATCTAGTCTAGAAAAATCCTAACTACACTACTCAGCAAAACGCCGCCTCCTCACTTGGGGGGAGGTGGCTTGCCCACAGCAGGGGCTGGCGTGTGAGCCTTGACAATCTTTTGCCACCGCGTCTTGTTCTGCATGGCAGTCCAAAGAAGGGAGAGAGAGTGGATGCGGTGTTCAAACTGGGCTGGGACCACTAGGTCGGCCAGCAACATCTGGATGTAGTTCGTGGCATGTTTCCCTACCCTTTTGGGAATGCACTTGGGGCCAGGCCAGGTCAGAATATGCCGCCCTGGCTGGCCAAGCCGCTGGGGGCCTGCCAGACCAAGGGCGGTGTCGACCTGGCTGGTGCGCCGGCGAGCGCAAGGTGTCCTACGACCTACAAATGCTATCCTACGCTGCCTAATCTCGTCCGAAATACGAGGCATACCCTGATACAAAGACTCTAATGACGGACGCTTGGAAAACCCTACGTTCAGGACCTGTCGGAGCATCCTGTAAACCGTGCCGTCTAGCTTAGCTGCCAGTGTTGGTGTGATTGTCCATGCCTCGGCGCCATACGTGAGCACCGTGAGGACGGGGGGTAAAAGGGGGTCCAATATGTAGGGTAAGGTGGGGAGGAGGGGACTAGTAAGTAAGTACTTGCGTGTCATGCGACATGCGCATGGGCACATGCCATGGAGTACCATGCTAATCTCATTAGAAAAATAATTACACGAAAGTTACACATATCGTCTGCATCATGGCCCAACCATATAGTCACGCATAGGTCTTTAGAATCTTTGTACCAGGGCATGCCTCGCATTTCGGACGAGATTAGACAACGTAGGATGCTAGCATTCGTAGGACATCTTGCTCGCACCAGCCAGGTCGATACCGATCTCGGTTTGGCCGGCCCCTGGGCAGCGGCTTGGCTAGCCAGGGCGGCATATCCTGACCTGGCCTGGCCCCAAGGACATTCCTAAGAAGGTAGGCAAACATGTCGTTACCTACCCACAGCAGTTGCTGGCTGACCTAGTGGTCCCAGCTCAGTTTGAACATCACATTCACTCCCTCTCTCTTGCTTGGACTGCTATGCAGGACAAGAAGAGGTGGAAGACCATTGTCCAGGCTCATACGCCCGCCCCTGTGGGCAAGCCCTCTCCCCCCAAGCGGAAGGGGCGCTTTGCTGAGTAGAAATATAGGTAGGGTTTTCTAGCTAGATTAGATTTAATAGCTTCGATTAGTTAGGTTTCGCGGCTTTGCTCCCCCCTCCATCCATCCACGGGAATATGTGCTACATTGTCTCCTTGATATGTGCTACATGATCTCCCAACGGAGTCATGTTATAATTTAATAATTTCATTTTAATGTAGTCACTAGAGGGGGATATAATCATCATCTAAGCTCGATAGTACCGGCTACGCCCCCTTCTCAAGAAGGTTCCAGCCGTGTTCTGCCCGTCTTACGTTTCGAGACTGAACAAGTCTCGAGTGGACACGTGTGTAGTAAGTACTCCTACTACACACACAGATCTCGAATGATTTATCTAGTACAAAATCCGAAAGGCTTGCATCACTCCCCGGAAAGGAGAACTTTTGCGGATGACTGTAGGTGTCAGTTGGCGATGCCCTACTGTAGGATCCGGAGACGTCCGTCCTATAGTCACCTTCCCCTCCCCTGAGGATAAGCAGCGGTTCCTCTCTCGTCGCAAGCGGTTGCACGACCTCACCTGGACGCTGGATGACGACCTCACCCCCG